>CM072257.1:7292521-7311273 GCA_036851935.1 Coregonus suidteri | reverse complement strand
GGTGCGAGTAGCATGAAGGGGTGAATCCGGCTACACTCGCCCCCTTGGTTGGTGCGAGTAGCGGGAATGGGCTAATCCGGCTGACGATCGCACCCTTGGCTTGGTGCGAGTACAGGAATGGGCGAACCCGGCTGAGACTCGCACCCTGGCTTGGTGCGATAGCAGGAATGGGTGAATCCGGGACGACGCCCCCTTGACGGGTGCGAGTGGCAGGAAGGGGCCCGGACGGGCTGGCGACCCCACCACAGACCTGGTGGGGGGAGAGCAGGAAGGGTAGAGCGGGCTGACGAGACGCCCCACGGGTTGATGCGGAGAGCAGGCAGGGGCCCGTGCCGGACTGACGACGCACACCACTGGTTTGGGCGGGAAGCTTGGATGGACGGACTTATAGGGACACACACCATGGCCCTTAAACCGGGGTTTGGGAAAAACGGGCCGGCCCGGACTGGCAAACAGCCAGTACTCTCCCCGGCCTTACTTCCCCATCCCCTCTTCGACCAGTCCCCCCGTAACCCGGGGCCCTTCTCCGGAACCCACTGGGCCCCCTTATCGGGGCCCCCGTGGTCCGACGTCGTGAGCCCCCCCTAAACATTTTCGGGGGTCTCCCTACCCGTGGCCCAGGTCCCCAGTCCCCGCCCCCTCTCCCCCCTTTGCCTAATGTCAACCCCTTCTCCCCCTCACTCGGCTTGACCCAGCCCCAAGGAGGCGAAGGAGATCGTGAGGGTCCCCCGGGCGAGGCCCCTGGACACGCGTTGGTCCATCTTGGTGGGTTTTTTGTACAAAAAGTCTACTAAGTGAGGGCCCAAAGGGCGCAGCGTTGATACGAACATGACTTAAAAATTAAAGTACTCAATAAAAAACAACAAACAATGACAATCGTAAAAGTCCTCATTTAAAATGACTGATAGGAAAACAAAAACCCAAACACTAAGGTGAACATGACAGTTTAAATATGGTCCCAATCAGAAAACGAGCGACAGCGACACCGTTTACCACGATTGGGAGTCAACGACCAAAAAAAGGAAAAACCCCAAAAAATACAACACAACAATACCAAACCCCAAAGAACACACCCTGGGGTCAAAATAACAACCCCGGGGCCAGACGTGACAAATTTTTATGTGTATTCATAAGTTAATTATATGTTTTGTGGACAGTGTTAAATAGGTTTTTCTCCTTTAAAAAGTTTTGGATATAAATTAATGGGAGGTGAATTTTTTTGTTTCCATCTGGGGCCCCCAGGGTGATCGCCCCTCATTTTAGATCTAAAAGGGTTCTTTGGCTGCCCCCAAGGGAATTTTTGTAAAACCCTTTTTTGGCCCCTAGGTAGAACCCTTTTGAGTTCATAAAAGAATCCTTTCCCAGAGGGTTCTATCTGGAAACCCCAAAAGCGTTTCCTGTGGGGCAGCCAGAGGCCCCTTTTTTGGGAAACTTTTTTTTCTAAGAGTGTACTGTATCGAGGTCTATAGACTTGTTTTCTCAAAAACAGGCTTAAAACACAAAAAAGCAACAACATTTCTCTTTCTAATAACTTTTAACTCTTTCCATCGGGAAAGGTATTTGTGTGAAAGAGATACAAATAAATACTGTGGAAAGACAACAAAAAACTTACATTTCCAAAAAAACAGGTTTTTGATTTTTAGTGCCCCCCGTAGCAAAAGTTTGGCAACAAAAAAACCTTTTAAAAGGTCACGTTTGTACAGGTTTGGAGAAAATGTTTAGCAACTTTTTAAAAAAACTGTCGGTGCGTGCACCACAATGAAACATTTGATCTAAACCAAAATGTGGAGAAGAGCCACTTTAAAAAAAATGTTAGTTCACGTAAAAATAGATATGGTGGACTTAACTCAATACAATTACGGTAAACTGATACCTCACGTCGTTTTTTGCGATACTGTTTTAAAGCTCTGGTCAGTCAACCAAATATTTGTAATTTTCATGTTTTTTCTCTACAAGCAATACTTTGATAATTTGTTTATTTCTAATAATGAAAATTTATTTATGAATGGATATGGAGGTTTTTAGGACACGAATAACTGAAATGTTGTAAAAAAAAATACTGCCACAAAATTTTTACCACCCAAAAAATGCAGGTGGTTTTTAAAAAATATTTTACTCTTTTTCAGGCTGTCAGGCTGCTAGTCACAGAGGAAGGCGTGCTCTCTGGTCTCACTCTGAAGTCAAACCCCTCCAAACCCGGAGAGCTGGATTGATAAAAAACGACCGAAGGGTTTAGGAGGAAGCTGCTCCTGCTGGATGGGGAAAACCACTGTAAACTGAAGACTCTGAGGTCAGATTCCCCGTAGTTGGTCAACAAAGGGTAACGTTCACCAGATCCACATGTGTTTTCCGACACCATAGTCCCCACCCTATGTGTTGGAAGTGAAGCTTACAGTTTTAATTTTGGGGCTATGCTAGCATTTTGGATTTGAGATGAAGTTTCATATTTGGCAAACAGTACAGAATGTCACCTTTTTTTTTGGTTAATGGTGAGAGGGTTAAAAACATTTTCGGGGCCGTCTCTCCTACCCGTAGGACCAGGTCTCCATGTCCCTCGCCAGCCTTCTCGCCCTTCTGCCATAATGTCAAGCCCTTCTCCTCCTCACTCGGCTTGACCCAGTCCAGGAGGCGAAGGAGATCTGTGAGGGATCTCCCTGGCGATGGCTCCTGGACACGCTGCTTGGTCCCATCTTGGTGGGTTTTTCTGTCACGAACGTCTACTAAGTGAGCGGACCAAGGCGCAGCGTGCGATACGAACATGACTTTAATAATTAAAGTACTCAATACAAAAACAACAAACAATGACGAATCGTGAAGTCCTCAGTTACAATGACTGATACGGAACAAAAACCCACAACACTAAGGTGAACACTGACAGTTTAAATATGGCTCCCAATCAGAGATAACGAGCCGACAGCTGACACTCGCTACCACTGATTGGGAGTCACACGACCAAACAAGGAAACACAACCAAATACAACACAACCAATACCAAACACCACCAAATGAACACACCCTGGCTCAAAATACACAGTCCCGGAGCCAGAGCGTGACAGTACCCCCCCCCCTAAAGGCGCGGACTCCGACCGCGCCTACACCCCAAATAGGGAAGGGCTGGGTGGGTATTGCTCCTCGGAGGCGGCTCCGGCTCCGGGCTTGACCACCACTCTACTACAATCCCCCCGTAGTGCCCCCAGTCCGATCTGACCCAGTTAGCTGGATCAGGACTGCCGACGCGCACACCCCTGGCTTGGCGCATGAGGCAGGAATGGACCGGACCTGGCAGACGATACGCACCCTTTGCATGGTGCGTGGAGCCGGAACAGGCCTCACCAGGCTGAAGACTCGCATCCCTGGCTTGGTGCGAGTAGCATGAATGGGCTGAATCCGGCTGACGACTCGCACCCTTGGCTTGGTGCGAGTAGCAGGAATGGGCTGAATCCGGCTGACGACTCGCACCCTTGGCTTGGTGCGAGTAGCAGGAATGGGCTGAATCCGGCTGACGACTCGCACCCTTGGCTTGGTGCGAGTAGCAGGAATGGGCTGAATCCGGCTGACGACTCGCACCCTTGACTTGGTGCGAGTGGCAGGAATGGGCCGGACTGGGCTGGCGACGCCCACCACAGACCTGGTGCGGAGAGCAGGAACGGGTAGAGCCGGGCTGACGAGACGCACCACAGGCTTGATGCGGAGAGCAGGCACGGGCCGTGCCGGACTGACGACGCACACCACTGGCTTGGTGCGGGAAGCTTGGATGGACCGGACTGTACTAGGGACACACACCACTGGCCCTAAACCGGGATCTGGAACGGGCCGGACCGGACTGGCAACACACGCCAGTACCCTCTCGCCGTGCCTCTACTTCCTCCATCCCCTCTTCGACCAGTGGCCCCCGTAACCCGGCGGCCTTCTCCGGCAACCCACTGGGCCGCTCTATCGCGGCCCTCCTGCTGGTCCGACGTCGTGAGCCCCCCCCTAAACATTTTCGGGGCGTCTCTCCTACCCGTGGACCAGGTCTCCATGTCCCTCGCCAGCCTCTCGCCCTTCTGCCATAATGTCAAGCCCTTCTCCTCCTCACTCGGCTTGACCCAGTCCAGGAGGCGAAGGAGATCTGTGAGGGATCTCCCTGGCGATGGCTCCTGGACACGCTGCTTGGTCCCATCTTGGTGGGTTTTTTCTGTCACGAACGTCTACTAAGTGAGCGGACCAAGGCGCAGCGTGCGATACGAACATGACTTTAATAAATTAAAGTACTCAATACAAAACAACAAACAATGACGAATCGTGAAGTCCTCAGTTACAATGACTGATACGGAACAAAAACCCACAACACTAAGGTGAACACTGACAGTTTAAAAATATGGCTCCCAATCAGAGATAACGAGCCGACAGCTGACACTCGTTACCACTGATTGGGAGTCACACGACCAAACAAGGAAACACAACAAATACAACACAACCAATACCAAACACCACCAAATGAACACACCCTGGCTCAAAATACACAATCCCGGAGCCAGAGCGTGACAATATTGTTATGTGTATTCATATAGTTAATTATATGTTTTGTGGACAGTGTTATAATATAGCCTATTCTCCTTAAAATTTTTTGGATATAAATTAGATGCGTGAGGTGAATTCGTTCTGTTTCCATCTGTGTGCCCCAGGGTGATCGCTCCTACACTATCTAGAATCTAAAAGGGTTCTTTGGCTGTCCCCATAGGAGAACCCTTTGTAGAACCCTTTTTGGTCCTAGGTAGAACCCTTTTGAGTTCCATGAAGAATCCTTTCCACAGAGGGTTCTATCTGGAACCCAAAAGCGTCTCTCCTGTGGGGACAGCCAGAGGACCCTTTTGGAACTCTTTTTTCTAAGAGTGTACTGTATCGTAGGTCTATAGACTTGTCTTCTCAAAACAGGCTTAAAACACAACAAGCAACAACATTTTCTCTTTCTAATATACTGTTAACTCTTTTCACTCAGGGAAGGTATGTTGTGTGAAAGAGATACAAATAAATACTGTGGAAAGACTAACAACCACTTACACTTCCTAAAAACAGGTTGTTTGTATTCATTAGTGCCCACCGTAGCAAAACGTTTGGCAACAGAAACCGTTTAGGTCACGTTGTACAGCGTTTGGAGTAAAACTGTTTATGCAACATTTTAAAACTGTCGGCTGCTGTGTAAACTAATGAATACGACCCAGTTTGTAGCCTACAACTCGGCTGTTGATGCCTGCCTGATGCTGTAACCTGAACTTAGCCTGAGGGGTGGACTATGATGCTAGCTAGATATACTGGTTTTCTAGTAAAGTTAGCTAGCTTCAGTTATCTTCACATTCCATCTCAGGCCTCATCCATAGGAATGTACAGAGTGCCAGTCATCAGGAAGGTGCTCTCAGAACGGAAAATATATAATGACTTGACAGTTTAATCATACAAAATGGCGCTAACTGGACGTGGGCAAGTCAAATTCAATCAGTGGAGGTTGCTGAGGGGAGGACGGCTCATATTAATGACACCATTCCACCTATTCCGCTCCAGCCATTACCACAAGCCCGTCCTCCCCAATTAAGGTGCCACCAACCTCCTGTGAATTCAATACATCAATATTCATTCATCCTAGTTCTACATTTCACATTTCGTATGATAAATGTAATTGTATCATAGTTCTACTATAGTGTAGCGATCTGTGCAACTTCCGGCGTGAGTTTACTGTGAACACTGAGGCTGTACCCACTTTAAGTTACAGTTTTAACAGAGACCAAGTAGGCTATTTGATCATAATGTAAAAAAAGGCCTCCAATAACATTTAACATGGAATAGCTGTTCTATCATTCAGCCTACAGTAGCAGCCAATGTGTGGTGTTCAATGTAAGCCTACATTCCATGAGACATTCCAAAAAACATGCAGAGCTTGACATTAACCTGTTTATCTACTTGTCCTTCACACAAGGAGGAAATGACTGAAAATGTTGTTGTGTTTGATGCAAGAAACCACTTTACTAAATAAAATGCATCATTATTCCCATGTACTACTATGATGCAATTACAACCAAGTAACCCAATTGGCGCCAATGGCGCGATGCGTAGGTTGTTTGCCTTTTTACAAGTGCAACCTGGGTTCACTTCCCTGCCCCGCTGTTTGCTACATTGGTGTCAGAAGTAGTATGGTGTCTGTGAGGCCATCAGATTGCACGGCCCGGATGTGTGAGGGGTCTGAGTAGTCGAAGCAGGAGACTTGTTTTTTATAGGGGGCAGTGTGAGACAGGTTACAATTCCCATCGCAGCAATAGGGTTAACCTAGTTTTGGCCAGCGAGCTGGGTTCACTGCCCCTGCCCCCGCTGTTTGATACAATATTAATATCACAGGCTACCCGACGTCCGTTGAACAAAGAGACACAACAATATGAGTGAAAGGATTTTAAGATAATATCAGTAAGTGTTGATTTAGAGATGTCTTCTGGGTTCAGCCTTCTAGCTTCCTTTACCAATTGGGTGAAATATAACAAATGACATGGTCTCAGAGTTTGGAGATAACCAGTCCCAGTTTAAATCGCCCATGATTTCCATTTCATTATTTCCCCAGAGCAGCAAGGGAATCTAGAGACTCAACCTTTGCAGAATCAGAATCACCTTTATTCGCCAAGTACATTTGCACATACATATGTAGGATCTTAATTTGAGCCAGTTTTGCTACACAGGAAAAATATTCCTGCAGCAACAGTAAATGTGATTTATAATTAAAGGACATTTTTGTATCGGTTTGATACATTTTTAGTAAGGGAAACTCAGTCTGCCATTTCTAAGTGGAAATTACAAACTTCAGAAGCCTTTTAAAACCTCAAATACACTACAAGTTTTACATTTACTGCGTTGAGGGAAAGTTATTCTGCAGTGGGGGGTGATCAATTAAGATCCTACATCTGTACACATAATTCTACATGGTGATTTTTTACATTTCAGTCATTTTAGCAGACGCTCTTATCCAGAGCGACTTACATACATTGCGAGTGCATACATTTTTTTATACTGGAATCGAACCCACAACCCTGGCGTTGCAAATGCCATGCTCTACCAACTGAGCTACATCCCTGCCGGCCATTCACATAATAATTAAAATGTCCTGTTTGCTGCAGGAATATTTTCCTGCTGTAGCAAACTGGCTCAAATTAAGATCCTACATCTGTAGCAATACACCTCTCTTTGATGTACATGGCTATATCAGGATTGACTTTTGACCATTTGAGATCTTTTATTTACTGTTGGTTTAGGCTGGTTGAATGAGTCGCCTATAAAAGCTACTTCATCTGCAAGAGAACAGGCGGCTGCACCAGCGACTGTAAGAGTTATGTGATTTCCTCATATGAACGTGAAAGTAAGTGTGTAGCCTACGCAGTTACACAATGGCTGTTGAAACTGTGGCACATATTTCTCTGTAACATTAGAAGTCGGATGAATTTGTTGATATGTAGGAAAGACGGGCAGACTCTCGTAGGTCTAGGCTAAACTACAAACTATTATAAGGTTAGGTCGACGTCAGACATTCAATAGTCAGAGAGGTTTGAGCTATGATCACTTATCATGGTCACAAACCTGATGGTCTCCGTTTGAAATGGTGTGTAAAATACCATGCCTAGGCTACAAGCTCTGTCCTGCTACTGTTATGTCTATAACGTTATGGGAACTGATCTGAACAGGTTTAGGCTGGTCATCTAGGATATGTAGGCTATAGCTGAGGTATAGACCTCCATCTGTATCAGGACTAGGCTCCTGCTACTGTTACTGTTATAAACGTTATGGGAACTGATCTGAACAGGTTTAGGCTGGTCATCTAGGCTATAGCTGAGGTCAGTGTTGATTTTAGCATGTCAATCTTGGTGGGGCAAAACATAAATAAAGGGGGATGCATGCCAGCAAAGCCACTCCAACACAACACACTAAACAATACATTCATTGCACTATAACGGTGACAAACGGTGGCCACAAACTGTTAGGGCCTACATAAAGCAGAGTCCCAACAGCAGAGTCCCAACAGCTGTCCTATCATTTCTCTTATTATTTTTCTTCATATGACAAGGATTAAAAAGGATTTGCCTGTAGATTGTCGACTTGATTCATGATGATGACTGCTGGCTAAGATTTTGAAAGTATGATGTTGACCTGATCAGTTCAATCAAAGCTACTGTAGATATAATGTGATTTGACGTCATGTTATCTGTTGGCCAATGACCTTCTTGGATGGGCATTTCTAATGTAACTCTGTGGCAGCACCCAAGGGGCTTGATTTTCTAGCTCTACCCTTAGACTTGGCAGTGACGTAGTGTCCCCATGAGTGACAGAACACTGAGCCAATCACGGAGCAGCGCTCCGTATTTTTCTTCTGGCTTGCCCCACCACCACAGAAAGCACTGAGCTAGGCTGAAACACCTGCATTTTGGAGCTGCCTTACTCAAGAAAAAAGAGACCATGCTTGTATGCGGCTACATTAACTCAATGATATATGTATATATTTTATTTAAAAAATTTGCAACTGATATGTGACACGTATTAATGCCAAAAATAACATGCAAAACAGGAAAGGCCACCTGCCCTTAATGACGGGTCGCTGGTTGAGAGAATGCCAAGAGTGTGCAAAGCTGTCATCAAGGCAAAGGGTGGCTATTTGAAGAATCTCAAAATATAAATATATTTTGATTTGTTTAACACTTTTTTGCTACTACATGATTCCATATGTGTTATTTCATAGTTTTGATGTCTTCACTATTATTCTACAATGTAGAAAATAGTAAAAATAAAGAAAAACCCTTGAATGAGTAGGTGGTCTAAAACTTTTGGCCGATAGTGTATATCTTTTTTTTTTACATTGTTAGCAAACTGATATGTGACACGTATTAATGCCACAATAACATGCAAAACAGGAAAGGCCACCTGCCCTGAATGACGGGTCGCCACTTGCTGAGGTATAGACCTTGATCTGCTTTACACAACAACAAAAAAACTTTTATACATTATAAACCTAGCCTACTTTAAATAATATAAAATCTCTTAATTGTTGCAAAAACTTTTCTGTATAGATCACTGATCCCCCCCCCAATCAATCAAGCCCGTTTTAGCCCTTCTGTCTACATTCTCAGAAATGTTTTTTAGAAAGGAACAGATTCAAAAATAATAAATGGCCGACTTTTAATGAATACAAATAAGTGTGTGACATGGCCATGGGTGAAGAAATGTCACAACTACATATTCATGTGATTGCATTAAATCACCTGACTGTTTCGATATGTCTGTTAGTAAATGTTTTGTAAGAGATAATTAATATAAATGATAACAATTCACATTCAAGAATTACTGTGTTAACTACAACCAACATGTTGGATCTCTGTTTAGGGGTCAGTGGTCTAAAATGAGTCTCTCTGGGGAGAGAGAGGAGGGGGGCCCTGCCTCTAAAAATGAGTCTCTCTGGGGAGAGAGAGGAGGGGGGGCCTGCCTCTAAAATGAGTCTCTCTGGGGAACATGACACCAAAGCTAAGAGGTGAGATGATAATTTTGTTTAAGAATTATTAAGAGTTTATTTCCTAAATGCTATATAGTTTTTTTTAATCAGAAATGGTTGCTTATGGGTACCTTCAATATTACTGTTCTCAGATGTTTAATTAATAGATTTTAGATGTATATCATTATGCAAAACGCTATATATCCATTGTTTAGCTGAAATTGAATGTTCGTATCCTGTATATTTGACTGTATTATCTGGTTGTCTCACCTAGCTATCTTAAGATGAATGCACTTACTGTAAATCGCTCTGGGTAAGAGCATTTGCTAAACAGGTGGGGCTCTGCCTGAATGACAGGTCACCACTGCTCCAAAGCAATTACATGTTGCACAGGAACCACTGACTCGCTGCATGTTTCTATTATCAAGACACCTGCTGGTACCTCTTAACTGGTTAGTACAGCTCATGAGGTGTCCTAAATATCTGCCAACTAGGTGGGACACTTATGAATAAAAGAGGCTTCATGCATAGCTTTAATTTATACCCATAAGAGTAGGACTAAAATGGCTTTATTCTCAGCACTTATACGACACATTTTCTACTCTGAGACGCTTTTTGGATACGTGCCCAGATCTCAAAATCTTGTTTTAAAAAACGATTTTCTTTGTTTGACATAATAAAAAAAGAATATTACTAATGTACCCGACTTTAAAGACTGCTTTTAGTTTATTGTGTTGCTCTGCTCATGTCCGCGTTCTGAACTGTCCGCGTCCCTGTACAGAACTCTCCGTGTCCACGTACGGTTTTGGCGCCAAACATATTGTCCAGTTACGCGCAGAGTGGGCTGAGGTGATGTTGGGGAACAACGACGGAGTTCAATACAGTGTTGAGACATCGAAAGTTTATTGTTCAATTTGCTTTTTTTGCGTAATGGTCAGTGACAGTATGAGTTGTAGCCAGATCCTTTTCACTCGCTATCCTTGTTTCATCTTGTGGTTCACCGGATTCGTCATCATCCTCGAGGGACAGACGAACGACCTGCTAGTTAGCCAAGCTAGTCGGTACAGCTAGCTAAGCTAGCTACTCTACCAGCAGCATCCTAGTTATCCTGGCTACCACTACATCATCACCGGCTGCCTGCATTTCTTGTGGACCGATGGAGCTCCCTGGTTGTTTTCTTCCACCTTATAAATACTGTGGAGGGCTTCTCCCTCTCTCTTGACGGATGCTGGCTACCTACCATCCCTCTGTCCAGTTCTCCTCTCTTCACTAGATGGACGGTAACTTTAGTGTTTAACCCCTCTGTGTCCAAGGACTGAACTTTTGAATATTATTTTCGGGGCGCCTCAAGTGACATTTTTTACAACGTTTATTTCTGATAAAATTAGTTCATTGCATCCGCCATGGAGCCCAGTTTCATAATATTACCTTCTGTCCCTGGTTATGAAGTAATCGCCAAAAAACAGGCCTTATGTTTGGGCATTTTTCACCCTACCAGCTCCTATTAGTTCTATTGAGCTCCGTGACACCGACTCGCCTTCAGAACGTTCTATTCCCAGCCCATTGTTCTGCGTCACAATGCCAGCTTCACTATTGTTATCAATGAGACCTGCCTGCGTTAACCCTGTAGGTTTACCTCAGGTAACTTATTATTAACAAGGTTACGGCTACTTGGTGAGCGTTAACCCTGTAGGTTTACCTCAGGTAACTTATTATTAACAAGGTTACTGCTACTTGGTGAGCGTTAACCCTGTAGGTTTACCTCAGGTAACTTATTATTAACAAGGTTACGGCTACTTGGTGAGCTTTAACCCTGTAGGTTTACCTCAGGTAACTTATTATTAACAAGGTTAAGGCTACTTGGTGAGCATGAACACTGTTCACCTAAGTACATGTTGTGGTCACCAATAGTGAAGTGAGACACTGTATAAGAGGCGATGGCTGGCGGATAGCCATCAAACATTAAACATTTTCTGGTCATGGTTAACCATATTTGTTTTAAGAAAAAAAGTGTACAACAAAACGCATGTCCCTGTCCTCTTTTTCAAGATGTGGCCGATTTAAACAGCCAGAAGACATTTTTTAATTAAGAAATAACCATTTTTTGGACGACTTGTTGTTTCTAAATGGCTGCTGGGTAATTTGATATGCATCGAAATCTTTGTTCGTAGGCATCAAATTGAGCGAATGCTGCGCAGGTTCACTGAGTTGCAAAACCAAATGGGTATAATGGGGTGATTGTTGTCTAATCGGATGGTCTAGCTAATGGATTTCTAATGTTTGTAGATCTGATGCCCACGGCCGGCTCTGTCGTAGCCGGCCGTGACCGGGAGAGACCCATGGGGGCGGCGCACAATTGGCAAAGGGTCGTCCAGGGTAGGGGAGGGAATGGCCGGCAGGGGATGTAGCTCAGTTGGTAGAGCATGGCGTTTGCAACGGCAGGGTTGTGGGTTCGATAAAAAATAATGTATGTGCTAACTGTAAGTCGCTCTGGATAAGAGCATCTGCTAAATGACTAAAATGTAAATGTAAAAAAATTATGCAGTTGCTACCTCAGATTATGAGCCTAGCAAGTGTCATGAATGAGTAATGTAGTACCCACATACGGCCACAAGGAGGAGCAAGAGTGCCATAAACCCATACTGTTTTTTTTGCCATATAAACCCTAAACCTAACAATCAATCAAATGTATTTATAAAGCTCTTTTTACACCAGCAGATGTCACAAAGTGCTATACAGAAACTCTTACCCTACTTATAACCTATTTTATAGGGTGAACGCACCAATTGGTGAGTCGCTCTGGATAAGAGCGTCTGCTAAATGACGTAATGTGCCCTTGAGCAAGGCACTTAACCCTAATTGCTCCTGTAAGTCGCTCTGGATAAGAGCGTCTGCTAAATGACTAAAATGTAAATGTTAGCCGTAACCCTAACCCCTAATTCTAGGGTAGGGTAGCCTAGAACACTTTTAGAAACTATTTTTAGTAATAATATTATCTTAGTAAATACAATTATAGTATTAAATAGCGTTTTGATTATTTTGTTGTTTATTTTATTATATGTATAATTGCAAGACAGAACACTTGATAAATAAAGACAAATTTGTTTTATTTTTCAAATGTGGTTTTGAATTGGGTGACCTAGTAACCTCTGTGTGAAAGTCCAGCAATTGGCGTGGGGCAGGTTTGAGACTGATCTAATACACTTTATTTCTCAGCTGCCTCACCAATGTCTGTACGTGAAAATAACTTTTAATTGCTAAATATTTCCAATAGATGGAAGCATAAGACCACAATGCATCAGTTACAGTGGGGAAAAAAGCATTTAGTCAGCCACCAATTGTACAAGTTTCTCCCACTTAAAAGATGAGAGAGAACTCATGGGTCATGGTCAGTGAGTTAAACAACACTGTCTCTAGTCATTTCTCCTCTCCCATTTTCCCATTTATTTTTGGGTTTTTTCATAATCCATAGGCTAATCCTTTTTTTTTCCATTTTCATAGTCCTGAAACAATATTAAACTAACACAACATTCCCTCCCTGTGTGTGTGTGTGTGTGTGTGTGTGTGTGTGTGTGTGTGTGCTCCCTGGATGAGGAGATGTAATCTGATGTTTTGTCCACAGAAACCAACAGGAGAGATCAGAGTCAGAGATTCTCAGTGGTCAGTCTTCCCAGAGTCATCAAACAGACCTGGCCTCCATATTCAGTGTATGTGGTCCTGTTATGTACATTTGTTTTTGTTTACCTCAAGTAAAGTTGATCTGTCAATCAAATGTTAATGAGAAAGCATTTAGTCTCTTGCTTAACTTATTTACTTGATTTATTTCAGTTGCTTGAAGAGAATATTATGACATTTGTGAAGAACGAGCTGAAGATGTTCAAGAGGATTCTTAGTCCAGAACTCCCAGAAGGCTTTGAGAGTCAGAAGCAGGATAAGGAAGTGGTGGATGCTGAAGATGAGAAGCAGGAGAGCAGTGCCAGAGAGGGGGCTCTGAAGATCACACTGCACGTCCTGAGGAAAATGAACCAGAAGGAGCTTGCTGACACACTGGAGAAAAGTAAGAGCTGTCTGCCTCATGTTGAATGCTGTTTTTAGAACATTTAAAAGCTGTAGCTAAAGTACAGCTAAAGTAGCTGTGTAACTCAATGATATTGTAGCAGCCTTAACACAACACCTAGTGACCTCATCAAGTAGCAGCAGGGATGTGTTGTGTTGATTAGAGAGAGAGAGAGAGAGAGAGAGAGAGAGAGAGAGAGAGAGAGAGAGAGAGAGAGAGAGAGAGAGAGAGAGAGAGAGAGAGAGAGAGAGAGAGAGAGAGAGAGAGAGAGAGAGAGAGAGAGAGAGAGAGAGAGAGAGAGAGAGATAGAGAGAATAAGAGAGAATAATATAATCAGTATAACAGTCACACCAGTCTGTAATGCATTATGAAAACATTTACACATTTATACAGTCAGTTAAGAGAATAAATTATTATAATTTAAAATTTTATAACAGTCCTACAATACTGTAGGCATTAAAACAGACGTAATATTAATATCCTCTGTGTTATTTCTAGATTCAGATGAGCTTGCTGTGATTTGCCAACGTGAACTCAAATCTAATCTAAAGAAGAAGTTTCAATGTGTATTTGAGGGGATCGCTAAACAAGGAAACCCAACACTTCTCAATAAGATCTACACAGAGCTCTACATCACAGAGGGTGGAACAGGAGAGGTCAATAATGAACATGAGCTGAGACAGATTGAGACAACAACCAGGAAACAAGCAAGACCAGAGACTGCAATCAAATGTAACGACATCTTCAAACCCTTAACTGGACAAGACAAACTTATCAGAACTGTGCTGACAAAGGGAGTCGCTGGCATTGGAAAAACAGTCTCTGTGCAGAAGTTCATTCTGGACTGGGCTGAAGGAAAAGCAAATCAGGATGTCCAATTTGTATTTTCATTCCCTTTTCGGGAGCTGAATTTGATGAAAAAGGAAAAAAACACACTTTGATTGAACTTCTCAATCACTTCTCAATGGAAACCAAAGAATCAAGAATCTCCAACTACGACAAGTACAAAGTTCTGTTCATCTTTGATGGTCTGGATGAGTGCCGACTGCCCCTAGACTTCCAGAAGAACAAGATCTGTTGTGACGTCACAGAGTCAACCTCAGTGGATGTTCTGCTGACAAATCTCATCAAGGGAAATCTGCTTCCCTCTGCTCTCCTCTGGATAACTACCCGACCTGCAGCAGCCAATAAGATCCCTTCAGTGTGTGTTGACCAGGTGACAGAGGTACGAGGGTTCAATGACCCACAGAAGGAGGAGTACTTCAGGAAGAGATTCAGTGATGAGGACCTGGCCAGCAGAATCATCTCACACATAAAGACATCAAGGAGCCTCCACATCATGTGCCACATTCCAGTCTTCTGTTGGATTTCTGCAACAGTCCTTGAACACATGCTGAAACATAAGAGAGAAGAGATGCCCAAGACTCTGACTGAGATGTACTCACACCTTGTGGAGTTTCATACCAAACAGAAGAATGAAAAGTATCTTGGGAAAGAAGAGACAGGTCCACACTGGAATAAAGAGAGCATTCTGTCACTGGGAAAACTGGCTTTTCAACAGCTTGTGAAGGGCAATCTGATTTTCTATGAAGAAGACCTGAAAGAGGCTGGCATTGATGTCAATGAAGCCTCAGTGTACTCAGGATTGTGCACACAGCTCTCTTTAAAGAGGAATGTGGGCTGTACCAGGACAAGGTGTACTGCTTCGTGCATCTGAGCATTCAGGAGTTTCTGGCTGCTGTATATGTGTTTCCTCTCATTCATCAACAACAATGAGAATCTAATGGCCGAACCTCAATCAAAGTCCAGGAACTTTTTTGTGCTGTTCAGAGACAAGCCTGAAGTTACTGTCTACAAGAGTGCTGTGGATAAAGCCTTACAAAGTGAGACAGGAAACCTGGACCTTTTCCTCCGCTTCCTTCTGGGCCTCTCACTGGAGTCCAATCAGAAGCACTTACCGAGGTCTACTGACAAAGACAAGAAGCAGCTCACAGAGCCATGAAGAAACAGTCAAGTACATCAAGGAGAAGATCAGGGAGAATCCCTCTCCAGAGAGGTGCATCAATCTGTTCCACTGTCTGAATGAACTGAATGACCATTCTCTAGTGGAGGAGATCCAAAGCTACCTGAGATCAGGAAGTCTCTCAGAAGCCAAACTGTCACCTGCACAGTGGTCAGCTCTGGTCTTTGTGTTGCTGACTTCAGAAAAGGAGCTGGATGTGTTTGACCTGAAGAAATACTCCAGATCAGAGGAAGGTCTTCTGAGGCTGCTGCCAGTGGTCAAAGCCTCCAGAGCTGCTCTGTGAGTACATAAAATGACATTTAAGTACTAATCATCAGGAAGAAATATTCAGTTTAGAGAAATATATATATATAATATGTATGAAAAATTATATTGAAAAAATACTGAATGCATTGATGTTCACATTAGTATAACAATATGACCATACAATTCTAGGAGACGGAAGATGAATCTATATGTTGTTTAAGAGAATAAACCAAATGCATCTGCCATTGTCCTTCTACACTACTGGTGTTAAATTAACAGTGTGTTTGTGAAATCATGATGATCTCTTGTCAGGCTGTCAGGCTGTGGAGTCACAGAGGAAGGCTGTGCTTCTCTGGTCTCAGCTCTGAAGTCAAACCCCTCACACCTGAGAGAGCTGGATCTGAGTAACAATGACCTGAAGGATTCAGGAGTGAAGCTGCTCTCTGCTGGACTGGGGAATCCCCACTGTAAACTGGAGACTCTGAGGTCAGTATTCCTGTAGTTGGTCAACAAGTGATAACTGTTCACCAGATCCACATGTGTTTACCAGGCACACATAGTCCACACCATATGTGTTTGGACAGTGAAGCTTACAGTTTTACATTTGGTGCTATGCTCCAGCATTTTGGATTTGAGATATAATGTTTCATATTAGGTGACAGTACAGAATGTCACCTTTTATTTGAGGGTATTCATAAATATATATTTTTTACAGTTTTTTAGAAATTATGTGTCTAGTTCTCCCATTTGTTATTCATGACATATTCACTTATATTTTAAAAGATAAATAAATTGCATGGCATAAATTAGTATTTAAAAGTTTTCTACACACTGTATCTTACTCATTTGAAAAAGTCATCATCCACTGCATTCAATACTTTGGACCATATTTACACTTATATTGTATTGGGAGTCCAAATAGTAGTGTAGTTTAGTATTTGGTCCATGAAAAATCCTTAACTGACTTGCTATGTGAAAAGTGTTTCATCCAATATTCTTTGCCACAGTGATTACATCAAGCTTGTGATTCTACAAACTTGTTGAATGCATTTGCAGTTTGTCTTGGTTGTGTTTTGGATGATGTTTTTCCCAATAGAAACTGAATGGTGAATAATGTCCTGTCATTTTGGAGTCACTTCACTTGTATTGTCAGTAAGAATAGAAGATGTTTCTGAACACTTCTACATTCATGTGGATGCTACCATGATTATGAATAATCATGAATGAAATCGTGTGAATGATGATGAATGAGAAAGTTACAGAGGAACAAGGATCATACCCCCTCTGTTATTGGTAATGGTGAGAGGTTAGCATGTTTTGTTGTAGCCTCTGTAACTTTCTCACTCATTATTATTCATGATTCATTCATGATTTTTCTTAATCATGGCATCATCAGGATTAATTTAGTAGTGTTTAGAAACATGTTATCTACTCACTTAGACAGAAAATTACTCCAGTCATCATCCACCATTCAGTTACTATTGGGCACAAAACATAACCCAAAACACAACCAAAACAAACTGCAAATGCAACCAACGAGTTTGGGACCAAATGTAGTCATTGTGTTCAACTTTTCAGACCAAACTACTACTTTACTACTTTATACACTATGAGTGAGTGATTTGTCAAATACTTATGACTTCTTCAAATAGGGGGACATAGATACATAAAGTGCTTTCATTCATTTAAAAATGTGAAACAGATATGTATATAAAAATACCCTCAAATAAAAGGTGACATTATATACTGTCACCTCATATGAAACATTTGATCTCAAATCCAAAATGCTGGAGTATAGAGCCACATTTAAAATGTTAGCTTCACTGTCAAAATATAGATATGGTGTGGACTGTATACTCAATACAATCTAAATCTGATACCTCACTGTCTGTCTTTTTTGACTGATACTGCTTTTTAAACTGCTCTGGTCAGTCTACTCAAATATTTGTACTATACATGTTTCTCTCTACAAGCAATATTCATATGATAATTTGTCATTAATAATAATGAAACAACATTCATGAATAGATATGGACAGGTTTCAGGAACACACTACATTCACACTGATGTCACATCATAACATGAATTTGAAACCACACAATATAGATTAATGGTGTATATTACAGAGGAACACACCAACCTAAACTTGTGTGTGCATCTGCAGTGTGTCCTTCTACACTGACTTTGTTAAATTTTGTGTGTGTGTGTGAATCACACACATCTGTCACACAGTGCTTGTCACAGACACACTCACAGACAGTCTGTGCTTCTCTGGTCTCAGCTCTGAAGTCACAAACCCCTCACACCTGAGAGAGACTGGATCTGAGTAACAATGACCTGAAGGATTCAGGAGTGAACTGCTCTCTGCTGGACTGGGGAATCCACACACAAACACACACAACTCTGAGGTATGTAGGGTGTAGTGTGTTGGTCAACACACACAGTTTGGACACTGTGTGTCACACATGTGTTTACACACACACACATGTGTGTGTGTGTTACACACACACACTTGGTTTTACATTTGGTGTACATGCTGTGTGTGTTTGTGATTTGTGTGTGTGTGTGTTGTGTGTGTGTGTGTGTGTGTGTGTGTGTGTGTGTGTTTTGTTGATCTCACACACACACACACACACACACATTGTGTGTGTGTGTGTGTCTACATATGGTGTGGACACACACTCAATACAATCACACTGATACCACACTGTCTGCACACACACACTGATACACACACACAAACTGACACTCACACACAGTCTACACACACACACACACACACACACACACACACACAACACACACACACACATACACACACACACATTTCACACACACACATGACACACACATTTATGAACAGACACACACACACACACACACACAGGACACACACATTTATCTGACACACACACACAAAATACACTGCCACA
>CM072257.1:7213398-7284521 GCA_036851935.1 Coregonus suidteri | reverse complement strand
TTAAATTTTAGTAGTGTTTAGAAAATGTTACTACTCATTTTAGACAGAAAATTACTCCACATATCCCCTTTCTTTACTATTGGGCAAAACAAAACCCAAAAACAAAACCCAAAACAAAATGAAAAATCCCACCAACGAGGGGAACCCAATAGAAATTTTTGGGCTCTTTAAATACACTAAAAGGAATTGGTCAGAAACTTATGCCCTTCTTCAAATAGGGGGTAGATACATAAAATGTTTTCTTTTAAAAACGGTGAAAAAAAGAATTTTTTAAAAATCCCCAAAAAAATAAAAGTTGAATTAATACTGCCCCTTTCATATAAAACATTTGATCTCAAACCAAAGCTGGAGTAATAGAGCCACAAAAAAATTTTTATTTTTGTAAAAATAGTTTGGGGTTTTGCCCCGTAAACCCCAATACAATCTAAATCTGAAAACCTCACTGTTGTTTTTTGACTGTATGCTTTTAAAAACGGGTCTGGCAGTCTACTCAAATATTGTACTATAAAATGTTTCATCTAAAAGAAAATACTTTGAAAATTTGCCCTTCTAATAATGAAACATTCTTTAAATTTAATGAATATATGGGGGTTTTCGGCACGATACCCTTAAATATGTTGAAAAAATATTTTGCCACCTATTTTCACCCCCAAAGAATAGCAGTGGGGTTTTTAATATGTTTGACTATTGCGGGCGCAGGCGGGCTAGTCCAGGGGAAGGCTGTGTTTCTCTGGTCTCAGCTCGAAGTCAAACCCCTCCCCACCTGGAGAGCTGGTCTGAGCTACAATGACCTGAAGGTTCAGGAGTAAACCCTGCTCTCTCCCACGGGGGAACCCCCCTGAAAACGGAGACTCTGAGGTCAGTATTCCGTATTTGGTCAACAAGTGAAAAATGTTCCCCAAGCCCACATGTGTTTCCCAGGACACATAGCCCCCCCATATGTTTTTGGGGACGTGAAGCTTACAGTTTTACTTTTGGTTTTTAGATAAAAATTTTTTCATATTATGAAAACAGTACAAAAGTCACCTTTTATTTAAAAGTTTTTCACAATAAAACGGGTTTGGGGAAAAAAATCTTTTTTTGACCCCTGCTGATTTTGACATTTGCCCACTGCAAAGAAGTGACCCAAGTCTATAATTTAACTGAAAATAAAAATAAGAAAACGCAGTAAAAAATGTTATAAATTGATTTGCATTTTTGGGGGGAAATAAGTATTTGACCCCCTCTCAATCAAAAAACGATTTCTGGCTCCCAGGTGTTTTTTATACAGGTAACGAGCTGAAAATATGAGCACACTCAAAAAGGGGATTTTCTCCAAATCTCAGTTTTTTCCCTGTAAAAAGAAAACCTTCCCGAAGAAATCAATAAATCAGATTCCAAAACTCAAAAACCCGGGGGCCAAGACCAAAGGCCCCGGGTGTCGGGCCCAAGATTTTTTAGACCTACAAAAGGCTGGAATGGGCTAAAAGGGACCATGCCAAGCAGTTTGGGGTGAAAAGGTGACAACATTTTGGTGCGATTATTCGAAAAGGGAAAAAGAAACACAAAAAAACTGTCAACCCCCCCCGGGGCCGGGGGCCCCAAATGCAATTTCCCTAAACCTCGGGAGTTGCAATTGTTTTCATGAGAACGGTGGGGGAATCACCCCAAAACTACAGGGGAGGATTTTGGAAATGATCTCAGGCAGGGGGGCCCATGCCCCACCAAAAAAACAATTGGTAAACACTACGCGTGAAGGACTGAAACCTGCAGCCCCCCGCAAGGTCCCCCTTTTAAATAAAGAACTATAAGGGCCGTCTAAATTTTAAAAATGAACATCTAAATGTTTCAAGGAGAACGGGGTGAAAGTTTTGTGGTCGGGTGAGACCAAAACGGGGCTCTTGGCATAAACTAAAACCCCCCGTGTTTGGAGGGGGAGGAATGCTCCCTAGCCCCCAAAAAAAACACCATCCCCCCCGTAAAAAATGGGGGGAAAAAATTATGCTTTGGGGTTTTTTTTTCTGCAAGGGGACAGGAAAATTTCCCACCGCATAAAAGGGACGAGGAGGGGGCCAATATACCGTCAAATCTTGAGTGAGAACCCCCTTTCCCCCCTCGCCAGGGCATTGAAAATGGGTCGGGATGGGTATTCCAGCATGAAAAGACCCAAAAGACACGGCCAAGGAAAAAAAAGGGAGTGGCTCAAGAAGAAGCCCCTTAAGGTCCTGGTGGCCACCCAGTCCCCCAGACCTTAACCCCTATAGAAAATCTGGGGGGGAGCTAAAGGTTTCGATTTTGCCAAAGGGGCACCCTCAAAACCCTTAAATGACTTGGGAAATCTGCAAAGAGGGGGACAAATCCCTCCTGATATGTGGAAAAAACCTGGGGGGCCAAACTCAAAAAACTTTGGGACATCTTTGTTTTCCCAAAAAGGGGTTTTGCCCCCAAGTACTGTAAATTTTTTTGCAGAGGGGTAAAATTCTTTTTTCCCCGCATTAAAATGAAAAAATAAATTCATAACTTTTTTGACGGGTTTTTTTAAAGGAAATTTTTTTGTTTTTATTCTGTCTTCACTTTCAAAAAAAACCTCCCTTTAAAAATGATGGGACTGATCATGTTTTTTTGTAAAGGGAAAAACTTACAAAATCAGCAGGGGATAAAATATTTTTTTCCCCCCATTTGTATTTTTTCCCGGGTTTAAAAATGAAAGTAATTTATTATGAGTTCTCCCATTTAAAAAAGCATAATTATTTAAAAAAAATTTAAATTTTAGTCAAAAGTTTTTTTTTGGTCCATATTCCTTCCTGCAGTGATTACATCAAGCTTGTGATTCTACAAACTTTAAAAATACTTTGCAGTTTGTCTTGGTTGTGTTTTGGATGATTTTTTTCCAAATAGAAACTAAATGGTAAATAAGGGCCTGTCTTTTGGATTTCCACTTCACCTTGTAGTCTAAAATAGAAGATTTTTCTAAAACACTTTACATTCATTTGGGTTTACCATGTTTATGAAAAATATGAATGAATAGGGAGTGATGATAAATGAAAAATTTTTACGGGGAAAAAAAGGTTTCAACCCCCGGGTTATAGGGGGACTGATACAAAAGTGTTTTCATTTTTTAAATGGGGGAAAAACAGAATGTATGAAAAACCCTCAAATAAAAGGGGGACATTATATACTGTAAACCTCATATAAAACATTTTGATCTGAAACCCAAAAATTTTGGAGTATAGGACACAAAAAAATTTAAATTTTCCCACTGTCAAACTAGATATGGTGGGGGACTGATCTCAATACAATCTAAATATGATACCCCCACTGTCTGTTTTTTTGACTGATACTTTTTTTAAAATGCTTTTTGGTAAAGTCACTAAAATATTGTCATATGTTTTTTCCCTATTTTACAAGCAAATTTTGATAATTTGCCCATTTCCAAAAAGGGAAACATTCATTTTTTGATAGATTTTGGCGGGTTTTCAGGACGTGATATACCTGAATATGTTGAAAAAAATTCTGCCCCCTTTTTTCACCCCCAAAAAGAATAGCAGTGGGGTTTTAATAGTTTTTGACTTTTGCGGCTGTCAGGCGGGCTGGGCACAGAGGAAGGCTGTGCTTCTTTTGGGCTCATCTCGAAGTAAAAACCCCCTTAAACCCCTGGGGAAGCGGGAAATCGGGAGAAACCCAATAAACCAAAAGTTTGGGAGTGAAGCGGCTCTCGCTGGACGGGGGAAATCCCCACTGTAAAAATGGAGGCTCTGAGGTCTATTCCTTTTTGGTCAAAAAGGAAACTGTTCACCAACCCCAAAAAGTTTTTACCAGGCCACATAGTCCCACCATATGGGGTTTGGACAGTGAAGTTACATTTTTAAAATTGTTTGCATGCTCCAGAAATTTTGGGGATTTGAGATAAAATGCTTCATATAGGGAAGTACGGGAATTCACTTTTTTTTATTTTTAAGGGTTTAGAGGTTAGCATGTTTTGTTGTGGGCCTCGAAATTTTCTCATCATTATTTTTTCATGATTAAATCTGTTTTTTCCCAAAATCATCCCCATACCGGAAAAAAATTTTAGTATGTTTAGAAACATTTATCTACCACTTAGACAAAAAAATTAAACTCCAGTCATCATCCACCATTCGTTACTACCCGGGCAAAAAAAAACCCAAAAAAAACTGAAAAATCCCACCAACGATTTTGAGTTACAAGCTTGATGTATTCTTTGGGGTTTAAAGGAATTTTTTTTGGAACCAAATACTAAATTTGACTATTTTAAAAAAACTATGAGGGAATTTATCAAAATACTTAGGACTTTTTTCCAAAAGTGGGGGGTTTAAAATTACAAAAAAGTGCTTTCTTTTAAAAACTTAAAACAGAAAAGGGTTTAAAATCCCCTCAAATAAAAGGGGGACTTTATATACTGTCACCTCATTAAAACCCTTTGATCCCAACCCAAAATGTGGTATAGAGAAAAATTTAAAATTTTATCTTTGTAAAAAATAATATGGTGTGGACTGAACCAATACAATCAAAAATTGAACCTCACGGGTCGTTTTTTACTGATACCCCTTTTTAAAACCGGGGTCAGTCTACTAAAATATTTGGGTTACCATACATTTTTTTCTCTCTAAAATCAATATATTTTTCCTTTAATAATGAAAAATTCTTTAATTTTTTAATGATATGGGGGTTTTCAGGACATTGATAATCTGAATATTTTTTAAAAAATATTTTTGCCACTCTTTTTCACCCCCAAAGGGAATAGCAGTGGGTTTAATATGATTTGATCTTTGCAGGCTTTTAGGGTCTAGTCACAGGGGGAAAGGGGGCTGTGCTTCCGGGTCCAGCCGAAGTCAAACCCCTAACACCTGAGAGGCTGGATCTGGAAACTTTTCCCTAAAGGGGTTTCGGGGAGTAAAGTGCTTTTGGGGGGGACTGGGGAAAATCCCCGTTAAACGGGAAAGCCCTCTGAGGTCATATTCCTGTAGTTGGTCAAAAAATGAAAACTTTCCCCAATCCCATTTTTTTACCAGGCAAACATATCCACCCCAAAATATGTTTTTGGGTCGGGAAAGCTTACATTTTTTAAATTTGGTGCCTATGTTTCCATCATTTTTTTTTGGAAAGAATTTTTCATTTAGGTGCCCCGTATATAATGTAAATTTTTATTTGGGGATTTTTTCATACATACCCGTGTTACTGTTTAAAAAATGAAAGAACTTTATGTATCTAGTTCCCCCCATTTGAAAAATTTTTAAATAATTTGGGAATATTCACTTATTTTGTTTAAAAATTGGGTCAGAAGTTTAGTTTTTGGCCCCATTTTCCTTACCGGCGTGTTTATATAAAGTTTGTTGATTTTTAAAAAACTTTTTTTGAAGCTTTTTGCATTTGTTTTGGGTTGTTTTTTGGATGAGGTTTTCCCCCAATAGAAAATGATTGGTGAAAAAGCCCGGGTAATTTTGGTTTTCACTTCACTTGTTTTGCCCAAAGAATGAAGATTTTTTCTAAAAACACTTCAACATTCATGTGGATGCTACCAAAATTATGAAAAATCATGAATGAATCGTAAAATGATGATAAATGGGGAGTTACAGAGGAACAAGGATATACCCACCTCTGGTATGTAATGAGTGAGAGGTAGCATGTTTTGTTGTAGCCTCTGGTAACTTTTCCTCACTCATTATTATTCATGATTCATTCACGATTTTTCTTAGTCATGTCATCATCAGGATTAAGTTAGGAGTGTGGAGAAACATGTTATCTACTCAATTAGACGGATACTTATCAGTCATCATCCACCATTTAAGTTACATGGACAAAACATAAACCCAAAACACCAACCAAACAAACTTGACAAATGACAACCCAATGAGTTGGCACCAAATACTCACGTTTGGACTACCTTAAATACCACTATAAGTGAATTGGGTTCAGAATAATTATGACTTCTTCCAAATAGGGATCTGATACAACAACTGCTTTCATTCTAAAACGGTATTTGAACAGATATTTATTATAATACCATCAAATAAAAAAAGCGTGGACATTATATAATGTCACTCATATGAAATATTTGATCTCAAATCCAAAATGCTGGAGTTATAGAGCCACATTTAAAATGTTAATCTTCACTGTCAAAATAGATATTGTGTGTGGACTGTATACTCAATACAATATAAATTAGATACCTCAACTGTCTGTCTTTGGACTGATAAGGCCTTTTTAAAAACTGCTCTGGCAGTCTAGTCAATAGTGGTTCTGGTGCATTTTCTATTACAAGCAATATTGAGTATTTGTCATTCTGATAATGATGATACATTCATTTATGAATATATAGTTAGGGTTTCAGGACAATGATTGTGTATCTGAAAATGTAGAAAAAATATTACTGCCCACTATTTTCACACCCAAGGAAATCGCACCCGGTGGTTTTAATATGATGTGACTCTTTTGCAGCTGTCAGGGCTGTCTAGTTCACAGAGGAAGGCTGTGCTGCTCTGGTCTCAGCTCTGAAGTCAAAAACCCCTCACACCTGAGAGAGGCTGGACCTGAGATACAATCACACCAGGAGACTCAGGAAGTCAGGACCGCTCTTCTGCTGAGACTGGGAGGATCCACACTGCAGACTGGAGAAAACTCAAGTATGTAGAGGGTTTATGTCAATGTTCATATCAGACATGTTGGAGTTATCAGGCTAGTTAAGACAAACTTCTTACCACCACTTGGACTAAGTGAAAAAGACTGACTGTGTGTGTGTGTGTGGTGTGTGTGTGTGGGTGTCCAGTGTGTGTGTGTGTGTGTGTGTGTGTGTGTGCGTGTGGGTGTGTGTGTGTGGTGGGGAGTGTCAAGTGTGTGGTGTGTGTGTGTGTTGGTGTGGTGTGTGGGTGTGTAGTGTGTGTCCTGTGTGTGTGTGTGTTCTATGTGTGTATCCCTCCAATGTGTGCTGTTTGTGTCTGCTTACGATACAGTGTGTGTTCAGTGTGTGTGTGTGAAACAATGAAACCTGACTGTGTCCAGGTGGAGTGTGACTGCGTGAAGAATATGACTAAGAATGTGTGTAATTCAGTGAAGTAAAGTCAAAGTGGTCCATTAGTACTTACTGTGTCATATTTTTCCATCAGCTGTAGTTTGTACAGAAGCACAAATGGGGACACAAAGAGTTTACACAAAGAGTGGACTTTGAAAACAACACTGGGTCAACAACCCTGGCACGTGTTCGTGTACTTTAGACACAGTGTGTGTTCACACCCACACACACACACTGGAAATTAACACACACATACACAACTTTTTACATGGACCATACAGTACACACAAACACATCACTTGAAACACATCTCAGTTAACAGGAACTTCACAAACATTATACCACTAGCAGAAAACATCTCCACTAAATAATTAGTGACAAGTGACACACATTCTATTGTGAAACATGATGATTTTAATATTGGTGTCACACACACCAATCACCAGATGGTCTGTGACCACACACTGGACCTACACACGGTAGACAGACTCACACTCAACTGTCTGAGTGACACACAGACAAGGTGACATATACCACCGCTTGAGGAGCAGCCGTATCTGATCAACGGTGTGATTCAGTATTGGAGTCACGTGCTGTTGTAGAGAGGGTCTGACTGTGCGTGTTGAGTGAGTGGTGTTGTGTGAGGGTGAGATCAGGGGACCCTCATAGGACTGTCCTATCCTAAAGCTATCAGCTAGGAGAGAAGTGTTCATTGATTGTATGCTTGGATAAATGCAATGGACAAGTCTTGGAGTTGTTTGCCTCTGACAAATATGACTCTGAAAAGTCACAAATCAAGTGATGTCCAAGTACCAAAGAACACCCCCATTACTCATGGGTCCCACAGAGTAGGATCGTAGTTCTACAGAAGCACAATCAGGAACACGTTCCTTCTACAGAGTTCTCCTCTGACAATGTGTGACCCACCGTGTGGCGCGTTCATGTTACGTTAGACAATGTGTGTGTGGTTCATGCATGAAGTGTGTGTGTGTGTGTGTGTGTGTGTGGTGTGTGTGTGTGTGTGTAGTGTAAATGGTGTGTGTGTGTGTGTGTAAACACGACACACACAAACACACTGGACAATAATGGTGTTTTACACACACATACAGTATACACCCGATGGACACAAACACACACACACACACACACTGGACACCCCACTTTTGACACTAGAACACATCACACATTACACACACACGCTGTGACCATGAGGTTAACATTCTAATGTGAATGATGACACATTTCTAACATGGATTACTGGTTTAACACATCAGATGTCTGTGACACACACACTGGACACAAACAAACAGTACACTGGACACACCACACACACACACACGGATAACGAACACACACATGTAGGGACAGAGTGAAGCACGACGTATCCTGGATCAACCAGACAGACACACTGGCATGCACACACACACAGGTGAACACATAGAGAGGGTCTGACGGGGCGCCTAGTTGAACATACCCACACAGAGGGAGGTGGACACACACACCTGTACAGGAGTGACATATACTGGGACCACACACACACACACACAGTGAGTAATGACTGTAGGAAACACACCAACTGGACAAACACTGGAGTCTGTTCTGCACACAGACACGTTTACTAGACACTGGGCACCACACACACACCATTACCATAGACAGTTCCACACAACCAGCCACCACAGAGTAGGAGTGTATCTGGACACTGGCAAGCCGGCACACTGGACATGCACACACACTCTCACACTGAACACACTGACCACATTGACCATTCTACACCACACACCTTGAACCCCTCTACCACACACACTAGTGTGATGGATGACTGCCTCAGTGTCACCCCACTGGACACACACACACACTGAAACACACACACACTGATAACAAACATACATAAACTGGACACACACACATCGAAAACTGAACACACACACACCACTGGATACACACACACACACTGAAAACACACACAACACACACAATGGACACACACACACTAACACAAACTGAACACACATACACTTCCCAGCAAACACACGAAACCACACACACTGAAACACACACATACACACACTGGACACACACACTGAAACACTTACACACACTGACACATACACACACAAACACAGGAACACATGAACACACGGACACACAAACACACATGAACACACACTGAACAAACCCACACTACTGAACCACACACACACACACACTGACACAACACACTGGGACACACACACTGAACAAATACACACATGGACACACACACCCACCATGGAACACACACACACACTGGGAACAACAACACATGAACACACCACACAACACTGGAACAAAAACATACACACTGAACACACACACACACACACACACACAGAGGCACACATACACTGACACACACACGAACACCATACACACACTGTACACACACACAACTGGACACACACACACAACTGGACACACAAAACACACGAACACACACAAACACACTGGACACTACACACACTGAACCACACACCATACACACAGGGACACAACAACACTCACTGACAAACATTACACACACACACACCCATACGCACACACACACACAATGGACACACAGAACTGGACACACACAACATACACTAGACACACACACACACTGACACCAGATGGACACACCACAAAACACACACACTGTGACAAACACACACGCTGGGACACACACACACACACACACACGCAATCTTATACTGGGACACACACACACACACTGGACACCACACCACTCACACACTGGACACCACACACACACACAACGGACCACACACAATGAACACACACACAAAATGAACAAACACACATACACATACACACTTGACAACAACATACACACCCAAACACATACACACACACCACTGGACAACACACACACACACTGGACACACACACACACACACTGAACACACACACACTGGACACACACACACACACACTGGACACACACACACACAACTGGACACCACACACTGGACACACAACTGGACAACACACACACCTGCGGACATACACACAAACACACTGGAAACACAACGACAATACACACACACACTGGACACACCACACACACACACACACACACACACACCCACACTGGACACACACACAAAACACCATGGGATACACACACACACACACTGGACACACCACACACACACTGGACACACAACACACACACACTGGACACACACACAAACTGGACACATTTTCCATGTCGTTGTATTTTTGATGAAAGGAAATCCCATATAGACTACAAAGACAGGAAATTTTATCTATGGCATCTTCTGTTTGGGGGTCTCAGGTCAGGTCTGAGCCTGTGATCAGAAGGTGTCTCTGGTCTATTTTACAGCCCTGCCATTTCTACCTGTTCCTGTTACTAGTGTTTCACCCCGGACCTCCGCCACACCGTCTCACTGTCCATGTCTTGCTTTTAGATCCCCCCTCTACTTCACGGTGTTATAATGGCCTCCTATGCTTGTATAGGTCACGCTCTGAAAACCAGTTAGCAACATACTGACACTTTCTGACCCGATCCATCGGCCCCCTACTTTCTAGAAATGAACATGTAAATTCCTCTATGAGTTTTTGTGTCGTGGTTCCATTTACTTATGTATGTATGTTTGTTGTATATTGGGTTGTGCTGACAGAGCATCATGGGGGTTTGGTATTAGTCGAGATGATCACGTTTCCAGATAAATGGTTGAAACTAATCCTGGTTTCCTGTTCTCATCATTATTGAAATGTTTATACAGACGTGGTTATGAAAACCAAGAGGGACATACACAAGATTGTGGATGAGTTAAGTCTGAATCTACAGCAACTATTCTGTTTGGAAGAAGTGGGTTTTTACAAACTGTTTTAAAACTGTTAAGTTTCTGTGGTACAGAATAGGCTAATGTTAGCACAGTGGATTGCTAGCAGAGGCAAAGTGCATAGTCCAGCTAGCTAAGAAGAGAGTTACCCAGTGGTTGTAAAGGAATTAAGTAAACCATACTTTAAAGTATAACTTAAGTAGTTTTTGGGGGTATAATGTACTTGACTTTACGATTCATATTTTGACAACTTTTACTTTTACTTCACTTCACTAATCTAAAGAAAATAATGTACTTTTTTACTCCACTACATTTTCCTGACACCCAAAAGTAAGTCGTTTACATTTTGAATGCTTAGCAGGACAGAAAAAGATCAAATTTCACAACTTATCAATGAGAGAACATCCCTACTGCCTCTGATCTGGCAGACTCACTAACACAAATGCTTTGTTTGTAAAATTGTCGGGAGTCTGTGAGTTTGCCTCTGGCTGAAACGTACATTTTAAAAACCAAGAAAATAGTTCTGGTGTGCTTTATGTAAGGAATTTGAATGATTGTATTCCTTGGACTTTTACTTTTTATACTTTAGTGATATAGCAATTACATTTACTTTGATACTTAAGTATAGTTTTAGAAAACAAAGTACTTTAGACTTGTACTCAAGTAGATTAAATGGGTGGACTTTCCACTTTTAGTTGAAGTCATTTTCTATTAAGGTATCTTTACTTTTTACTCACGTATGACAATTGGGTACTTTTTTCCACCACTGGAGGTCACAAGCGTCACTGGACAGCAAGGTAAAAGGACTGGAGTCGGAAATCGGAGTGGGAAAAACAAGTGATTAAAGGTGGTGGAAAGAACAGTTGATAAAGACTAGGACATTTATTATACTTCCAAGCATGTCCTTTAATTCAATCTGCAAATGAGCGACTAGGAGGAAACGCTAGGAGTGAAGGGAATGAAGAGCACAGTTGACTGAGGAAAAATTGCTTTGGTTCAGGACAGTATTGAAGGAGAGACAATATGGAGCTTATGAGAAATGAACAATTATTGGAATTGATGGAAATATGTACAGTTGAAAGAGTATTGAGCAAGTGGAGATCATATACAGAACAGTTGTGAATAATTTTGTTCTTGTAGAAATGAGGACCAGAGAAGCCACAACATTGTGCCTAACATGTTTTAGTGTAATGACAGCCAAGACATTTAATTTACTAGGCCGCCTGACAGCCTGCACAGAGCAAATTATATTAAAAAACAACATGTATATTTCTTTGTGGGTGAAGATATTGGCAGTATATTTTTCAACATTTTCAGGTTTAAATCAGTGTCATGAAAAACTGCTCTATCTATTCATAAATGGATGTTTCATTATTAGAAATGCCAAATTATCAAAGTATTGCTTGTAGAGAGGGAAAAATGTATAGTCCAAATATGGGAGTAGGACTGGACCAGAGAAGTTTAAAAAGCAGCCAGTATTATCAGTCAAAAGGGGACAGACAGTGATGGTTATCAGATTTAGATTTGTATTGAGTATACAGTCAGCCACACCATTATCTACAGTGCATTCAGAAAAGTATTCAGACCCCTGACTTTTGGCACATTTCACATTTTGTTTAAGTTACAGCCTTAGTCTAAAATAAGTTAAAATTAGTTATTTTTTCCTCATCCAATTTACACACCAATTACCCCATAAGGACACAAAGTGAAAACAGGCTTTATGACATTTGTTTGCAAATATATAGGACATACCTTCTTTACAGAAGTTTTCAGACCCTTTGCTATGAGATTCGAAATTGACGCTCATGGTGGCATCCTGTTTCCGTTGATCATCCCTGGAGATGTTTCTACCAACTTGATTGGATTCCACCTGTGGTAAATTCAATTGATTGGACATGATGTCGGAATGCACACACAACTTTCTACATAAGGTCCCACAGTTGACAGTGCATGTAAGGGCAAAAAACCCAAGCCATGAGTGTCGAAGGAATTGTCCGTAGAGCGTGAGACAGGATTGTGTCGAGACACAGATCTGGGGAAGTGTAAAAAAAAAGTCTGCAGCATTGAAGGTCCCCAAGAACACAGTTGCCTACATCATGCTTAAATGGAATAAGTTTGGAACCACCAAGGAGTGTCCTAGAGCTGGCCGCCCGGCCCAAACTGAGCCATCGGGGGAGACGGGCCTGGTCAGGGAGGTGACGAAGAAACCGATGGTCACGCTGACAGAGATCCAGAATACCTCTTGGGATATGGGGAGAAACATTCCAGAAGGACATCTCTGCAGCACTCCACCAATCAGGCCTTTATGGTAGAGTGGCCAGACGAGGTAGCAACTCCTGAGTGGCGCAGTAGTTCTCAGGCTCTGCATCGACAGTGCTAAATGTGCCACTAGAGATTCCTGGTTCGAATCCAGCTCTGTCGCAAGCCGGCCGCGACCGGGGAGACTCATGGGCGGTGCACAAGTGGCCCACGTCGTCCAGGGTAGGGAGGGAATGGCCGGCAGATGTTAGTCAGTGCATAGAGCATGGCCGTTGCAACGCCAGGGTTGGGGGTTCGATTCCCACGGGGGGCCACATTTTTAAAAAAAAAAAATGTATTCATAAACTGTAAGTCGCTCTGGATAAGAGCGTCTGCTAAAGACTAAATGGAAATGTAAAGTAAAAGGTCACATGACAGCCCGCTTGGAGTTGCCAAAAGGCACTAAAGAATTAGACCATGAGAAACAAGATTCTATGGTATGATGGAACCAAGATTGACTCTTTGATTGAATGCCAAGCATTCACGTCTTGAGGTAACCTGGCCACCATCCCTACGGTGAAACATTGCTGGTGGCAGCATTGCTGTTGGGAGTTTCAGTGGCAGGGACTGGGAGATAGTCAGGATCGAGGGAAAGATTGAAACAGGAGCAAAGTTCGAGAGGATCCCTGTGATAAACCTGCTCCAGAGCGCCTCTGGACCTCAGATTGGGGTGAAGGTTCAACCCTTCCAACAGGACAATTGAGCCTAAGAACACACACCAAGACAACACAGGGATTTTTCTTAAAAACCCATAAATTGGTCATATATGGATGTTATGGTGTGTAGATTGATGAGGGAAACAAACACAGTTTATCAATTTTTAGAATAAAGGGCTTTACTTAACGTAACAAAATGTGGAAAAAGTCAAGGTGTCTGTATGATACTTTCCGAAAGGAACTGTGTAACTATACACTATATATACAGCAGTATGTGGACACCCTTTCAAATTAGTGGGATTTGGATATTTCCAGCCACACCGGTTGCTGACAGGAAAGTGTTGTATTAAAATCGAGCACACAGCCAATGCAATCTCCCATAGGACACTAAGCGGTCCCTGTTCTGTGAGCTGTGTTGGCCTACAACTTCACGGACGAGCCGGTTGTTGTCCTTCTAGAGGTTTCCACTTCACAATAAAAGCACTTAGAGTCAGTTGACCCGGGGCAGCACTCTAGCAGGGGCAGAAATGCGACTTTGTGGAAAGGTGAGCATCTTATGACGGTGTGCATGTTGAAGTTCAATGAGCTCGTCAGTAAGGCCATCTCTACTGCCCTATATTTGTCTAGGAGATTGCATCGGCTGTAGTGCTCGATTTCATACACCTGTCAGCAACGAGTGTGAACTGAATATAGCCGAATCCACTAATTTGAAGGGGTGTCCACATACTTTTGTATATATAGTGTATTTCCCTGGTATATTACTCATGTCTCACCAGTCCAGTTATGCTGCTCTGGCGCCATCCTGTGGGATGCTGGGAACACAACTTCAACTCCATTACATTCAATGATCCCACCCAAGTGCCACTTGGCTGGACAAAGCAGTCTGAATGGAAATCAGGTCCATTATATGAATACAGGCAAGGGACCACACAGCCTTAAATGTCCATAATCACTGAGTCTCACGTTTAAATTTTCACACGGTTTTAAACATTAACAAGGTCATTGCATTAGTGAAAAACACATTTCTCAATTATAGGTTTTAGGTTTTATTTATCACACCAAAGAAAAGAAGGTGAAAGACAAAAACCACTGCAGAATAAATAAAAACAGGGTAAAAACTGCGTTTCAAGTTGAGGCTGGAAGCTCAAAAGGGGCTGATATGAAAATAAACAGGATAAAACGGTTGTTGCAGGTGAGGCTGGAATCGCAAAAATGGCTGATATGAAAATAAAACAGGTTAAAAACGGTGTTCCGGTGAGACTGGAAGAAAATAACATGTTTTGGATGATGTATGTGTGTGTGAAGAGAATCCCCAAAACGAGCTAAATGGAGGGGATTATTGGGTAGTTCGGTTCATCAGGCTGACCCCCATGTCCTTCATGGAGGGGAGTATTGGGTAGTTTGGTTTTCATTCAGGCTGACCCCAGTCTTCAATGGAGGGGATTATTGGGTAGTTTGGTACAATCAGGCTGACCCCCAGTCTTCATGCGAGGGGATTATTGAGAGTCCAGCATTCAGGGATCAGGTGAGGGGTGGGGGGTTGAGAGCAGCAGTGGGGGATGGGTTAGCTAGTCCTTGATTGGCTGTAGTCATGAGAGCCACAACTGCGGTAGAGAAATTCAAATCTTACAGGGCTGATCAGCCAAAGCCAACATACGTTTTACACACCCTTTGAGTTTACTGTTTAATATTTATATTTAAAATCACATTGGTTGTCATCCATATTTGCTGAAGTACCAGCATAGTCTTCATAGATAAAGAACTAACGCATTAGTAAACCGCTACCAATCATGCAGTAACGTTACAGGGTACAGTCAGTAAGCAGGTACACGGCAGCCCAGTTGCAATAGAGGGGTAAAACTAAAAGCTTACCGAGTTGGAAGAGTTCAAGTGTTGTGTTGGATAGTCCAGTACCAGCAGCTAAACATAGCATAGCTCTGTTTGAGCAGAGTGTTGCAGTAGGCTAAACTAGCTAGTGAAATTTGCTAGCTAAGTAAGTTAAAACTGACAAAACTTGACTCTCTTTCTCTCTCTCTAATCACCACATTTTATGCACTGTAGTGCTAGCTAGCTGTAGCTTATACTTTCAGTCCTAGTTTCCATTCTCTGGTCTTCATTGATTGGTGGGACAACAGTGTTTGTTCATGCTTGCAAGAGCTCCCCTGATAGGTTGGCAGGAGTACCTCCTGTCATAGTTACTGTTGTAAGTCTATGGGACGGGGTTGAGGGACCATGAGCCTCCTAGGTTTTGTATTGAAGTCAAATGTACCCAGAGGGAGGACGGAAGCTAGCTGTCCTCCGTGATACACCATGGTGCTACCCTACAGAGTGCTGTTGAGGCTACTGCAGACCTCGTTTGCCCAAATAAATGTGTTTTTAAATAAGTATTTGGTGATATGTGATTGTATTAGTATAGTTTTCATCTTAAAAATGATTTTCTTTTTTATGAAAATTCAGTGAGGAGGATGGTCCTCCCCTTCCTCCTCTGAGGAGCCTCCAGATCAACTGACGTCCTGAAATGTTTCGAGGGACCTCGTTGGGTACCTCCCTCTTTCCCAAAAGAGGAGGAAGAAGGCGAGAGTATACCAGTTGTCATCTGCTTCTTTGTCCTCAGCCCAAACATGCATGAACTCTAAACATTCAGGCCACCTTTCAGGCTGCTCATCCACCAGAGGGTTCTGAAAATACAAGTACACTGTTTGGACATCTGAACATACATGGTAGAGGCAGGATTGTATACACCTCAAAACTTAGAATGCATAGCAGGTTGTCACTGTATACAGTCTTAGTTACTTACCTATGAACGGTTCCATTCAGCCACCTGGTGGAAAGTAGTCCCCCATTGTTCAGATGTAGGTGTAGTTACCCACTGGTGGGTACAAGTGGCACCACCAAGGTCCCAGTCCCACCAACTAGAAGGGTTCTGAGGTCTGAATAATCTATCCAATACTTGGCCTTAATAAGTGACGGCTAGCGTTGAGATTCATCGCTTTTTTAAATCCATTGGACATGGGAATGATTCATAGGACAGCTCCATCATTATAATTGGACATTCACAGATTTATTATTCACTCTGAATGGCACAGACCAGAATACCACCTATGCCTCTGTTTAACAATAGGTCTTTCCCTGGCAGTAAGGACATGGGACACCTCTGCCTTCTGTTTAACAATACGTATTTCCCCTGGCAGTTAGGGACATTGGGACAGCTCTGCCTTCTGTTTAAGAATAGGTCTTTCCCCTGGCAGTTAGGACATTGGGACACCTCTCCACTTCTGTTTAACAATAGGTCTTTTCCCCTGGCAGTTAGGACATTGGGACACCTCTGCCTTCTGTTTAACAATAGGTCTTGTCCCCTGGCAGTAGGGACATCAGGGACACTCTCCCTTCTGTTCAACAATAGGGTCTTTCCCCTGGCAAGTTAGGACATTGGGACACCTCTCCCTTCTGTTATAACAAATAGGTCTTTCCACTGGCAGTTAGGAACATTGGGACACCTCTCCCTTTCTGTTTTAACAATAGGTCTTTCCCCTGGCAGTTAGGACCTTGGGACACCTCTCCCTTCTGTTTAACAATAGGTCTTTCCCCATGGCAGTTAGGACATTGGGACACCCTCTCCCTTCTGTTTACAATAGGTCTTTCCCCCTGCATAGGACATTGGGAACTTTCCTCCCTTTTCTCTGCACCTTAGAAGATACATTACAAGACAGTGTGGCAAATTCTTGAAGCTCCTCATTTCTCTAAGGACACCTAATATCAACTAAATGCACTTCATTATCCATGAATAACAATGAACAAGCAGAGTTTTGACTCAAAGGTGTGTGACCCCTAAAACCCGAATCGGCTACATATAGCAGTATTTTCTTCTTAGCAAGTGTGGACCTTTGCACATTTCTTCTCTCATTGTCATCACATTAATTTCCAATAGGTTGTAAAGTGGACGCATCAAACCAATTTCAGGTGGCTTCATCAACAGACGGATGTATTCCACATTTTGACCAGGGGCCCATACGGTTTCCAGAGGGGCCACAAGGATCCCACAGGGTTCCTTCTGTGTTCCACATGGTCCCCAGGGTTCCACAGGGTTAGGGTTCCACGGGTCATTGGGGTTCCACAGGGTTCCATGAGGGTGTTTACTAGGTTCCATAGGGTTCCACCGGGTTCCATGAGTTCCATACACAGTGGTTCCACAGGGTCACCCACAGGGGGCCACAGGGTTCCACAGGTCCCCAGGGTCCCATAGGGTTCCACAGGGTTCCTAGGGTTTCGAAGGGGTCCAATCGTCCAACAATAGGTGTTGTATTGTTACAACCAGGTTACGTTTATATAGCAGAATACTCGCCCTTATGGGACGGCTTCCCTCAGGGAGATATACCTGCATATTGTACTTTTTCCCCGGAATTCCTCCAGGGATGCGGACCACTGCCTATCTGTAAATATTATCTCCATCCCTCCCTCCTCCCCACACCTGCCTATTGTAAATCCTTCTCCACATCCTCCCCAGGAGCCCACCTCTGCCTATGTGTAACAATCATTTCCTCCGTTCCATTCCTCAGTTAGGCTCAACACATGCTATTGTAAATAATTTCTCACATCACGCTCCAGCCCCACCTGGATGCCTATTTTGTCAAATTCATTTCTCCGCCCCATTCTCTCCAGTTGAGCCCCACCCTGCCATATTTAAATCATTTCCTCATCCGCATTCCTCCAGTTGAAGTCCCCAGTATTGTACATCATTTCTCCATCCCATCTCCTGCCGTTGAGGCCCCCACCCTGCCTATTGCGTAAGTATCATTTCTCCATTCCCACGATCCAGTTGACACCTCACCCTTCTATTGTAAATCATTTTTCCATCCCATTAGGACAGTTGAGGCCACACCCTGCCTATTGTTAACTCCATCCATTCCTAATATACCACATATAATGCATGGGACCACACACATCACATGGGTAAACTATTGTAAAATTTTTGTAATCTTTCTATCCCACCATTTAAAACAGTTGACCCACCAACCCTGCCTATTGTAAATCATTTCTCCATCCCCATTCCTCCGGTTGAGCCCCACCCTGCCTATTTGTAACAGATCTATTCTCCATCCCCTGTTCCTCCAGTTGAGCCCCACCCTTACCTATTGTAACATCATTTTCTTTACCTCCATCCTATTCTTCCATCACCACCCCTGAGCCCCTCTCCATCCAAGCCTCATTTGTAAAGACCACCCTGCCATATTCTCAATGCATTCTTCTCCATGAATCCCATTGAACCAGTTGTTAGGGCCCCACACCCTGCCTATTTGTAATCATTTCTCATTCCATTCATTCTACCAAAGTTGAGCCCACACCCTGCCTATTGTAAATCAATTTAAAGTTATCTCCATCCCCATTTACATTCCTCAACAGTTTTGAGCCCCCACCACTGCCCTATTTAAATCATTTCTCCAGGGTCCCATTCCTCCAGTTGAGGGTTCCACCACACTTTCCCATATTGTTGGTAATCATTTCTTTCTATCAACATTCCATAGCATCCCAGCCAGTTGAGCCCCGACCTGCTATTGTTAAAAATCATTTCCCCATCCCATTCCTCCAGTTGAGCAGGTACCCACAAATAGGGTTGCCTATTGTGGTCATAATTCTCTCCATCCATTCCTCCAGTGTCGAAAGTTGCCCACCCTGCCTGGCAGTGTAATCATTTCTCCTTCCCATCCCATTCCTCCAGGGTTCCGAGGCCTCCACCCTGCGTATTGTAAATCAGTCTTCTCCATCCCATTCCTCCAGTTGAGCCCCACCCCTGCCTATTGTAAACTCATTTCTCCATCCCATTCCTCCAGTTGAGCCCCACCCACCCCTGCCTATTGTAAATCATTTCTCCATCCCATTCCTCCAGTTGAGCCCCACCCTGCCTATTGTAAACATAATTTCTAAATCCCCATTCCTCCAGTTGAGCCCCACCCTGCCTATTGTAAAACTCATTTCTCCCAATCCCATTCCCTCCAGTTAAGCAAATATAAAGAGTGAAAAAGGCTGTGACTATAATTGATGTAGTAAATGAATCTCCCGTCAATAACGTTATTTTGATAAACTTCCTTTATTGTATATAGGTGTGTGTGTCGCTTTGGAAGGTTTAATAAAACATTAATCTAGCCAAGAAATCCATCTTTTCATTGATGGAATATTCAATAGACTGAATATGAATGTACTAATGAGATGAATGAGTTGCATTTCAGTCATGGATGGTGTTGTTGCCATTCAGCCTCATCTAGCTTTGGTGTGGACCAAACTGATAACTGACTAAATACCCCATCAGCCTTAGGAAATCACTGGGGAAAGAAGTCACACTTCCACTTTTCACTCATCTCTATTTGACTTGCTGTGTAATACAGAGCCGTATAGAAATCATAAAATTACAACCAGAGATACAGGCCGTATTAAATCATACATTACATCTCTAACCAGAGATACAGGCCGTATTAAATCATACATTACATTCTAACCAGAGATACAGGCCGTCTTACAATCATACATTACAGATAACAGAGGCCGTATTAAAGCAGACATGACATTACATCTCTGTTAATCATAACAGAATATCTAACCAGATATACAGGCCGTATTATTATACATACATCCTACAGAGATACAGCCGTTTAGTAAAATCATACATTACACCCTCTAACACAGAGATAAGGCCGTTATTATAATCATACATGACATCCTCTAACCAGAGATACAGGCCGTTTAAATCCTACATTACATCTCTAACCAGAGATAAAGGACCGTGTTAAAATGATACATTACATCTCTAAACCAGAGGATACAGGCCCTGTTAAATCATACATGTACATCTCTACCTTGCTTCATTTTGTCTTTAATGAAAATGAAAAAGCAGTGTATTCCTTTATCCCCATTTCACTAAGTTAAAATAGCAACACATTTTAATGGCAGAAGGCTCTGAGAAGATCCAGGAAACTATTAACATTTCAAGACCCTATGTAAGATGAGTCTTCCATAAAGACTTCTACGGTAAATAATAGAATCCAAGTATCGGTGTGTGGAGGGGGGGAGGGGTCAGCGGACTTGAGGGGAGACAGATTCAGTGGAGGGGGGGGGTTCAGCGATTGAGGAGACACATTCAGTGGAATGGCAGGACAGAAGGGAGCAGTTAGAGGGGCCAGGTGCAGGAGTGGACCCAGGGCATGTCCAGGTGTCAGGCCAGGTGTGTGTCCTCAGTCAACGTCCTGGAGACTCAGCCCCTCCGGAAGGGAGAGACCCTTTTTTCTTTTTTTTTTTCGGAGACAGAGAGTTAAGATGTGACGGTTGGTGAGAGTATTTACTAAGACCAATAGGACACCACATACACTGGGAGATAGAGACGTAGTGAGACTAAAGACCATGGACACCACATACACTGGGGTAGAAGTAGAGAATAGTGAGACCATTAGGACACCCACATACACTGGGGGGGGGTAGAAGGACTGGTGAGACAAGACCATAGGGACACCACAACAACTGGGGGTAGAGACTAGTGAGTGCGGACTAAGACCATAGGGGACCAATACATACATGGGGAGTAGAATGTAGAAGAGACTAGTGTATAGTGAGACCATAGGACACCAGTTTAGACTGGATAGAAGTAGAAGTAGAGACTAGGTGAGGGACCAGATCCATAGGACTAATACATCCAACTGGGATAGAGACTAGTGAGGACTATAGGACACCACATACCACTGGGGAGTAGGAAGGAGACTAGTGAGACTAGACCTCATAGTACCACCACATAAACTGGGGAGTAGAAGTCCAAGTACTAGTGAGGACTAGAGACTAGTGAGGGTAAGGACCATAGGACACCACATACATGGGGAGTAGAGACTAGTGAGACCAGTGGACACCACATTACACTGGGAGTAGTAGAGACTAGTGAGGATAAGCCCATAGGACACCACATTCTCACATTAGGATAGAGACCTAGTGAGACTATAGACACACATACACTGCGGCGTTAGAGACTAGTGAGACCATAGGAACCACGTACACTCGGGAAGTTAGAAGTAGTAGAGAATAGTGAGGACTAAGACCATTAGGACACCACATACACTGGGAGTAGAGATTTAGTGAGACTAGGAGCATAGGACACCACCACATACACTGGGGAAGGGACTAGTGAGGACTAAGAGAATAGTAGGAACACCACATACACTGGGGTTTGGAGACTAGTGAGGACCATAGGGACTCACATTCACTGGGGTGGTTGGTAGAGACTAGTGAGACATAGTACACCACATACAATGGGAAGTAGAGGAGACTAGTGAGACTAAGGACCATTAGGACACACACTACCCTGGAGGTGGGAGCGAGAATAGTGAGAATACTAAGGGGACCATAGGACACCCACATACATGGGAGTAGAGACTAGTGAGACTAAGACCATAGGGACACCACATACACTGGAGAGTAGAGACTAGTGAGACCATAGGAGGACACCACCATACAACTGGGAGTAGAGACTAAGTGAGAAGTACCGAGACTAGTGAGACCTAGGACACCACATACCAACGGGGAAGAGACTAGAGAGACTAGTGAGACCATTAGGACCACCACATACACATGGGAAGTAGAGGACTAGTGAGACCAATAGGACACCCCTATACACTGGGAGTAGAGACTAGGAGAGACTAAGACCATAGGACACCACAATACCACTGGGAACGTAGAGACTAGTGAGACTATAAGACCATAGGACACACCACATAACACTGGGAGTAGAGACTAGTGAGAATAAGATCATAGCGACACCAATTACACTGGGAAACCCCGGGGAGAGTAGATAGAGATGAGACTAGTGGACTAACTCAGACACATAGGACACCACATTCACTGGAGTAGTAGAGACTAGTGAGGACTAAGACCATAGGAAACCACATACACTGGGTTTTAGAGACTAGTGAGAACTATAGACTATCGGGACAATACCATACACCTGGAAGTAGAGACTAGTGGGACCATAGGAGACTAAATTACACTGCGAAGTACCACAGAGACTAGTCGAGGACCATAGCGACACCAGATACACTGGCGGGTAGAGACACTAGTGAGGACCATAGGACCCCACATACAACTGGGGAGTAGAGACTTAGTTGAGACCTAAAGACATAGGGACACCAACATACACTTGGGGAGTAGAGGACTAGAGACTAGTTGAGACCATAGGCCACCACATACACTGGGAATGAATAGAGAATAGTTGAGACTAAGACCATAGGACACCACAATACACTGGGAGAGAGAGGAGAGACTACAGTACTATTTGACAGGAGACCATAGGGACACCACATTACCACTGGAGTATTGAGGACTAGTGAGACTAGACCATAGGACACCACATACACTGGGAGTAGAGACTAGTTGAGTAGTTGAGACTAAGCCCATAGGGACACCACCTACACTGGAGTGGTAGAATAGAAGTAAGAGGACTAGTGAGACTACTAAGACTCATATGGACACCACATTACACTGGGAGTAGAAGACTAGTGAGACTAAGACCATAGGACACCAATACAACACTGGGAGTAGATCGAGACTAGTGAGGACCATAGTACACCACATACAAATGGGGAGAAGGAGAGACTAGTGAGGACCATTTTAGCACCCCACATACACTGGGAGTGTAGAGAATAAGTAGAGACCCCATAGCCACACCACATACACTGGGAGTAGAGGACTAGGGATGAGACCAGAGGACACCACATACCACTGGGAGTAGAGAACTAGTGAGGACCTAAGAACCATTAGGACACCACAATACACTGGAGTAAGAGACTAGTGAGACTTAAGATCATAGGAAACCAAACACACTGGGAGTAGAGACTAGTGAGACTAAGACCATAGGGACACCACATACACTGGGAGTAGAGACTAGTGAGGAACTAAGACATCGGACACCCACATACACTGGGGGTAGAGACTAGTGAGACCAATAGGACACCACATACCACTGAGGCGTAGAGACTAGTGAGACTAAGACCATGGGACACCAACATACACTGGGAGTAGAGACTAGGTGAGACCATAGGACACCACATACACTGGGAGTACGACGGACTAGTGAGACTAAGACCATTGGGACACCATATACACTGGGAGTTAGGGGAGAGTAGTAGAGACTAGTGAGGATAAGACCATAGGACACCCACATACACTGGGAGTAGATACTAGTGAGACCATAGGACACCACATACACTGGGGTAGAGGAGAGACACTAGGAGACCAGTAGGACACCACAGAAAATGGAAGTAGAGGACTAGTGAGACAATAGGACACCACATTAAACTGGGAGTCAGAGTAGAAGTAGAGACTTAGTTGGAGAGCATCGGACAACCAACATAACACTGGGAGGTAGAGACTAGTGAAGACTAAGACCATAGGACACCCCACATTAAACTGGGAGTAGTAGAGACTAGTGAGACCATAGGACACCACATACACTGGGAGTAGAGACTGAGTAGGAGACTAGTGAGACCATGGACTCCACAATACACTGGGAGTAGAGAATAATAATAGTGTGCTGTGGACACCGGATAATCTGACTAACCACACAACCTGTTGGACCTCTTGAGATCCTGTAGATACTATGTTCCTTTTCGGAGTCAATGCAGGTAGCAATTCAATGTCCTGTGTGTTGTTAACCATGGCAACCAGCATTGTAAATAAAGGATGTGCAGGAAAGATAATCAGCCTCTGGTCTGTGATCCTTTCCCGTTAATTTTATTTTCATGTCAGCCAGGCCCCATATTTTAAAGAAACACCATTTATTTACATCTCTAGTTGAGTAAAATAAGTAGTTTTGTTCTGGTCACAAGATAATCAGAAAATTGCGGTAAGTAGGCCACACTCAAGCAGAAACCGGAATGTTCTATTTGGCCAGGCCCATCTTTTCAAAGAAAACACCATTTAATTATATCTCTATTTGAACGAATTAGGTAGTTTTTGTGATCAACCAGGAAATCCTAACAATTCAGGTAAATACGCCACAGCAGGCAGAAAAGTCGAAGTTCTATCAAGGGGGGAAAAAAAAAAAAAAAAACCCCCCGGGGGGGGTTTTTTTTAAAAAAAAAGGGGAAAAAAAGGGGGGCCCCCCCAAAAAAAGGGGAAAAAAAAAAAATTAAAAAAAAAAAGGGGGGGGGTTTTTTTTTTTTTGGGGGGGGTTTTTAAAAAAAAACCCTTTTTAAAAAAATTTAAAAAAAAAAATTTTTTGGAAAAAAGGAAAAAAAAAAAACCCAAAACAAAAAAAAATTTGGGGGGGAAAAAAAAAAAAACCCCCCAAAAAGGCCCCTTTTTTAAGGGTTGGGAAAGGGGGAAAAACCAAAAAACCCAAAAAAATTTTCCCAAAAAAAAAACCCCCCCAAAAAAGGGAAAAACAAAAGGGAAAAAAAAAAAACCCCCCCAAAAAAAAAACTTTTTGGGTTTTCCCGGAATCCCAAAAAACCCCAAAAAAATTTTTCCCCCCCCCCCGGGAAAAAAAAGGGATTTTTTTTTTTTTTTCCCCCAAAACCTTTTTTTTAAAAAAAGGGGTTTTAAAATTTTTTGGGGGCCTTTTTTTTTTTCCCCAAAAAACTTTTTAAAAAAATTTTAAAAAAAAATTTATAAAAAAAAGGGTTTTTTGGAAAAAAAGGGGAAAAAAAAAAAAAAATTTTGCCCCCCTTTTTTTAAAAAAATTTTTTTCCCCCAAAAAAGGGGGTTTTTTTTAAAAAAAAAAAATTTTTTCCCAAAAAAAGGGCCAAGCAGGGGAAAAATGCCCTTAAAAAAAAGGGTTTTTTTCCCGGGGGAATTTTTAAAGGGGGTTTAAAGGTTTTTTTTCCCCCAAACCCCCAAAAATCCCCATTTTTCCCCCCCCCCCCTTTTTTTCCTTTAAATCTTTTTATTTGTTTTTAAACCCAAACCCCCAAAAATTTTTTTCCAATTTTTTTTTGGGGTAAAAAAAAATTTTTTTTTTTTTTTTTTCCGTTAAAGGAAAAATTAAAAAAAATTAACCCCCCCGGGGGGGGGGGTTTTTTTAAAAAAGGGGGGCCCCCAAAATTTAAAGGGGGGGGGAAAAAGGGGGGAAAAATTTTTTTTAAAAAATTTCCTTTTTTTTTTTTCCCCCCGGGGGCCCCTTTAAAAGGGGTTTTTGGGGAACCCCTTTTTTTTTTTTTCCCCTTTTTAATTTTAAAATGCCTAAAAAAAAAAAAGGGGTTTAAAGGGGGTTTTTAAAGGGGTTTTTTAAAAAAAGGTAAAAATTTTGGGAAACCCTACTTTTTTTTTTTTTTTTTTTTTTTGGGGTCCCTTTTTCCGGGGGGTTTTTTTTAAAAAAAAAGGGGGGGTTTTGGCCCCCCAAAAAAGGGCCCACCCTTTTCCTTTTTTTTTATTTTTTTAAAGGGCTTAAAATTTTTTGGGTTTTGGGGGGGGAAAAACCCCCGGGGGCCCCCCCAAAAGGGGAAAAAATTTTTCCCCGGGGTTTTTTCCTTTTGTTTTTTTTAAAATTTTTTTTTTTTTTGGGGGGCCCCCCCCCCCCCTTTTTTTTCCCGGGGTTTTTTTTTTGGGGGGGGGGGTTTGCCCCCCCTTTTTTTTTTTTTGGCCCCCCTTTTTTTTGGGGGGTTTCCCCCCCCCTTTTTTTTCCCCCCAAAAAACCCCCCCGGCCTGTTTTCCCCCCAAACCCGGGCCCTTTGTTTTTTTTTTTTTCCCCCCCCCTTTTTTTTTTTTTTTTAAAAAAAACCCCAAAAAAAAAAAAAAAAAAATTTTTTTTTTTCCCCCTTTCCCCCCCAAAATTTTGGGTTTCCCCCTTTTTTTTTTTTTTTTTTAAATTTTTTTTTGGGGTTTTTTTTTTAAAAAAAAAACCCCTTTTAACCTTTTCCCCCGGTTTCCCCTTTAAATTTTTTTTAAAAAAAGGGCCCCCCCCCAAAAAGGGGGAAAAACCCCCCCGGGCCCTTAAAATAAAGGAAAAAAAACCCCCCCTTTTTTTAAAAAAAAGGCCCCCCCCCTTTAAAAAAAAAAAGGGGGCCCCAATTAATTTTTGGGGGCCCCAAAAGGGGCCCCCCTTTTTTTAAAAAGGGGGGAAAAAAAAAAAAAGGGGGATCCCCCTTTTGGGCCCCCCAAAACAAAAAAGGGGTTTTTTCCCCCCCTTTTTTTCCCCAAAAGAAAAAACCCTTTAAAATTTTTTTTTTAAAAAAAAAAAAGGGGCCCCCCAAAATTTTTTTTTCCCCCAAAAAAACCCAAACCCCCCTTTTAAAAAAAAAAAGGGGAAAACCCCAAAAATTTAAAAAGGGGGTTTCCCTTTTTTTAATGGGGTTTTTTTGGGGGGAAAAAAAAAAAAAAAATTTTTTTAAAAAATTTTTTGGGGGTTTTAAAAAAATTTTTTTAAAAAAGGGGAAAAATTTTTTTAAAAAAAAAAAAATTTTTTTTAAAAAAATTTTCCAAAAAAAAAGGTAAAAAAAAAAAAAAGGGTTAAAAAAAAAAAAAAAGGTTTTGGGGAAATTTTAAAAAGGGTTTTCCCCGGGGAAAAAAGGGGGAAACCAAAGGGGAAAAAAATTTTTTGGGGGTAAAAAAGGGGGAATTTTTTGGTAAAAAGGGATTTTTTAAAAAAACCAGGGGGGAAAAAATTTTTTGGGGGGGTTTGGGGGTTTGGGGGGGTTTTGGGGGGGAAAACCCCCTTTTAAAAAAAGGAAAATTTTTGGGGGGGGAAAAAAATTTTTTTGGGATTTTTTTTTCCCCCCCGGAAAAAAATTTTTTTTGGGTTTTTTGGTTGAAAAAATTTTCCCAAAATTTTGGGTTGAAAAATTTTTCCAAAAAAATTTTTTAAACAGGGGTTAAAAAAATTTTTAAAAAAAGGTTCCCGGGGGTTTAAAATTTAAAAAAAAATTTAAAAAAAAGGGTTAAAACTTTTAAAAAAAAATTTTTTTTTTTTTAAAAAAAAATTTCCAAAAAATTTTTTCCCCCTTTTTAAAAATTTGGGGGGAAAAATTTAAAAACCCCCCCAAACCAAAAAGGGGGGAAAAAAATTTTTTTAAAAAAAAACCCCCCCTTTTGGGGGGCCCCCAAAATTTTTTTTTAAAAAAACCCCTTTAAATTGGCCCTTTTGGGAACCCAAAAAATTTTTTTGGGGAAACCCCCCCCCTTTTTTTTTTAAAAAGGGGTTTTTTAAAAATTTTTCCCAATTAAGGTTTAACCCAAAAAAAAATCTTGGCCCCCCTTTTTTTTTTTTCCCCCTTAAAAAAAAAACCCCCCCTTTTTCCCCCAAAAATTTCCCCCCCCCTTTTTCCCTTTTTGGGGGTTTTCCCCCCCCTTTTTTCCCCCGGGGAAAAAAAAAAAGGGGAGAAAGGGAAAAGGTTTAACCCCCCCCCCCCCCCCCGGGGTTTGGAAAAAGGGAGGGCCCCCCCCCCAAAATTTTGGTGGGGGGGCCCAGTTTTTTTTTTCAAAAAAGGGAAATTGGGCCCTTTTTTTTTTTTTCCCCCCCAAAAAGGGGGTTTTTCCCCCTTTTTTTTTTTGGGGGGTTAAAAAAATTTTTCCCTTTTTAAATTTAAAAAGGGGAACCCGGGCGGGAAAAAAAAGTTTTTTTTCCCCCCCGGGGGAAAAATTTGGGGGGGGGGGTTTTTTTTCCCCTCTTTTGGGGTTTTTTTTTTAACCCAAATTTGGGGAAAAAAAAAAATTGGGCCCCCCCCAAAACGGGGAAAATCTTTTTTCCCCAAAAAAAAAAAAAAAAACCCAAAAAATTTTAAAAAAAATTTTGGGAAAAAAAAATTTTAAACCCCAAAAAAAAATTTTTTAAATTTTTTTTTTCCCTTTAAAACCCCCTTTTTTTTCCCTTACCCCAAAAAAGGGGGGTTTTTTTTTTTTTAAAAAAAACCCCAAAAGGGGCCCCCGGGGGAAAATTTTTTTTTTCCCCCCCAAAAAAAAAAAAATTTTTTTTTTTTTTTCCCCCCCTTTTTTTGGGGAAAAACCCCCCCTTTTTCCTTTTTTTTTGGGGGGGGGGTTTTTGGGGGGGGTTTGGGGGTTTTTTGGGGGGTTTTTGTTTTTTTTTTTTTTTTTTTTTTTATTTTTTTTTTTTTTTAAAATTTTTTTTTTTTAAAAATTTTTTTTTTTTTAAAAAAATTTATTTTTTTTTTGGGGGGGGTTTTTTTTTTTTTAAAAAATTTAAAAAAAAGGGGGGGGGGAAAAAATTAAAAAAAAAAAACCCCCAAAAAGGTTTAAAAAAAAAGGGGGATTTTTTTTTTCCCCCAAAATTTAAAAAAAAATTTTTTTTTCCCTTTTTTCAAAAAGGGAAAAAAAGGGGGGGGGTTTTTTTTTTTAAAAAAACCCGGAAAAAAAAAAACCCCAAAAGGGCCTTTTTTTTTTTTTTAAAGGGCCGGGGGGTTTCCCGGGTTTTTTTTTTTTTTTTTTGGGGGGAAAAAAATTTTTTTTTTTTTAAATTTTTTTTTTGGGGGGGGGGTTTTAAAAAGAAAAAGGTTTCCCCTTTAATTTTTTTAAATTTTTCCATAAAAATTTTTTAAAAAGGGGGTTTTAAAATTTTTAAAAATTTTTTTTTTTTTTTAAAAAAAAAAACCCAAAAAAAAAAGGGGATTTTTAAAATTTAAAAAAAATTTTTTTTTTAAAAAAAAAATTTTTCCGGGAAAAATTTTAAATTTTTTTTTTCCGGGTTTTTAAAAAAATTTTAAAAGGGGGGGAAAACCCCGGGGGGGCCCCCGGGGGCCGGAAAAATTAAAAAAAAAAACCCCAAAAAACCCCCTTTAAAAACCCCCCAAAAAAATTTTTAAGGTTTTTTTTTTGGGGAAAAAATTTTTTTTTAAAAAAAATTTCCCCAAAAAAAAAAAAATTTTAAAAAAAATTTTTTTTTTAAAAAAAATTAAAAAATTTTTTAATTTTTTTAAAAAAAATTTAAAAATTTTTTAAAAATTTAAAAAATTTTTAAATTTTTAAAAATTTAAAAAAAAATAGCTTTGGTTTTAAAAAAAAATTTTTTTTAAAAAAAAATTTTTTTTTTTTTTTAAAAAAAAAATTTTTCCCCTTTTTTTCCCCTTTTTTTTTGGGGGAAAAAATTTTAAAAGGTAAAATAAAAAAAAATTTTTTCCCCCCCAAAAAAAAAAAAACCGGGGAAAAAAAAAAAATTTAAAAAAAAATTTTTTAAAAAAACCCAAAAAAATTTTAAAAAATTTTTTTTCCCCCGGTTGGGGGGTTTTTTTTTTTTTCCCCCGGGGTTTTGGGCCCGGGAAAAAAAAAAACCCCGTTTAAACCCCCCAAAAAAAAGGGGGCCCTTTTTTTTTTAAAAAAAATTTTTTTTTTTAAAAAAAAAAAATTTAAATTAAAAGGAATTTTTTTTTGGAAAAAAAAAAAAAAATTTTTTTTCAAATTTCCTTTTTTTAAAAAACCCTTTTGGGTTTTAATGAAAAAAAAAATTTTAAAAAAAAAAAAAAAAGGGTTAAAAAAAAAAAATAAAATTTGGGGGGGTTTTTGGGGGGAAACCCTTTAAAAATTGGGCTTTGGGGGCCCCCCGGGAAAAAAAATTAAAAACGGGGTTTTTCCCAAAAAAAAAAGGGGGGGGGTTTTGGGGGGAAAAAAAAATTTGGGTAAAAAAAAAAAAATTTAATTTTAATTTTGGGGAAAAAAGGGGGTTTGGGGGTTTTTAAAAACCAAAAAATTTTTTGGGGGGGAAAAAAAAGGGAAAACCCTTTTTTTCCCCATTTGGGGGGGGGGGAAAAAAACCCCCCCAAATTAAAAAAGGTTTAAAAAAAAAATTTTACCCCCAAACCCCCTTTTTAAAGGAAAAATTTTTTTTTTTAAAAAAAGGGGTTTTTCCCCCAAAAAAAAATTTTTTCCCCCCCCTTTTTTTTTTAAAAAAACCCCTTTTAAATTTGGGGGGGGGGGGGTTAAAAATTTTTTAACCCCATTTTTTAAAAGGGGGGGAAATTTTTTTTTTCCCCCCCCTTTGGGGGTTTTTTTTTCCCAAAGGGGTTCCAAAGGGCCCTTTGGGGGGGCCCCCCTTTTTTTCCCCAAAAAAGGGGGGAAAAAAAAAACCCCCCGGGGGGGGAAAAAAAAAAAACCCCCCCGGGGAAAAACCCCCTCTTTAAAAAAGGCCGGGGGGGGGGGGCCCCTGGGGGGGGAAGGGGGGGGGGGGAAAATTAAAAAAAAAAAGGGGGCCCAAAACAAATTTTTTAAAAATTTAAAAAAACCCCCCAAAAAAATTGAAAATTTTAAAAAAAAAAAAAAAGGGCCCCGGTTTTTTTAAAAATTTTTAAAAAAAGGGGGGGGCCCCCAAAATTTTTAAAGGGGGGGGGTTGGGGGGCCCAAGGGGGAAGGGGGGGGGGAAAAAAGGGGGGGGGGGGGAAAAAAGGGCAAAAAAAAAGGGGAAACCCTTTCCCCAAAAGGGGGGGAAAAAAAAAAATTTGAAAAAAAAAAAGGGGGGGGGGGGAAAAAGGGAAAAAAAAATTTTTGGGGAAAGAAAATGAAAAAAAAGGGGGGAAAAAAGAAGGGTTTTTAAAAAAAAAGGGGGGGCCCCCCCCCCCCGGGGAAAATTTTTGCCAAACGGGGAAAAAGGGGAAAAATTTCCCCCCCCGGGGGAAACCAAAAGGAAAACCTTTTAAAGAAAAAAGGGGGAAACCCAAAAAAATTTAAAAAAAAAAAAAGGGGGGGGGGGGGAAAAAAAAAAAAAAAAGGGGAAATTTAAAAATTTTTTTAAAGGAAAGGGGGGGAAAGGAAAGCCAAAAAATTTTTTGGGGGAAAAAATTTTGGGAGAAAAAAGGGAAAAGGGTTTTTTTTTTTTTAAAAATTTTCCCTTTTTTTTTTTTTGGGTTTGGGGGGAAAAAAAAAAAAATTTTTAAAATTTCAATTTTTAAAAAAATTTTTTTCCCCCCAAAACCCCCCCCCTTTTTTTTTTTTAAAAATTCGGTTTTTTTCCCAAAGGGTTTTTTGGAAAAGGGAACCAAAACCCCCCGGGGGGGGAAAAAAAAAAAAAAAAAATTTTTTTCCCCCCCAAATAAGGCCCCCCCGGGGTTTAAAAGGGGTTTTTAAATTTTTAAAAAAAAATTTTAAACCCCCCAAAAAAAAAAGGGGAAAAAATTTTTTGGGGGAAAAAAGGGGGTTTTTTTTAAAAAAAAAGGGGGGGGGGGGGGGTTTTTTCCCTTTTTTAAAAAAATTTTTTTTAAATTAAAATTAAAAGGGGGTTTTTTTTTTCCCCCCCCCGGTTCTGGGGGGTTTTTTTTTAAAGGGGGGAAAAATTTTTTTTGGGGTTTTTTGGGGGAAAATTTTTCCCCCTTTTTAAAAAAAAAGGGGTTTTTTTTTTTTAAAATTTTAAACCCTTTTTTGGGGGGGGGAAAAAAAAAATTTTAAAAAATTTTTTTTTTTTTTCCCCCCCTTTTTTTTTTTCCCAAAAAAATTTTTAAAACAAAAAAAGGGGGGGCCCTTTTTTTTCCCCAAAAGGAGGGGGCCCAACCCGGGGAAAATTTCCCCCGGGGTTTTTTTTAAAAAAACCCCCAAAAAAAAAGGGGGAATTTTGGGCCCCCCCCCCTTTTTCCTTTGGAAAAAAAAAAAAAATTTAAAAAGGAATTTAAAAAAAAAACCCAAAAAAAAAAAAGGGGGGGGAAAAAACCCCAAAAAGGGGGGGGCCCCCGGGGGGGGGGGGCCCCCCCCTTTTTTCCCTTTTTCCCCCCCTTTGGGGGGGGGAAAAAAACCCCCCTTTTATTTTTTTTGGGGGGGGGGTTTTAACCAAATTTAAAACCCCGGGGGTTTTTTTAAAACCCCAAAAAAAAAAAGGGGGGGGTTTTTCCCCAAAAAAACCCAAAATCCCAAGTTAGCATCCATGTGGCTCATTTAAAAGTTTCAACACAAAAAAACGTACTCTGACGTTTCACCACAATAGGCTTCTTCAGACAATGGTACAAAAAAGTAGCCAAACAAAGCCAAAGTAGAGTGATGAGCAGCAGCAGCATCATCAAACCAGCGAGGCCGCCGGCAAGCCCAACAGTGATGATGCTGCCGAGCTCCAGTTAGCTCCGTGTGCAGAGCCTACCCACCCTTCCACAAGCACCGCCAGGATAATGGCTCCACAGCCCCCTCCACCTCCGACTGTTCCTGACTATCTTGGAACAGAGGTGCCAGCCCAGATTAGCCTAGAATCCTACCGTAGCCGCAGGTTTTCTGTCCAAAAAACCTTCATTTAATAGCAACTGGTTCATAAGAAGAGAGTGTCTGGAATACTCGCTTACTGAAGATGCTGCATTGCTGAAAGTTCTGCGTGGGGTCCATCTATTGGGAGATGGCTAGCTAAACTAGTCTGTATTTTCCACTGATTCATATGGATGCCAGTGCACACATTGGCTGTAAAAGTGGGTAAAAACAGAAAAGCATATAACTGTAGCTATGTGGTCTTTACTTGGGTGTGTTTCAGCAGGGTGAGGTCAGAGAGATGCTTCCAAGTCAGTATTTTTCAGAACTCATAAAATCCTTTACACAATCTGATGGGATGGATATTCAACCCCATTTAAATGACCATAAAGTCACAGATCTGTTCATGGCAATGCAGTTCATTTAATGATGTTAATATTTCTGTGAGCTTGTGTGGCCTACCACTTCACGGTTTGAGCAGTTGTTGCTCCTAGATGTTTCCACTTCACAATAACAGCACTTAGTGTTGACCGGGGCAGCTCTAGCAGGGCAGAAATATGACTTGTTGGAAAGGTGGCATCCTATGACGGTGCCACGTTGAAAGTCACTGAGCTCTTCAGTAAAGGCCATTCTACTTGCCAATGTTTGTCTATGGAGATTGCATGGCTGTGTGCTCGATTTCATACACCTGTCAGCAACGAGTGTGACTGAAATAGCCGAATCCACTCATTTGAAGGGGTGTCCACATACTTTTATATATATAGTGTACATGCTCTGTCCTGCTACTGGTAGGCCTGTAACGTTATGGGAACTGATCTGAACAGGTTTAGGCTGGTCATCTAGGATATGTAGGCTATAGCTGAGGTATAGACCTCCATCTGCATATCACTAACAAACCGCTATTATATATTATAACCTAGCCTACTTTACATAATATAAATCTCCTACTTGTTGCAAAAATACTTTCTGAATGTATCAATGATTTCCCCTCAGATCAATCATGCCCGTTTTAGCCCTTCTGTCTACATTCTCAGATTGAAAGACAACAAATGGCCGACTTTTAATGAATACAAATAAGTGTGAGACATGGCCTTGTGTTGCTGCACTGTCTATAACTACCTTAACAAACAGTGACTCATTATTATTATTGACAGTTACCATGGAGAAGAGATGTCACAACCAGATGTTCATGTGATTGCATTAAATAGCCTGACTGTTTCGATATGTCTGTTAGTAAATGTTTTATTTCTAAGAGATCATGAGTAAAAGAGAACAATGGACATTCTATAATTAGTTGTCACTGTGTTCACCACAACCAACATGCTGCATCTCTGTTTAGGGGTCAGTGGTCTAAAATGAGTCTCTCTGGGGAGAGAGAGGAGGGGGTCCCTGCCTCTAAAATGAGTCTCTCTGGGGAGAGAGAGGAGGGGGGCCCTGCCTCTAAAATGCGTCTCTCTGGGGAACATGACACCAAAGCTAAGAGGTGAGATAACAATTTTATGAAGAATTTGTTAAGTTTATTTCTAAAATAAATAGCTATCTCAAGAGCTATCGTAAATCGCTCTGGATAAGAGCATCTGCTAAATCAGGAGTTCTCAATCCGGGGTCAGCGGAGGTACTGCAGGGGTTCTGCAGCACCCTGACTGGACTCGTTGCAATGGAAGACATTTGATAGAATTTTAATACGACACGACCACTTTGCCTACTCTTCATTATTGCCTAATATAATGGAATGCATATTTCTTTAACCAATTCTGATGGTTGTTACAAGCGGAATTTTGACAATATTACCGTTTATACCAACACACTCTTCACACCCGTTTAACAACTCTAAATAGCTTTGGCATCGTAGGCATCAGGGTCCCTTGTCATAATGTTTGCCTACAACGTTGCATACAATGTTCATTTTTCATCTAACACATATTTCGCCCTAGATGCCTTCAATTGGCCATTTTATAGCCATGGCCAAATTAGAAGTATTTTTGTTTTAACAACGTGATGTTGCGCTCCCAAAAGGATAACTTGAAAAAACATGACGTAGGTAATTAAATACATCAAATAATTGTGTTTATTATACACTTAGAAAAAGAAGGTTCCTTATAACACCAAAAAGGCTTCTAATCACTTCCTTAATATATGGAAACCAACTAAAAGTTTAGATATATTGTTGGGTTTAGTGAAGAAGAACCTCTAGAGTTCTGATCAACAAAAGGTGGTCAGATCAAGCCCCCGCCGGTTTTTTTCTTTCCAGCCGCCCCGGGACCGGACATAGCGCCCGAAAAAAATGTAATTCGAACCAGCCACCTTTCTGCCATAGGTCCATCTCCTGCCACAGCTCCAACTCCTTAGCCGCTGGGCGAAAACCTGAGTTAATCTTCAGAAATAAGCAGTGAGTTTGATTATGCCAAAAATGAAGACAACATGCTATGCAGACATTAATGGTATCACTTATACATAATTATTATACATAAATCATTGCCAAAAACACAAGACCATACTGTTGCATGTAGGTCTATATTATTTCTGGATTGATCATATAGAAATATAAAAATATTATTTTGAACTACTCCAAAAGCAATTACATGTGGTGCAGGAACCACTGACTCACTGCATTATTCTATAGTATTGTCAAGACACCCTGCTGTTCATTCTTAAACTGGTTAGACAGCTCATGAGGTGTCCCTAAATATCTGCCGACTAGGTGGGACTAGAGACTTCATGCATAGCTTTAATTTATACCCATAAGAGTAAATGTATTTATTCTCATCAAGACCAATTTTCTACTCTGAGACTTTGTGGATATGGGCCCAGATCTCAAAACTTTGAATGTTTGTTTTACATATAAAAAATAAAAAAAGATATTATTAATGGTAAGCCACTGTAAAGACTGGGTTTGGTTTATTGTGTTGCTCTGCTCATGTCCGCGTTCTGGAACTGCCCGCGTCCCCCGTACAGAACTGTCGTCCGGGTGTCGTCCACAACGTCCGGTGTGGCGCCAGGATATTGTCCCAGTTTAGGAGCAGAGTGGGCTGAAGTGATCTTGGGGAATAACGACAGAGTTCGTTTCAGTTGTTGAGATGCCGGAGTTTATTGTTCAATTTGCTTTTTGATTAAGGACAGCATGTATATAGTTAACTCTGTAGGCTTACCTCAAGTACTTATTATTATCAAGGTTATTGATACTTGGTGAGGGGGGTTACAGCTCCCCCATGAGTAACACGTTGTGTTCACCGAACATGTAAGCGATGGCTGGCGGATATCCATCAAACGTTAAAAAAACGTTTCTGGTCATGGTTAACCATATTTGTTTTCAGAAAAGGGTGTACAACCTAAACAAAACACATGTCCCTGTCCTCTTTTTCAGAAGTGTGGCTGATTTCAAAAACAGCCAGAAGACATTTTTAAGTTAAGAAATAACCATTTTTCTTTGACGATTTGTTGTTTCTAAATGGCTGCTGGGGGTAATTTGATATGTATCGAAACCTTTGTTCAGGCAAAACTTGAGCGAAATGCTGCGCAGGTTCACTGAGTTGCAAACCAGATGGGTATAATGGGGTGATTGTTGTCTAAATCGGGTGGTCTAGCTAATGGATTTGTAGATCTGACGCAGTTGCTACCTCAGATTATGAGCCTAGCAAGTGTCATGAATTAGTATATAGTACCCAACATACGGCCACAAGGAGAGCAAGAGAGCTATAAACCCATACTGTTTTTTTGCCTTAAAAAATAGTAAACCTAACAATCAATCAATCAAAAGTATTTATAAAGCCCTTTGTAACTTCAGCAGATGTCACCAAAGTGCATACAGAAACTCTAACCCTACGTATAACGTATTTTAGCCTCAACCCTAGGTATAATGTATTTTAACCTTAACCCTTAACCCTAATTCTATTTTAGCCCTAACCCTAACCCTAGTTATAAACCTATTTTAGGCTAAGCCTTAACCTTAACCCTAATTCTAGGGTAGGGTAGCCTAGAACACTTTTAGAAAACTATTTTTAGTAATAATATTATCTTAGTAAATACAATTTATAGTACTAAATAGCATTTTAAAATTTTTTGTTAATCAAAACCTGTAAAACATTTTGCTTTTTTTTTGTTTATTAGTTATTAGTTTATTTTATGATATTTATTATTGCAAGACAGAACCACTTGATAAATAAGACACTTTTGTTTTATTTTTCAATGTGGTTTGAACTGGGTGACCTAGTAACCTCTGTGTGAAAAGTCCAGCAATTGGCGTGGGGCAGGTTTGAGACTGATCTAATACACTTTATTTCTCAGCTGCCTCACCAATGTCTGTACGTGAATTAATAACTTTGATTTGCTAAATATTTCCAATATATGGGCAGCATAAGACAACGAAGCATCAGTTATAGGCTGCAAGCAGCAATATGATTGACATAAAAATAGCATGCCAAATACTAACCAAATACTATATGGTCCCATGATTTTTAGCTAAAATGGTCACTACATACTTTAGTTAGCTATAATATCTCATTATATTAGGCCTGTGATGCTTTTTTGGAAGAGCAATTAAATAGTGACTATAGCCGGTGTTGAACCCCTGGTAAATAATCACTAGTCAAGATGCTCCAACCTCAACCCTAGTATACATGCATTTTGAAATTATCTAATATTACGATTAAACAACCTCGGAATAGATAAGAGAAGAATGTGTCTTCCAGCCCGCCAATAAATTACATCATGCAACCCTCCCGGTTAGCAAATGTACCTCAACATGCCCCTCGCTTGTGCTAGAAGGCAGAGTGCTCGCTGCTGGTTGATGAATCTGACAATGAATGTACTAGGTAAACACGTTTTTCTCGACCAGAGGTGAACTAAATTAATGTTCAGGCTTATTGATCATCGTTATAGTAATGAAGTATAATTTCAAAACATGAGGCTCATAAAACAGCTAATAATAAACATGAATCATCATTATATTACTTCACAGTAATCTGTTAAATGCTTTTTCAGTCGTTCCTCTTGCGTTAGCAGTGTGGAAAGGGACAGTAAAAAGCGTGTGCAGGAGTTTTCCTGTGAGGGGGAGTGGTGGTGTATCCAGGGAGAAAACTAAACTACCTTCTGAAATGTCATTCGTGGTCTTATGCTGCCATCTATTGGAATTATTTAGTAACTGCAGGTAGTACTGATAAAGTATATCCTTACTAAAGTAGTAATTAATTATTCGTTAAATTTTTTTTAACCACTTACAACCATAAAATAACAATTTATAGCATAACAAACAATGAAACTGACATAAACCAAAAGCACCATACATTTAGTTAATACTATATATTTATATATGCTCTTTATTTAGATGGGTGACTGTAACACACCCTGGCTCTGGGGCTCTATATGTTGAGTCCAGGGTGTATTCTTTCTAGTTTGTTTATTTCTATGTTGGCCTGAGTGACTCCCAATCAGAGGCAAACGAGTGTCAGCTGTGGCTGGTTGTCTCTGATTGGGAGACATATTTAAACTGTCTGTTTTTTTCCTTTTGTGTTTGTGGGTTCTTGTTCCGTGTTGGTCTATGTTACCTAGGACGTAACGAGTCGTTTGTTGTTTTTGTTTACTGTCCGTGTTTATAGGGCTAATGATAAATAAAACATGTTCGTTCGTTCATCACGCTGCGCCTTGGTCCTCCTCTCTTAACGACGATCGTGACAGTGACATATACCGTTTTTCAAGCTGAGTCTCTACTTTTATCCAATGTAAACACACAATTTCAAATGTTGCTAAATAAGTAAGATAATAAGAATCGAGCCGTTCGGCCACATTTGACTGTGTAAAACCTAGCAGTACTACTTATTTTCTCAGAGAGTGAGGCAGATATATATATATTATTACTGTGTAAAACCTAGCAGTACTACTTATTTCTTCTCTGAGAGTGAGGCAGATATGTAAGCATTTTTTGCAAATAACATGATAATTTGTCTCTCTGAAAAAGTGATAGATTTTAAAACAAATACATGTTTGTCATTGAACAATCCCATCCCATGCCATGATTAGCTACTGAAAAAACACACCAATCTCTTACATCATTTCTTTAAACAATAAAAGCAAATTGACCAACATTTCTGAAAATGGATATATAGCGTTTTGGAATGAAACTCATGTTTCCCCATCTGAGCTCAGAGTAGATGAGAGATGTAATGTTTCAGTCGCTGTTGTGTTGAAGTCCAATCAAGCAGGAGAGACCAGCCTCCCCTATCCCCATCTGTGTGTCCATGAAGAGTGACCGGTCTCTATGAATATACCTCTAAACTTTAGAGATGGAGACTCTTCTACTGAGCAAAGGTAAGAAGAACTCATGGTTCATGGTCCAGTGAGTTAAACAACACTGTCTCTAGTTCATTTCTCCTCTCCCATTTTCCATTTATTTTTGTTGTTTTCATAATCCATAGGCTAAACCTTTTTTTTCCATTTTCATAGTCCTGAAACAATATTAAACAAACACAACATTCCCTGTGTGTGTTGTGTGTGTGTGTGTCCTGTCAGTGAGTGTGTGTGTGTGTGTCAGTGAGTGTGTGCTCTCCCTGGAAGAGGAGGAGATGTAATCTTCTATCCTGATTGCCTAGTCATTTACCCCCTACGTACATGTACATATTTCCTAAATTACCTCAACTACCTTATTGTTATTTTATTATGTTACTATTTCCTTTTTTATTTAGATAATTTTTGTGACTTTTTAACTCTGCATTGTTTGGGAAAGGGCTCGTAAGTAAGCATTTCACGGTAAAGTGTACCACTGTTGTATTCGGCGCGCATGTGAGAAATACAATTTGATTTCATTTGAAGCTCATGCGCAGAAATACGTCATTGGGTCTAATGGTCTGTCTTGTGCCGAACTGCAACATGTGCAGGCCGTCAAATCAAAGGCACTTTTTTTCGATTATTTTTTTTTTTGTTTTCGATATAAAGTTGTTTATGACTAACATGAAAATGTGTCAGTTTGTTAAACTACTTAAGACAGAACATTTTGCAAAATTAACAACTAAGGAAGTCTCATTTTTTTACCTCTCATTGACTTCTCAATCCCCAAAACCCTGGCCTGGTCTGCTTCATATGTATTCCCAGAATACATTTTTTACATCAGCAGTTGTCACATAGAGTTTATATAAAACCCAGTCTAAAACCACAAAGAGCAAGCAATGCAGATGTAGAAGCACGGTGTCTAGGAAAAACTCCCTAGAAAGGCAGGAACCTAGGAAGAAACCTAGAGAGGGAACCAGGCTTTGAGGGGTGGCCAGTCATCTTCTGGCTTGTGCTGAGAGGAGATTATAACAGTACATGGGCCATTGAAGGCCAATCATTCTTCAAGATGTTCAAATGTTCATAGATGACCAGCAGGGTCAAATAATAATCACAGTGGTTATAGAGGGTGCAACACGTTAGCACCTCAGGAGTAAATGTCAGTTGGCTGTTCATAGCCAAGCATTCAGAGGTCAAGAGAGCAGGTGTTGTAGAGAGAGAGAAGGAGAGGGAGAGAGAGAGAGAGAAGGGTCGAAACAACAGGTTCGGGACAAGGGCGCACGTCCGGTGAACAGGTCAGAGTTCCAGATCCGCAGGCAGACCAGTAGAAACTGGGATCAGCAGCACGACAAGGTATCACGTCCGGTGGAGCATGTATCGATACTGATAAGGATCGAAAGAAAGGGAGCACTGCTCTCTCGGATCAGTTTTCTCCATTCAAATCGTTCCTTATAATTAATAATTATTTCACACTACTGACCACGGATCAGCTTCTAGAAAGATATTACTACCTACGGCTGCAAATATTGAGGTTAGTTTATTCTAAATGCTTACACAATAAAAATGCACTAAATCACAGATTCGGCACATCATTTGGGCACCCCCCCCCCACGTTAGGCTACACATCATGAAATATATTGAGACAAATTACAGACAGTAGCCTACAAGTAGCAACATATAACTAAATATATTGAACATTGAATATATTTCAATATGATTGAAATAGGGCCTAATAGCCTACTGTTTTATATTGTAAATGCAGTTATCTCGGTTTTCATTTGAAGCAAATTGTTATAACTCCCTGTTTGAATCAATTGCAAAGACCTTGGCAACTTTTTATTTGTATTCAACTTTGTTCTGAATTTATCTGCGGTCACAGAGAGACGGATAAACCATGTGATTCTATGTTTAGTGGAGATCTTCTGTGTATAAAGTGACGCGGGACGGCAAAAAGCATCTAACGACGCACTTGGCTGTTCTACAAGTGGTCTGAGGCAGGTGTTAGAATATGAGCGTTTTCAAGTGCAACGTTAATAACGATGGTTTTTGGAAACAGCTCAGAGATTTTACAATGCTCCTACGAAGATCTATCAATAAACTAGATAGATTCTAATGATGAACTTAGAGCCTTAAAGATGCTTTTGGGATACCAGGCCCTGGACAAAAACACATCTGCTAAATTCAAAGGTAAATGTTTGACATACAGATCTCATATTACTGGATTTATTTTAAAAAAATCAATATATTATCGATTGATGTTACAATGTATCATGTGTACAGTTCTTTATAAAAAATGTAGTTTATTTGTTACATTTGACTGTGTAAAACATAGCAGTGCTACTTATTTTTCTGAGTGGCGGCAGATGTACATTCAAGAATTAGTTGTCACTGTGTTAACCACAACCAACATGCGTATCTCTGTTTAGGGGTTTAGTGGTCTAAAATGAGTCACTCTGGGGAGAGAGAGGAGGGGGCCCCTGCACCAACATGCTGTATCTCTGTTTAGGGGTTAGTGGTCTAAAATGAGTCTGTCTGGGAGAGAGAGGAGGGGGCCCTGCACCAATTTTCTACTCTGAGAGACGCTTTGTGGATATGGGCTCCAGATCTCAAAATATTGTTTTAAAAAAAATAATAATTTTTGTTTGACATAATAAAAAAAGAATATTACTAATGACTTTAAAGACTGCTTTTTAGTTTAGTTGTGTGGCAGTGCTCATGTCCGCGTTCTGAAACTGTCCCGCGTCCCCCGTACAGAACTGTCCCGCGTCCACGTACGGTTTTGGCGCCAAGCATATTGTCCAGTTACGCGCAGGAGTGGTCTGGGTGATGTTGGAGAATAACGACGGGAGTTTGTTTAACAGTGTTGAGACACCGAAGTTTTATTGTTCAATTTGCTTTTTTGCTTAATGGTCAGTGACAGTATGAGTGTAGCCAGATCCTTTTTCACTCGCTATAGTCTTGTTAAGTTGTGTGGTTCAACGGGTTCGTCATCATCCTCGAGGGACAGACGAACGACCTGCTAGCTATCCAAGCTAGTCGGTACAGCTAGCTAAGCTAGCTACTCTACCAGCAGCATCCTAGTTTATCCTAGCTACCACTACACTCATCACCGGCTTGCCTGCATTTCTTGTGGACCGATGGAGCTCCCTGGTTGTTTCTTCCACCTGTTAAATACCGTGGAGGGCCTTCTCCCTCTCCTCTCGTTGACGGATGCTGCTACCTACCATCCCTCTGTCCGGTTCTCCTCTCTCACTAGATGGACGGTAATTTTAGTGTTTAACCCCTCTGTGTCCAAGGACTGAACTTTTTGAATATTATTTTCGGGGCGCCTCAAGTTAAATTTTTTACAAAGGTTATTTCTGATCAAATTAGTTCATTGCATCCGCCATGGGAGCCCAGTTACATAATATTACCTTCTGTCCACTGGTTATGAAAGTAATCGCGAAAAAACAGGCCTTATGTTTGGGCATTTTTCACCCTGCCAGCTCCTATTAGTTATACTGTAGGTTTACCTCAGGTAACTTATTATTAACAAGGTTACTGCTACTTGGTGAGCGCGCACACAGCTGTTCACCTGAGTACATGTTTGTGGTGAGCCACAGTCTAAGAGGTGTTGTCTGGCGCAAAGCCATCAAACGTTAAACACATTTTCTGGTCATGGTTAAACATATTTGTTTTAAAGAAAAAGTGTACAATCTAAACAAAACGCATGTCCCTGTCCTCTTTTTCAAGATATGGGCAGATTTAAACAGCCAGAATAATTTTTTTATTAAGAAAGTAACATTTTTTCTGATGACTTGTTGTTTCTAAATGGCTGCTGGGTAATTTTGATATGCATCGAAATCTTCGTTCATAGAGGGCATCCAAATGAGCGAATGCTGCGCAGGTTCACTGAGTTGCAAACCAAAATGGTATAATGGGGTTGATTGTTGTCTAATCGGGTGGGTGTCTAGCTAATGGAATTGTAGATCTGACACAGTTGCTACCTCAGAGATTATGAGCCTAGCAAGTGTCATATAGCTCATTGGTACAGGCATGGCGCTTGCAACGCCAGGGTTGTGGGTTCGTTTCCCACGGGGGGCCAGTATGAAAATGTATGCACTCACTAACTGTTAAGTCTCTGCTAAATATGTAAAATGTAAAATGTAAAAAAAATGTAATGAATGAGTTATGTATTACCCACAGATGGCCAAAGGGAGGCGCAAGAGTGCTATAAAACCCATAAATTTTTTTGCCATAAAAACCCTAAACCTAACAATCAATCAAATGTATTTATAAAGCCCCTTTTTACACCAGCAGATGTCACAAAGTGCTATACACGAAACTCTTACCCTACTTCTAACCTATTTTAGAGCCGTAACCCCTAATTCTAGGGTAGGGGTAGCCTAGAACACTTTTAGAAACTATTTTAGTAATAATATTATCTTATAAATACAATTAAAAAATGTATTTTCTGCTCCGTTCATAACCCCCCCAAACAGCAGACCTCACACATACAGTTGAGAACCAGCACAGGTTAAATAGTGTTTTAATTATTTTGTTGTTATTTTATTATATGTATAATAGCAAGACCAGAGCACTTTGATAAATAAGACACATTTGTTTTATTTTTCAAATGTGGGTTTGAATTGGGTGACCTAATAAACTCTCTGTGTGAAAAGTCCAGCAATTGGCTGGGGGCAGGTTTGAGACTGATCTAATACACTTTATTTCTCAGCTGCCTCACCAACGTCTGTACGTGAATTAATAACTTTTAATAGCTAAATATTTCCAATAGATGGCAGCATAAGACCACACACGAAGCATCAGTTATAGGCTACAAGCAGCAATATGATTGACTAAAATAGCATGCAACCAAATTATGTGTCCCCATGATTTTCTAAAATGGTCACTCATTACTTTAGTTAGCTTATATATCTCGTATTAGGCCTGTGAGCTTTTTTGGGAAGAGCAATTAAATAGTGACTATAGCAGGTGTTGAACCCCTGGTAAATTAATCACTAGTCAGATGCTCCAACCTCAACCGTATATACATGCATTTTTAAAAATATCTAATATATCGATTTAAACAACCTCGGAATAGATAGAAAGACAAGAGTGCGTCTTCCAGCCCCACCAATAAATTTACATCATGCAACCCTCCCGCTTAGTAAATGTACCTCAACATAGCCCCTCGCTTGTCCTAGAAGGCAGAGTGCTCTCGCTGCTGGTTGATGAATCTGACAATGAATGTACCAGGAAAATACGTTTTTCTCGACCAGAGTGACTGACTAAAAATTTTCAGGCTTATTGATAATCATTATAGTAATGAAGTATGATTTCAAAACATGAGTATAAAACAGGTTAATAATAACATGAATGATCATTATATTACTTCATAGTAATCTGTTAAATGCTTTTTCAGTCGTTCCTCTTGCGTTAGCAGTGTGGAAAGGGACAATAAAAAGCGTGTGCAGGAGTTTTTTCCTGTGAGGGGGAGTGGTGGTGTATCCAGGGAGAACTAAACTAACCTTCCGAAAATGTCCATTCGTGGTCTTACGCTGGCCAATTCTATTGGAATTGATTTAGCAACTGCAGTAGTACGGAATAAAGTATATCCTTACTAAAGTAGTAATTAATTAATTAGTTAATTTTACACTTACAACCATAAAATAACAATTTATAGCATAACAAACAATGAAACTGACATAAACCAAAAGTACCATACATTTAGTTTACTATATATATATATATACTATTTATTTAGATGGGTGACATTATCTGCCCAAAAGTAAACCACTGTAGATAAAGAAGAGCTCTCCAGTAGGTGTACCAAAAATTCAAAGGCCATTTTCTCAAAAGTGAGGTTACAAGTTCATCATCTTTCAAAGCAGAATTACTTTCCCATTGTTCCTCAACTGTAGTGTATGATATACCTTTTTACTAGCTGAGTCTCTACTTTTATCCAATGTAAAAAAAACACACCATTTCAAATTTTGCTACATAAGATCGAATCGGATTGTTTGACTGTGTAAAACCTAGCAGTAACTACTATTTATTTCTCTGAGAGTGAGGCAGATATATTATTACTGTGTAAAACCTAGCAGTACCTACTTATTTCTCTGAGAGTGAGGCAGATATATATCTTAATACTCTGTAAAAAACCTAGCAGTACTATTTATTTCTCTGAGAGTGAGGCAGATATATATTATTACTGTGTAAAACCTAGCAGTACTACTTATTTCTCTCTGAGAGTGAGGCCAGATATATAGCATTTTGCAAAAAAACATGATTATTCTGTCTCTCTGAAATGAAACCATCAAGTGATTATTGATTTTTGAAATAATCACATGTTTAAATAAAACTGTCATTCAACAACCATGCCATGATTAGCTACTGAAAAATCACACCAATCTCTTTCATAATTTCTTTAAACAGTAAAAGATATTTTACGAACATTTCTGAAAATGGATATATAGCGTTTTGGAATGAAACTCTTGTTTCTCCATCTGAGCTCAGAGTAGATGAGAGATGTAATGTTTTTCTCTGTTGTGTTGAAGTCCAATCAAGCAGGAGAGACCAGCCTCCCCACTGTACCCAGCTGTGTGTCCATGAAGAGTGACCAGTCTATGGAACTTCCTATATCCTTTAGAGAGGGAGACTTTTCTACTGAAACAAAGGTAAGAAGAACTCATGGGTCATGGTCAGTGAGTTAAACAACACTGTCTCTAGTCATTTCTCCTCTCCCATTTTCCCATTTGTGTTGGTGCTGTCATCTTCAGGACAGGAATACCGGCTTACTTAACGGAGGAATAAAAACACACATGTTTCATCGTTGGTGTTTTAACCAGAATGCCCTTGCTTTATTTTCGCACATGCGCAGTTGTAACATTTCTCATAGGGCATAACTGTACCAGTGTAAGAACACAATTTAATAACATATTAGTCTATATGTTAACAATTTATTTTTGTTTGTTTTCATAATCCATAGGCTAATCCTTTTTTTTTTTTTCCATTTGTCATAGTCCTGAAACAATATTAAACAAACACAATATTCCCTCCCTGTTTGTGTGTTTGTGTGTGTGTGTGTGTGTGTGTGTGTCAGTGAGTGGTGTGTGCACTCCCTGGATGAGGAGATGTCATCTCTATCCTGATTGCCTAGTCACTTTCACCCCTACCTACATATACATATTACCTCAATTACCTCAACTACCTGGTACCCCTGCACATTGACTCGGTACTCCTTTACTCATTACTGTTATTTTGTTATGGCTCGCAAGTAAGCATTTCACGGTAAAGTGTACCACTGTTGTATTCGGCGCATGTGAGAAATACGATTTGATTTGAAGCTCATGCGCAGAAATAAGTCATTGGGTCTAATGGTCATCTTGTGTTGAACTGCAGGCCGTCAAAATCAAAGGCACTCCTTCCATATAAAGTTGTGTTTTGACTAACATGAAAATGTGTGTCAGTTGTTAAACTACTTAAGACAGAACATTTTTAAAATTAACAACTAAGGAAGTCATTTTTACCTCTCATTGACTTCTCAAACCCTGGCCTGGTCTGCTTCATATGCGTTCCCAGAATACATTTTTTACATCAGCAGTTGTTAGTGCACAAGTGCTATATTAGAGAAACCAGTCTAAAACCCCAAAGAGCAAGCAATGCAGATGTAGAAGCACGGTGGCTAGGAAAAAAACTCCCTAGAAAAGGCAGGAACCTAGGAAGAAACCTAGAGAGGAACCAGGCTCTGAGGGGTGGCCAGTCCTCTTCTGGCTGTGCTGGGGGGAGATTATAAGAGGATATGGCCAATAAGGCCAGGTTTCGTTCTCAAGATGTTCAAATGTTCATAGATGACCAGCGCACGGTCAATAATAATCACTGTGGTTATAGAGGTTGCAACACACGTCAGCACCTCAGGAGTAAATGTCAGTTGGCTGTTCATAGCCGAGCATTCAGAGGTCAAGAAGAGCAGGTGTTGTAGAGAGAGAGAAGGAGAGGGAGAGAGAGAGAGAGAGAGAGGGTCGAAACAGCAGGTTCGGGACAAGGTCACATGTCGGTGAAACAGGTCAGAGTTCCATATCCGCAGGCAGACCAGTAGAAACTGGATCAGCAGCATGACAAGGTATCACGTACGGTGGAGCATGTATCAATACTGATAGGATCGAAAGAAAGGGAGCGCTTGCTCTCGGATCAGTTTTTTTTTTTTTTCATTAAAATCTTTCCTTATAATTATAATTATTTCACAATACTGACCACGGATCAGCTTCTAGAAAGATATTTACTACCTATGGCTGCAAATATTGAGGTAGTTTTATTCTAATGGTTACACAATAAAAATGCACTAAAATCACAGATTCGGCACATCATTGGGCACATGTTAGGCTACACTTCATGAAATATATTGAGACAAATTACAGACAGTAGTCTACAAGTAGCAAAAATAAAACTAAATATATTGAACATTGAATGTATTTTCAATATGATTGAAATAGGCCTATAGCCTAGACTCTACTGTTTATATTTTAATGCAGTCATCTCTGTTTTCATTGAAGCAAATTTGTGTACTTCCCTTGTTTGAATCAATTGCAAAGACATTGGCAACTTTGTATTTGTAGTCAACTTTGTTCTGAATTCATCTGCGGTCACAAAGAGACGGATAAACCATGTGATTCTATGTTTAGCGGAGATCTTCTGTGTATAAAGTGACGTGGGAGGGCAAAAAAGCATCTAACGATGCACTTGGCTGTTCTACAAGTGGTCTGAGGCAGGTGTTAGAATATGAGCGTTTTCAAGTGCAACGTTAATAACGATGGTTTTGGGAAACAGCACAGAGATTTAACAATGCTCCTACGAAGGTTCTAACGATGAACTTGGCCTTAAGATGCTTTTGGGATACCAGGCCCTGGACAAAAACATCTGCTAAATGACTAAAATGTTTTACATACAGATCTCATATTACTGTATTGAATTATTATTTATAATATTTAAATATTGATGTCACAAGTGTATCATTTGTACAGTTCTTTATTAAAAATGTAGTTATTTGTTACATTTAACTGTGTAAAATCTATTAGTGCTACTTATTTCTCTGAGAGTTAATTAGATATATAGCATTTTGCAAACAAATGAAATTATGCCATTAAGTGATTGATTTTAATCAAATACATGTCTGTCATTTAGTTTGAACAACACCATGCCATGATTAGCTAGTGAAAAAAACACAACAATTTATTTGATCATTTTCTTTAAACATAGAAGCTAATTTACGAACATTTCTGAAACTGGATATATAGCGTTTTGGAATGAAACTCTTCTTATGTTTCCCCCATCTGAGCTCAGAGTAGATGAGAGATGTAATGTTTTGTCTCTGTTGTGTTGAAGCCCAATCAAGCAGGAGAGACCAGCCTCCCCCTGTACCCAGCTGTGTGTCCATGAAGAGTGACCGGTCTATGGACTTTCCTCTAAACTTTAGAGAGGGAGGCTTTTCTACTAAACAAAGGTAAGAAGAACTCATGGGTCATTGAGCGAATGCTGCGCAGGTTCACTGAGTTGCAAAACCAAATGGGTATAATGGGGTGATTGTTGTCTAATCGGGTGGTCTAGCTCATTGATTTGTAGATCTGACGCAGTTGCTACCTCAGATTATGAGCCTAGCAAGTGTCATGAGTGAGTTATGTAGTACCCACATACGGCCACAAGGAGGAGCAAGAGTGCGATAAACCCATACTGTTTTTGCCATATAAAAACCTAAACCTAACAATCAATCAAATGTATTTATAAAAGCCCTTTTTACACCAGCAGATGTCACAAAGTGCTATACAGAAAACTCTTACCCTACTTATAACCTATTTTAGCCGTAACCCCTAATTCTAGGGTAGGGTAGCCTAGAACACTTTTAGAAACTATTTTAGTAATAATATTATCTTAGTAAATACAATTATAGTATTAAATAGTGTTTTGATTATTTTGTTGTTATTTTATTATATGTATAATTGCAAGACAGAACACTTGATAAATAAGACACATTTGTTTTATTTTTCAAAATGTGGTTTGAATTGGGTGACCTAGTAACCTCTGTGTGAAAGTCCAGCAATTGGCGTGGGGCAGGTTTGAGACTGATCTAATACACTTTTATTTCTCAGCTGCCTCACCAATGTCTGTACGTGAATTAATAACTTTTAATTTGCTAAATATTTCCAATAGATGGCAGCATAAGACCACGAAGCATCAATTATAGTCTACAAGCAGCAATATGATTCACTTAAAATAGCATGCAACCAAATATATATGTCCCATTATTTTCTAAAATGGTCACTCATTACTTTAGTTAGCTATATATCTCGTATTAGGCCTGTGATGCTTTTGGAAGAGCAATTAAATAGTGACTATAGCAGGTGTTGAACCCCTGGTAAATAATCACTAGTCAGATGCTCCAACATCAACCCTAGTATACATGCATTTTTAAATAACTAATATATCGATTAAACAACTCGGAATAGAAAAGACAAGAGTGCGTCTTCCAGCCCGCCACATAAAATTACATCATGCAACCCTCCCGGTTAGCAAATGTACCTCAACATTCCCCTCGCTTGTGCTAGAAGGCAGAGTGCTCGCTGCTGGTTGATGAATCTGACAATGACTGTACTAGGAAAATACATTTTTCTCGACCAGAGGTGACTAAATTAATGTTCAGGCTTATTGATAATCATTTTAGTAATGAAGTACAATTTCAAAACATGAGCATAAAAACAGGTAATAATAAACATGAATCATCATTATATTATTTCACAGTAATCTGTTAAATGCTTTTTCAGTTGTTCCTCTTGCGTTAGCAGTGTGGAAAGGGACAGTAAAAAAGTCGTGTGCAGGAGTTTTCCTGTGAGGAGGAGTGGTGGTGTATCCAGGGAGAAAACTAAACTAACCTTCTGAAATGTCATTCATGGTCTTATGCTACCATCTATTGGAATTATTTAGAAACTGCAGTAGTACTGAATAAAGTATATCCTTACTAAAGTAGTAATTACTCAGAATTTCTAAATATGACATTTTCTAGTTCATTGTACCACTTACAACCATAAAAATAACAATTTATAGCATAACAAACAATGAAAACTGACATAAACAAACCTACATTTAGTTAATTTTTTACTATTTATTTAATTTAGATGGTGACATTATCTGCCAAAGTAACACCACTGTAGATAAAGAAGAGCTCTCCAGTAGGTGTACCAAAAACATTCAAAGACAATTTCTCAAAAGTGAGGTTACAAGTTGATCATCTTTCAAAGCAGAATTACTTTCCCATTGTTCCTCAACTGTAGTGTATGATATACCTTTTTCTAGCTGAGTCTCTACTTTTATCCAATGTAAAAAAACACCATTTCAAATTTTGCTACATAAGATCGAATCGAGCCGGTCGGCCACATTTGACTGTGTAAAACCTAGCAGTACTACTTATTTATCTGAGAGTGAGGCAGATATATTATTACTGTGTAAAACCTAGCAGTACTACTGTTTATTTCTCTGAAAGTGAGGCAGATATATATTATTACTGTGTAAAACCTAGCAGTACTACTTATTCTCTGAGAGTGAGGTAGATATATAATATTACTGTGTAAAAACATAGCAGTACTACTTATTTCTCTGAGAGTGAGACAGATTTAAAAAAATACATGTCTCCAATCCTTTTCATAATTTCTTCAAACAATAAAAAGCTTAATTTACGAACATTTCTGAAAATGGATATATATATCATTTTGGAATGAAACTCTTCTTATGTTTCTCCATGACTAGATGAGAGACGTAATGTTTGTCTCTGTTGTGTTGAAGTCCAATCAAGCAGGAGAGACCAGCCTCCCCTGTACCCAGCTGTGTGTCCATGAAGAGTGACCGGTCTATGGACTTTCTCTAAAACTTTAGAGAGGGAGGCTTTTTCTACTAAACACAAGGTAAGAAGAACTCATGGGTCATGGTCAGTGAGTTAAACAACACTGTCTCTAGTCATTTCTCCTCTCCCATTTTCCCATTTATTTTTTGTTGTTTTCATAATCATAGGCTAATACTTTTTTCCATTTTCATAGTCCTGAAAACAATATTAAACAAACACAACATTCCCTCCTGTGTGTGTGTGTGTGTGTGTGTGTGTGTGTGTGTGTGTGTCTGTCCTGTCAGTGAGTGTGTGTGTGTGTGGGGTGTGCATGTGTGTGAACTCCCCAGATGAGGAGAATGTAATCTCTATCCTGATTGCCGAGTCACTTTTACCCCTACCTACATGTACATATTACCTCAACTACCTGGTACCCCTGCACATTGACTCAGTACTGGTACTCCTTGTATATAGTCTAGTTATTACCTCAATACCTGGTACCCTGCACATTTGACTCAGTACTGGTACTCCTTGTATATAGTCTAGTTATTACCTCAACTTCCTGGTACCCTGCACATTGACTCAGTACTGGTACTCCTTATAGCCTCATTATTGTTATTATATTATGTTACTATTTCCTTTTTTTATTTAGCTAAATTTTTGTTACTTTTTATCTAAATTGTTGGGAAAGGGCTCGTAAGTAAGCATTTCACGGTAAAAGGCACTCCTTCCATATAAAGTTGTTTTTGACTAACATGAAAACGTGTCAGTTTGTCACTTTCACGAGGTTGAAGTAATAATGTGTGTTCAACTACTAAAGACAGAACATTTATAAAATGAACAAATCAATCAAATCCAAATTAGATTTGTCACATGCACCGAATACAACAGGTGTAGACCTTACTGTGAAATGCTTACTTACGAGCCCTTAACCAACAATGCTGAGTTAAAAAAATGTTTTACTAACAACTAAGGAAGTCATTTTTTACTTCTTTGACTTCTCAAACCCTAAACCCTGGTCTGGTCTGCGTTCATATGCGTACCACAATTATATATATTTTTTACATCAGCAGTTGTCACAAAGTGCTTATATAGAAACCCAGTCTAAAAACCCCAAAGAGCAAGCAATGCAGATGTAGAAGCACGGTGGCTAGGAAAAACTCCCTAGAAAGGCAGGAACCTAGGAAGAAACCTAGAGAGGAACCAGGCTCTGAGGGGTGGCCAGTCCTCTTCTTTCTGTGCTTGGTGGAGATTATAAGAGGATATGGCCATTAAGGCCAGATCGTTCTTCAAGATTTTCAAATGTTCATAGATGACCAGCAGGGTCAAATAATAATCACAGTGGTTATAGAGGTTGCAACAGGTCAGCACCTCAGGAGTAAATGTCAGTTGGCTTATCATAGCCGAGCATTCAGAGGTCGAGACAGCAGGAGTGGTAGAGAGAGAGAGAGGGTCGAAACAGCAGGTTCGGGACAAGGTTGCACGTCCGTTGAACAGGTCAGAGTTCCATATCCGCAGGCAGACCAGCAGAAACTGGATCAGTCACGTCTGGTGGAGCATGTATCGACACTGATAGGATCGGAAGAAGGGGAGCGCAGCTCTCGGATCAGTTTTGACCATTCAAATCTTTCCATAGCATTATAATTATTTCACAATACTGACCACGGATCAGCTTCTAGAAAGATATTACTACTTACGGCTGCACAGATTCGGCACATTGTGCACATGTTAGGCTACACATCATGAAATATATTGAGACAATTTACAGACAGTAGCAAAATAGAACATGAAATATATTTCAATATGATTGAAATAGGCCTATAGCCTACTGTTTATATTTTAATGCAGTCATCTCGGTTTTCATTTGAAGCATCATTTGTGTACTTCCCTTGTTTGAGTCAATTGCAAAGACATCTGCAACTTTGTATTTGTAGTCAACTTTGTTCTGAATTTATCGGTGGTCAAAAAGAGACGGATAAACCATGTGATTCTATGTTTAGCAGAGATCTTCTGTGTATAAAGTCACACGGGAGGGCAAAAAAGCATCTAACGACGCACTTGGCTGTTCTACAAGTGGAATGAGGCAGGTGTTAGAATATGAGCGTTTTCAAGTGCAACGTTAATAACGATGGTTTTGGGAAACAGCTCAGAGATTTAACAATGCTCCTACGAAGGTTCTAATGATGAACTTGGCCTTAAGATGCTTTTGGAAAACCGGACCCTGGATAAAAAACATCTGCTAAATGACTAAAATATCAAAATGTAAATGTTTTACATACAGATCTCATATTACTGTATTGAAATATTATTTTACAATATTTAAATATTGATGTCACAAGTGTATCATTTGTACAGTTCTTTATTAAAAATGTAGTTATTTGTTACATTTAACTGTGTAAAATCTATTAGTACTACTTATTTCTCTGAGAGTGAGGCAGATATATAGCATTTTGCAAAAAAAACATTTGTCTCTCTGAAATGAAGCCATTAAGTGATTGATTTTAATCAAACACATGCCTGTCATTGAACAACACCATGCCATGATTAGCTAGTGAAAAAACACAACCATTTATTTGATCATTTCTTTAAACAATAGAAGCTAATTTACGAACATTTCTGAAAATGGATATATAGCGTTTTGGAATGAAACTCTTCTTATGTTTCCCCATCTGAGCTCAGAGTAGATGAGAGATGTAATGTTTGTCTCTGTTGTGTTGAAGCCCAATCAAGCAGGAGAGACCAGCCTCCCCTGTACCCAGCTGTGTGTCCATGAAGAGTGACCGGTCTATGGACTTTCCTCTAAACTTTAGAGAGGGAGGCTTTTTACTAAACAAAAGGTAAGAAGAACTCATGGGTCATTGAGCGAATGCTGCGCAGGTTCACTGAGTTGCAAACCAAATGGATATAATGGGGTGATTGTTGTCTAATCGGGTGGTCTAGCTCATTGATTTGTAGATCTGACGCAGTTGCTACCTCAGATTATGAGCCTAGCAAGTGTCATGAGTGAGTTATGTAGTACCCACATATGGCCACAAGGAGGAGCAAGAGTGCCATAAACCCATACTGTTTTTTGCCATATAAAACCTAAACCTAACAATCAATCAAATGTATTTATAAAGCCCTTTTTACACCAGCAGATGTCACAAAGTGCTATACAGAAACTCTTACCCTACTTATAACCTATTTTAGCCGTAACCCCTAATTCTAGGGTAGGGTAGCCTAGAACACTTTTAGAAACTATTTAGTAATAATATTATCTTAGTAAATACAATTATAGTATTAAATAGTGTTTTGATTATTTTGTTGTTATTTTATTATATGTATAATTGCAAGACAGAACACTTGATAAATAAGACACATTTGTTTTATTTTTCAAATGTGGTTTGAATTGGGTGACCTAGTAACCTCTGTGTGAAAGTCCAGCAATTGGCGTGGGGCAGGTTTGAGACTGATCTAATACACTTTATTTCTCAGCTGCCTCACCAATGTCTGTATGTGAATTAATAACTTTTAATTGCTAAATATTTCCAATAGATGGCAGCATAAGACCACGAAGCATCAATTATAGTCTACAAGCAGCAATATGATTCACTTAAAATAGCATGCAACCAAAATATATATATGTCCCATTATTTTCTAAAATGGTCACTCATTACTTTAGTTAGCTATATATCTCGTATTAGGCCTGTGATGCTTTTGGAAGAGCAATTAAATAGTGACTATAGCAGGTGTTGAACCCCTGGTAAATAATCACTAGTCAGATGCTCCAACCTCAACCCTAGTATACATGCATTTTTAAATAACTAATATTGTGATTAAACAACCTCGGAATAGAAAAGACAAGAGTGCGTCTTCCAGCCCACCAATAAATTACATCATGCAACCCTCCCGGTTATCAAATGTACCTCAACATTCCCCTCGCTTGTGCTAGAAGGCAGAGTGCTCGCTGCTGGTTGATGAATGTAACAATGAATGTACTAGGAAAATACATTTTTCTCGACCAGAGGTGACTAAGTTAATGTTCAGGCTTATTGATAATAATTTTAGTAATGAAGTAAAATTTCAAAACATGAGCATAAAACAGGTAATAATAAACGTGAATCATCATTATATTATTTCACAGTAATCGGTTAAATGCTTTTTCAGTCGTTCCTCTTGCGTTAGCAGTGTGGAAAGGGACAGTAAAAAGTGTGTGCAGGAGTTTTCCTGTGAGGAGGAGTGGTGGTGTATCCAGGGAGAAAACTAAACTAACCTTCTGAAATGTCAGTCATGGTCTTATGCTTTCATCTATTGGAATTATTTAGCAACTGCAGTAGTACTGAATAAAGTGTATCCTTACTAAAGTAGTAATTACTCAGAATTGCAAAATATGACATTTTCTAGTTCATTGTACCACTTACAACCATAAAATAACATTTATAGCATAACAAACAATGAAACTGACAGAACAACCTACATTTAGTTAATTTTTTTACTATTTATTTAGATGGGTGACATTATCTGCCAAAGTAACACCACTGTAGATAAAGAAGAGCTCTCCAGTAGGTGTACCAAAACATTCAAAGACAATTTCTCAAAAGTGAGGTTACAAGTTGATCATCTTTCAAAGCAGAATTACTTTCCCATTGTTCCTCAACTGTAGTGTATGATATACCTTTTTCTAGCTGAGTCTCTACTTTTATCCAATGTAAAAAAACATTTCAAATTTTGCTACATAAGATCGAATCGAGCCGGTCGGCCACATTTGACTGTGTAAAACCTAGCAGTACTACTTATTTCTCTGAGAGTGAGGCAGATATATTATTACTGTGTAAAACCTAGCAGTACTACTTATTTCTCTGAGAGTGAGGCAGATATATATTATTACTGTGTAAAACCTAGCAGTACTACTTATTTCTCTGAGAGTGAGGCAGATATATAATATTACTGTGTAAAAAATAGCAGTACTACTTATTTCTCTGAGAGTGAGACAGATGTTAAACAAAATACATGTCTCCAATCCTTTTCATAATTTCTTCAAACAATAAAAGCTAATTTACGAACATTTCTGAAAATGGATATATATCATTTTGGAATGAAACTCTTCTTATGTTTCTCCATGTGAGCTCAGAGTAGATGAGAGACGTAATGTTTGTCTCTGTTGTGTTGAAGTCCAATCAAGCAGGAGAGACCAGCCTCCCCTGTACCCAGCTGTGTGTCCATGAAGAGTGACCGGTCTATGCATCGTCCTATACAGTTTAGAGAGGGAGACTTTTCTACTGAACAAAGGTAAGAAGAACTCATGGGTCATGGTCAGTGAGTTAAACAACACTGTCTCTAGTCATTTCTCCTCTCCCATTTTTCCATTTATTTTTGTTGTTGTTTCATAATCCATAGGCTAATACTTTTTTCCATTTTCATAGTCCTGAAACAATATTAAACAAACACAACATTCCCTCCCTGTGTGTGTGTGTGTGTGTGTGTGTGTGTGTCGTGTCTGTCTGTCAGTGAGTGTGTGTGTGTGGTGTGTGTGCATGTGTGTGAACTCCCCAGATGAGGAGATGTAATCTCTATCCTGATTGCCGAGTCACTTTTACCCCTACCTACATGTACATATTACCTCAAACTACCTGGTACCCCTGCACATTGACTCAGTACTGGTACTCCTTGTATATAGTCTAGTTATTACCTCAACTACCTGGTACCCCTGCACATTGACTCAGTACTGGTACTCCTTGTATATAGTCTAGTTATTACCTCAACTACCTGGTACACTGCACGTTGACTCAGTACTGGTATTCCTTGTACATAGTCTAGTTAATTACCTCAACTACCTGGTACCCCTGCACATTGACTCAGTACTGGTACTGCTTGTATATAGTCTAGTTATTACCTCAAACTACCTGGTACCCCTGGACATTGACTCAGTACTGGTTACTCCTTGTATATAGTCTAGTTATTACCTCAACTACCTGGTACCCTGCACATTGACTCAGTACTGGTACTCCTTGTATATAGTCTAGTTATTACCTCAACTACCTGGTACCCTGCACATTGACTCAGTACTGGTACTCCTTGTATATAGTCTAGTTATTACCTCAAACTACCTGGTACCCCTGCACATTGACTCAGTACTGGTACTCCTTGTATATAGTCTAGTTATTACCTCAACTTCCTGGTACCCTGCACATTGACTCAGTACTGGTACTTCCTTATAGCCTCATTATTGTTATTATATTATGTTACTATTTCCTTTTTTTATTTAGACTAATTTTTGTTACTTTTTATCTAAATTGTTGGGAAAGAGGGCTCATAAGTAAGCATTTCACGGTAAAAGGGCACTCCTTCCATATAAAGTTGTTTTTGACTAACATGAAAACGTGTCAGTTTGTCACTTTCACGAGGTTGAAGTAATAATGTGTTCAACTACTAAAGACAGAACATTTATAAAATGAACAAACTCAATCAATCCAAATTAGATTTGTCACATGCACCGAATACAACAGGTGTAGACCTTACTGTGAAATGCTTACTTACGAGCCCTTAACCAACAATGCTGAGTTAAAAAATGTTTATTAACAACTAAGGAAGTCATTTTTACTTCTTTGACTTCTCAAACCCTAAACCCTAGCCTGGTCTGCTTCATATGCGTACCACAATTATATATATTTTTTACATCAGCAGTTGTCACAAAGTGCTTATATAGAAACCCAGTCTAAAACCCCAAAGAGCAAGCAATGCAGATGTAGAAGCACCGGTGGCTAGGAAAAACTCCCTAGAAAGGCAGGAACCTAGGAAGAAACCTAGAGAGGAACCAGGCTCTGAGGGGTGGATGGCAAGTCCACTTCTGGCTGTGCTTGGTGGAGATTATAAGAGGATATGGCCATTAAGGCCAGATCGTTCTTCAAGATTTTCAAATGTTCATAGATGACCAGCAGGGTCAAATAATAATCACAGTGGTTTATAGAGGTTTGCAACAGGTCAGCACCTCAGGAGTAAATGTCAGTTGGCTTATCATAGCCGAGCATTCAGAGGTCGAGACAGCAGGAGTGGTAGAGAGAGAGAGAGGGTCGAAACAGCAGGTTCGGGACAAGGTTGCACGTCCCAAAAGATATTACCCCCTACGGTCACAATTCGGCACATCTTGCACATGTTGGGCTACACATCAAAATATTTGAGAAAATTTACAGACTACAAAATAAAACTAAGTATTTAAATATGATTGAAATAGGCCTTTTCCTACTTTTTATATTTTTGCGTCTCTCATTTTTTTTTTAAGCATCTTTTGTGTACCCCCCTTTGTTTAAATAAATTGAAAAAGCTCTGAAACTTTTTTTTTGTAGTCAACTTTGTTTTAAATTTATCTGGGGCCCAAAAAGAGAGGGTAAAACCATGTGTTTCTTTTTAGCTGAATTTTCTGTGTAAAAAGTGCCGGGGGGAAAAAAAAGCTTAAACGACGCCTTGGCTTTTCCATGGTCTGGGCAGGTTTAAAATATACTTTTGCAGTGCAACTTAAAAACGAGGGTTTTTAAAAAAGTCGAGTTTAAAATGTCCTACAAGGGTTCCCAATGATAATTTGGGCCTTTAAATGCTTTTGGAAACCGGCCCGGGAAAAAAAACTTCTGCTAAATGAAAAAATATCAAAATGTAAATGTTTTAATACAGATCCATATTCTGTATTAAAATTTTTTTACAATTTTTAATATTAATTAAAATGTAATTTGTAAGTTCTTTATTAAAAATGTAGTTTTTGTTACTTTAACTGTGTTAATCTATTAGTCTATTTATTTCCTAAATGGGGCAGATAATAGCATTTTGCAAAAAAAAAATTTTTTCTCTCTGAAAAGAAAAATTAGGATTGATTTTTTCAAACACATCCGTCTTTAACAACCCATGCCAATTACTAGTGAAAAAAAACAAAAAATTATTGATCATTTCTTTAAAAAAATAGAAGCTAATTTACAACTTTTTGAAACTGATATATGCTTTTTGGGAAGAACCTTTTTTTATGTTTCCCCTCGACTCAAGAGATGAAATGTAAAGTTTGTCTCGTTTTTGTTTAAACCCAATCAAGCGGAAGACCAGCCTCCCCCGTCCCCTGTTTGGGCCTGAAGATGACCGGGCTATGGGCTTTTTCCCCTAAACTTTAGAGGGGAGGGTTTTCTAATAACAAGGGAAAAAGACTCATGGGGCATTGACGAAAGCTGCGCAGGTTCCGGTTGAAAAAAAATGGGTGAATGGGGGGATTGTTTTTCTAAACGGTTTTTCGCTCTTGATTTGTAGATCTGACGCATTGCTACCTCAGATTATGAGCCCCAGCAGTGCTGATGATTTTGTAGTACCCCCATTTGCCCCAAAAGGGGGAGCAAGATGCCATAAAACCCTTACTGTTTTTTGCCAATAAAACCAAACCCAATCAATCAAATGTATTTTAAAACCCTTTTTAACCAGCGATTCACAAAGTGCTATACAGAAAAATCTTACCCACTTATAACCTATTTTTTGCCGTAACCTCTAAATTTTAGGGTATAACCCAAACACTTTTTGAAAATATTTTTGTATATATTATCTTGTAAATACAATTATAGTTTTAAAATAGTGTTTGTTTTTTTTTTTTTATTTTATTATATGTTAATTGAAAGGGCAAAAACACTTTAAATAAGACCTTTTGGGGTTTTATTTTTTAAAATGTTTTTTTAAATTTGGGGTTGACCTGAAACCTCTTGTAAAAGCCCCAGCAGGGGGCTTTGGGCCCGGTTTGAGACTGATCTAATCCTTTTTAAATTTTCTCACCGGGCCTCACCAATGTCTGTCAATTTTTAATTTTTAAATTGGGCAAAATTTTTCCCAATAGTTTGGCACTTTAAGACCCGAGCATCAGTTAAAAGGCTAAAGCAGAAATATGATTCACTTAAAAACCCTAAACCAAATATATATGTCCCTTTTTTTTCAAAAATGGTCCTCATTACTTTTTTTTAGCTATATTCTCGTTTTAGGCCGTGTTTGCTTTGGAAAAAGCAAAAAAATTTTGACTATAGCAGGTTTAAAACCCCCCTGGAAAAATAACCCTAGTCGATGCCCCAACCCTAAACCCCTATTACGGTTTTTTAAATAACTAATTATCGTTAAAAAAACCTGGGAATTGAAACCCAAGTGCGTTTTCCCACCCCACAAAAAATTACTCTTTCCACCCCCGTTGAAAATGTACCTCAACTTTCCCCCTCGTTGTGCTAGAAGGCAGGGGCTCGCTGCGGGGTTTGTAAATCTAAAATGAATGTACTAGGAAATACTTTTTCCCCAAACCAGGGGTTAAAAAAATTTAAATTTCGGGCTTATTGATAATCTTTTTAGAAATAAAGTAAAATTTTTAAAAACTGGGCAAAAAACGGTAAAAATAACATAAATTATCTTATATTTTTTTCACAGTTCTTTTAAAATGCTTTTTCATTCTTTCCTCTTGCTTTAGCAGTGGGGAAAATTTGGCAGTAAAAAGTGGTGGCGGGGTTTTCCCCTGTGGGAGGAGTTTTGGTTTTCCGGGAAAAAACTAACTAACCTTCTAAAATGTCTTTCAATGGTCTTTTCGGGCCGATCAATGGAATTTTTAGAAACTGCTAGAAACTGAAAAAAGGTATCCTTATTTAAAGTAGAAATTAAACCCCAAAATTGCAAAATTACTTTTTTTGTTCATTGTACCCTTTCCCCAACCTAAAAAAACCCTTTTTAAAGCAACAAACAAAAAACTGACAAAAAACCCCTACATTTTTTAAATTTTTTTTAACTTTTATTTATGGGTGTTTTACCCTAAAAGAAAACCCACTGTAGAAAAAGAAGACCCTCTCCAGGGGTGTCCCAAAACATTCAAACATTCCCTCAAAATGGGGTTAAAATTTGACATCTTTAAAAGCAGATTCCCTTCCCCCCTTTGGGTTCCTCAACTGTAGTGTATTTTCCTTTTTCTTAGCAAAATTCTCTCTTTTATCCCATGTAAAAAAGACTTTTAAAATTTTGCTAAAAAATTCAAATCGACCCGGGGGGGGGGGGCCGGGGGCCAATTTTTTTGCTTGAAAACCGGCAGTACTACTTATTTATCTAGGTGGGGCAGTTTATTTTTTAAACTGTGGAAACCTACAGTACTACTTATTTCTCTGAGAGTGAGAGATATATATATATTATTACGTGAAAAACCAGTATACTACTTATTTCTCGTGATGGGCAGATACGTGGGGAGAAAAAATTTTTATACCTCCGATTTTGAGGTTTTCCTACTTACAACCCATTTAAAAGGCCCTGAAATTTTTTCTTTGGTACTTTTTCAACAAAAATCCCGAAAATCACTTGTTAAATTTTTAAGAAATTCTTTTTGCTTTTTATTGCATAAACCTAAAAATTTGATACATAAAAGCAGATTTTAAAATTTTTTACAAACCTTTTTTGAAATTACGGAGATCATCCCTTTTCCGTGGGTCTTGCCCAGGTTTCCCACACTGCAAAAGGGGTTTTTTGGCCCAATCCCCCCAAAAACAGACCTTTCTCCAGACCTTTCCCGGTTTCGGGCGGGTTGCGGGGAAAATAGGACTTTCAGCCCCCTCCAAAGTTTTTTCCTTTTGGGTTTTTCAGGTCTGGAACTGGCTGGGCCCACTCCGCCTTGAGATGCTTCTTACGGCCACCCCTTTTTGCCCTGGCTTTTGGGGTTTTGGGGTCATTTTGCCTTTTGGGGGGAACCCGTCACGCCCATCTTCTTCTTTTACTGAGGGAAGGGGGGTTTGTTGGCCAATCTCGCGACTTTGGCCCCCACCCTCCTCCCCTAAATACGGTGCAGTCGAGGGCCCGGTAGGGGTGTTATAAGGGTTTTTTTCTTTGAGACTGGGGGTCCCAGCCCCTTTCCAGGTCTTTGACCATTTTCCCTGCAATGTATTTTGGGGCTGACCCTAAACCTTCCCATGTCTTTGGGAGCCCCAAGGGTGGTCTTGCATGGAGCCCCAGACCGGAGTGTTGACCGTCACCTTAAACTTTTTCCCATTTTCAAATAGGGCCCAAACCAGTTTTTTTGCCTTCTCCCCAGCTGCTTCCCTATTGCCCTGTACCCCACCCCACCCTTTGGGTGCAGGCCCTTAAAATTTTTATCCCGGGATGTCCTTAAAACAGCCCCTCTGGGTTTTGGGCCATTGGGGGAAGGTTGGGTCTGTTTGGGGGGATGGGTGGACGGTGTCCTTTTATACAGGAAACGTTTAAAACGGGTTTCATTTAATACGGGTAATGAGTGGAAAACAGGGGGTTTCTTAAAGAAAACTAACAAGGTTTTTGGGGCCCGGGAATTCTTACGGGTTTGTGGGGTGATGAATCCTTATGCCCTGCAATAAATGAAAATTAAATTTATTTAAAAAACATCATTTTGTTTTTCCTGGATTTTTTTTTTAGATACCGTCTCCCCACGGTTGAAGTGTCCCTATGAAAAAAATTACAGACCTCAAACATCTTTGTAAGTGGGAAAAACAAAACACTCGGCAGTGTATAAATACTTTTTTCTCCCCCCTGTATATAGCATTTTGAAAAAAAAACATTATTTTGTCTCTCTAAATAAAACCCATCATTGATTTTTTAAAACCCAAATACATGGGGGGTCATTGAAAACCCCATGCCATGATTAATATAAAAAAATCACCCCCAAATCTCTTTCTAATTTTTTCAAACAAAAAAAGCAAATTTCCCAAAACATTTCGAAATGGATTTTTTGGGTTTTTTTGGGAAATAAACCTTTTCCCTTTGTTTCCCCTTGACTCAATTGATGAGGACAAATGTTTTGCTCTGTTTTTTCGAACCCCAATAAAGCGGGAGAAAACCTGCTCCCTTGTACCCAGCTGGTGCCCCTGAAAGTGCCCCGGCCCTATGGTTTCCCCTTCAAACCTTTGGGGAGAGGGAGATTTTTCTACTGAACAAAGGTAAAAACTCAGGGGTCTTGGCCCGGGGAGTTAAAAAACATTTTCTCTAGTCTTTCCCTTCCTCTCCCTTTTCCCCCCATTTTTTTTGTTTTTTTCCAAAATCCTGGGCTTCCTTTTTTCCATTTTCATAGCCCTAAAAATTTTAAACCACCTAAACCCTCCCTGGGGTGGTTTGTGTGTGGTGTGTGTTTGTGTGTTTGTTTTGTGTGTGTGTGTGTTGTGGGGTGTGTGTGTGTGTTTGTGTGTGTGTGTGTGGTGTGGGGTTGTGTGTGTGTGTGTGTGTGTGTGTTGTGTTTTGGTTTGTGTGGGGGGTTGTGTGTTCACTCCCTGGTTGAGGAGATGTTCTATTTTTTGGGTCCCCAAAAACCAACGGAGAGATCAGATTCAAGATTCTCGTGATCAGTTTTTCCCAAGTCCAACAGACCGGGCCTCCATATTCAGTGTGGGGGGCCTGTTTTGTACTTTGGTTTTTTTACCTCAAGTTTTGATCTGCCCAATTTCTTCTTTAAAATTTTTTTTAATGAAAAGCATTTAGTCTTTTTGTTTAAAACCGGATTTGTTTTGTTTTATTTCGTTCTTGAAGAAATATTATGACATTTGTGAAAAAGAGTTTAAGATTTTCCCAAGAGGATTCTTAGCCCCGGACCCCAAAAGGTTTTTGTAGTCAAACGGGTTTAAGGAAGGGGGATGCTAAAGAGAAACCCAGGGGCCCTGAAAGAGGGGGGGCTCTGAAGACCCTTTTTCCGCCTGGAAAATAAACCAGAAGGACTTGCTGACACACGGGAGAAAAGAAACGTCCTGCATCTGTTGAATGTTGTTTTTACAAACTTTTAAAATTTGTGTTTAAAGAAAAGCAAAGTACTGGAAAATCATGTATTGTAGAAGCCCTTAAACACAACCCTTTTTGGGACCTCATAAACCCCTTTAAGGAAAAAGGGGGAAAAGGTGGTGGGGGGGAAAAAAAATTTGGGGGGAGGGGGAAAAGGGGGGGGAAGGAGGGGGGGTTTTTGGGGGAAGAGGGGGAAGGGGGGGGGGAAAAAAAAAAAAAATAGAGGGGAAAAAGGGGGGAAGAAAAAAGAAGGGGGAAAGAGAGAAAGGGGAAAAAAGGGGGGGGGAAAAGGGGGTGGGGGGGAAAAAAAAAAAAAAAAAAAAAAAATTCATTCAAAACCAGTCCCTGAAAATGCATTATAAAAACTTCACAGATTTAACGCCATTTAAAGGGGAAAAAATTATTAAAATTTAAAAATGTCTGCGTCCTAGAAAACGGTATCTTTAAAAACATAATTTTAAATACCTCTGTTTTTTCTAGATTCGATGAGTTTTGCGTGATTTGCCAACGTAAACCTCAAACAAACCCTAAAGAAATTTTTCATGTGTATTTGGGGGGAATCGCAACAAGCCCCAAACACTTCTAAATAAGATCTAAAACAGAGTTTCCTCACGGGGGTTTGAAGAGGGGGGCCCAATAATAAAAATAGCTGGACGGTTGAGACAAAAACCGGGAAACAAGCAAAAACCAGAGACTGCATCAAATGAAACACTCTTCCCCCCCTTTAAACGGGCCAAGAAAAACCCTCTCAAACTGTGCTGAAAAAGGGGTCGCTGGCATTGGAAAACAGTTTTCGGTGCAGAGTTCTTCTGGACTGGGTTTGGAAAAGAAAATCAATGTCCTTTTTATTTCTTTCCCCTTTTTCCCTGGGCTAAATTTTGATGCGGGGGAAAAACCCCTTTGTTTTAAATTTCCCCGTCCTTCTCAAAAAAAACCCAAAGAATAAAGAATCTCCAACACGAAAAGTACAAAGTTCTTTTTTCATTTTTTTTGGGGTCTGGATGAGTCCACTCCCCCCTAGACTTCCGAAAAACAAGATCTTTTTTACTCACGGGAGCCCAACCTCAGTGGATGCTGCTGACAAATCTCATAAAGGGAAATCTGCTTCCCTCTGCTCTCCTCGGAAAACCTACCCCCCCCTTTCACAGCCAATCGATCCCTTCATTGTGTTAAACCGGGGGGCCGAGGAAAGAGGGTTAAATTTCCCAAAAAAGGGGGAAGAAAAAAAAATTAAAGGAAAGAGTTTCGTGATAGGACCGGGCCAGCGGGGAATAAATTTCCCCATAAAGACCCCAAGGGTTTCCTCCCATCATGTGCCACTTCCCGCTTCTGTTGGATTTCCCCAATGGGCCCCTTTGAACCATGCTGAAACTAAAAGAAAAGAGATCCCAAGACTCTGCTGAAGACTCCCCTTTTGGAGTTTCATCCCAAAACAAAAAATTGAAAGTATCGGGGGAAGGGAAAGAGACGGTCCCCCGGGAATAAAGGACCCTTCTGTCACGGGAAATGGCTTTAAACAGTTTGTAAAGGGGCAACTAAATTTTCATAAAGGGGACCTAAAAGAGGCTGCTTAAATTAAATGACCCTCATTGTACCGGTTGGGGCACACAGCTTTTTAAAAGGAATTTTGGGCTGTACCAGACGGGTGTATTTGTTTTCGTGCATCTAAACCCTTTTCAAGTTTCGGGCTGCTGTTTTATGTTTTCCCCTCTCATTCATCAAAAACAATAAATCAATTTCCCAAAACGCAAGTTACTAAATTTTAACGGGTACAAGAGTGCTGTGGGTAAAACCTTTCAAATTTAGACGGGGGAAAAAGGACCCGTTCCTCCGCTTTTCCCTTTTGGGCCTCTCACTGAAGTCCAATCAAAGCACTTACAGGTCTACTGGCAAAAACAAGAACGCTCCCAGAGCCATGAAAAAAACAAATCAAATACATCAAGAAAAAGATCCGGAAGATCCCCCTCCAGAGAGGGTCAAACTTTTCCACTGTCGGAAAGAACGGGAAAGACCATTCTCTAGTGGAGGGGAAACCAAGCTCCCAGATCAGGAAATATCTCGGGAAACCGAAAACTGCCCTGCCCCGTGGTCACCCCTGGGCTTTTTTGTTTTTCTGACTTCAGAAAAAAATTTGGTGTGTTTTTACCTGAAGAAAAATTTCCCCCTCAGAAGGAAGGGCCCTTTTGAGGGTTTCTGCCGTGGGCCCAAACCCCCCAAGCTGCTCTTGGGAATAAATGACTTTTAAATAATAAACATCAGGAAAAATAAATTTAGTTAGAGAATATATTTTTTTTATAGTTAAATATAAAAATTTTTAAATTTGAAAAACGTATGAATCGTGCATTTGGGGTTCACATTTTTAAAAACCAAAATTTAAACCATGGGAAATTTTAGGGACGGGGGATGATCTAATTTTTTTTTGAGAATAAACCCAAAAGCATCTGCCTTTGGGCCCCTTTTAACTACTGGTTTTAAATTAAAAAATGGGGTTTGTGAAAACATGATGAACTCCCTTTTCAGGGTTCCCGGGTTTTTGGTCACCGAGGAAGGGTGTCTTTTCTGGTTTCTCTCTGGAAATTTAAACCCCCCCCCCCCTGAGAGGCGGTATAGTACAATTACCCGAAGGGTTCAAATGAAGCTGCTCTCTGCTGGACGGGGAAACCCCCTGTAAACGGGGACTCTGAGGGCCCTATTCCGTGTTTTGGGGGAAAAAGTGAAACTGTTTTTCCCCGGTCCCGATTTTTTTTCCAGGCCAAAATAGTCCAAAACCATATGTGTTTGGAAAATTTAACTTAAAAGTTTTTTAAAAAAATTTTGGGGCTATCTCCACTTTTTTGGGGTTTTTAAAATTGGGTTTCATATTAGCCAAAATAAGAAAGTCACCTTTTTTTTGGGGGTATTTTTATACATATTGTTTTAAATTTTAGAAAAGAAACACTTTTTGTATCTATTCTCCCATTTGAAAAAATTTTTAATAATTTGGACATTTTCCCAAATTTGTATTAAAATATTCAAAAATTTTGTTTTTTTGGGTTTTAAAATATTTGAATTTTTGCGGCTTCAGGCTTCCCAAATCACAGAGGAAGGCGTGCCAAACCCCTGGTTTTCAAACTCTAAAAAAAAAAACCGGGCAAAAAAAAAAAAAAAAAAAAAAAAAAAAAAAAAAAAAACCCCCACACCTGAGAAAGGGTGGATCTGATTAAAAAATGACCTGGAAGGGTTTAGGAGTGAAGGCCCCCTCTCTGCTGGACTTGGGAATCCCCCTGTTAAAAAAGGAGACTCTTTAGGGCATTTTCCTGTAGTTTGGGGCAACAAATGTAATGTTCCCCGATCCACTGTGTTTCCAGGGCCCCAAGTCCACACCCCTATTGTTTTTGGGCCTAAACTTTTCAGTTTTTTAAAAATTTGGGGCTATCTGCAGCAATTTGGATTTGGAAAATTTTTTTCATATTAGGGAAAAGTACAGAATGTCCAAAATTTTATTTTTGGGTATTTTCATACTATCTGTTTTAAAATGTTTTGGAAAAGAAAGCACTTTTTGTACCCAGTTTCCCCCCATTTGGGAAAAAATCTTTAAAAATTTGGACATATTCACTAAAATTGTATTAAAATATCCTATTTTTGGGATTTGGTCCCCCTATTCCTTACCTGCGGGGATTATATCAAGCCTTTTGGGTTCTACAAAATTTTTGAAAAGCTTTGCAGTTAGTCTTGGGTTTTGTTTTGGTGATTTTTTTCCCCCCAGAAACTGAAAGGTGAATAATGTCCTGTCATTTTGGGTCCTTCCCCTTGTTTTCCCTAAAATAAGAGGGTTTTTTTCAACCCTTTTACATTCTGGGGATGCTAAACCCTGTTAAATAAACATGATTAATCTTTAATTTATTGGAAAGAGAAAGTTACAAAAGGGAACCAAATCATACCCCCTCTGTTTTTGGGAATTGGGGAAGGTTTGCATGTTTTTGGTTTTTTCCCCTGTAAATTTCACTCATTATTTTTTCATTATTCCTTCATGATTTTTTTTTCATTTCATCCCGATTAAATTTGTATGTTTTGAAACCCGGGTTTTCTACTCCTTGACAGAAAAATTTTCCAGTCTCATCCCACCATTCAGTTACCCATTTTGGGGAAAAAATAACCCCAAAAACACCAAAAAAAAACGTCAATGCAACCAACGATTTTTGGGGCCCAAAAAAAACTTTTTTACCCCTTTAAAACACTAGGTGAATTTATCAAATACTTATGACTTTTTTCAAAAATGGGGGACTAATACATAAAGTGGGTTTCATTTTTTAAATGGTGAAACAGATATTATTCCAAAAACCCTCAAAAAAAAGGTGACTTAATACTGTCACCCTCATATAAAAAATTTTATCTCAAACCAAAAAGGGTGGGGTATGGCCACTTTAAATGTTTTTGCTTCCTGTCAAAAATTGGGGTGGACTGTATACTCAATACAAACTACCCTATTTTTTGGCTTAAACCGCCCTTTTTTTCCCATTTTTCGACCCCTGCGGCATTTAAACGTGGGGGCTAAACTATGGGTTTTCAGCTAAAAGTCCCTAAAAAAGACCTCCCAAAACTATGGTTTTTCCGGGTTTCAGTCCACCAAATTTAAAATTATGGGGCCCATGACCGGGCCCCCGCCCCCCCCCTTTAAACGGGGGGTTTCCACAGGAAAAACTGAGGCCGGAAAAAAGTAGGGCAGGGGCGCGGGAAAGTAAAGGGAACCCGGAGTGGTACGGAGACAGAACAAGCAGAACGAGAGCAAGACAACAAAATTTTCGAATCGGAAAAGTTTGGCAAGGGTTTTTTATGCACCAAAACCCCCATTATGGGAAAAAACCTGAAATGCATATGATCAGCTTTTAAGGGTTTAAAAAAGTCAAACTTTTCTGTAAAAGAAGGGAAAAAGGCGGGAGCAACGGGTAGCCTTGGGTCAATGGTTTTAATGGGGAGAAAATTGGGACGCCGCGGGAAACTTTCTCAAACAAAAGTTTAAAAAAACTTTCCAAGGTATAAAGCGAGGCCCGAACTTGAAAAACTTTCTTTAGATTGGGGTAAACCCCGAGGGGCGACGGCCAAATTTTTTCCACCCCCCGATCACGAAGGGGGAAACGTCGCCATCCGGGTTTCGATTTTGAGACAAAGGGACTTCCCCCATGGGGCGGATTCCACACCCTGGCTATGGGACTCTAGTTGTTACCAGGGGTGTTTTGTTCTATGTGGTGTTTTCTATTTTGGGGTTTTTGGTTTGTTGTTTTTTTTATGTTTGCCTTAGTGCTCCCAAACAGAGGGAAAAAAGTGTCACTGTGGGGTGGTTTTCTCTGTTGGGGGGCCATTTAACTGTCTGTTTTCCCTTTGGTTTTGTGGGGTTTTTTTTCCCTGTTCGGTCTTGTCCCGTGGCCCTTCATTCTTTGTTGTTTTTGGGGCGGGGGTTTTAAATTTTTTAAAATAAAAATGTTTATTCATCACGCTGCGCCCCTTTGGGCTCTCCCTGAATCGTTAAAAGAAAAAAACCCACCAAAAATGGCCCAAGCAGCGTTCCCGGACCCAATCCCCGGGGGAATCGTTTTACAGGATCTCGGGGAAAAACCCCCGGACGGGGTCCAGCCTTTTTAGAGCAGAGTGGAGGGATTTGGGGAAACAGGGGAGGAAAAAGCCTCGCTGGGTGGGGGCCTAGTGAAGACAAAGGGCGGGAATTGGGGGCGATGAGCGGAGTTGGGCGAAAATGATAGAGGCCTCCCCCCAGGGGGGAGGGAGACCCCCAAAACCCTTTTTTTAAGGGGGGGGCCCCACGCGTGGGGGAAAGCAGGGGGCCGCGATAGAGCGGCCCAAGGGGGTTTCCCCGAGGGGGCCCCGGTTAGGGGGCCACTGGTCGAAGGGGGGAGGAAAGGTGGAGGGCACGGGGGAGGTACGGGGGGTGTTTACCTCCGGTTCCCCCGTTCCGGATCCCGGGGGTGGGGCCAGGGTGTTTTTCCCCCAGTAGGCCCCGGTCCTTTTCCTGCCCCCCCAAAACCCCAAGCCCATTGGTGCCCTTCGTCCCCCCGGGCTGGGCCCCGCGTTCCTGTTTCCCTGCACCAAGTCATGGGGGCCTTCGTCGCCCCCCGGGGCCCTTTCCCTTCTCCCGCACCAAGTCTGGGGTTTGCGTTTCGTCAGCCCTGTCCGGCCCGTTCCTGCTCCCCGCCCCAAGCCCTGGGGTGCGTTTCTTCACCCTGCCCGGGCCCCCTTCCCTGCCTCCGCCCCAAAGCCCTGTGGTCGCGTCGCCACCAGCCCGGGCCCATTCCTGCCCCCCGCCCAAGTTGGGGTGCTTTTCGTCACCCTGTCCCCCCCCGCCCTGCCCCCCCAAAACCAAATCCTTGGTGTGCGTCGCCCGCCCCGGCCCCGGCCCGTTCCTGTTCCCCGCAAAAAGTCAGGGTGCCTTTCGACGGGCCGGGGGGCTCCCCCGCTCCTGCTCCCCCCCCCAAAGCCATTGGGTTTGTGCGTCGTCACCCGGCCCCGGGCCCTGCCTTTTCCCCCGGGTGGCGGGGCCCGGCCCCTCAATGTTTTCACTTCGGACCTAGAGCACCCTCTCCACCATGTTCAGCCCATTTTCCGGGGCCCCAGGCCGGCCGGCCCGGGGGAAATTTTGGGGGGTTTTAAGAAAGTGCGGGTAAAGCCGGGACCCAAAATCGCCACCGAGGGGGTATCCCCACCCCCCCCCCCTTTTTTTGGCTTTTTTTTTGAGGGCGGTCGCACCCCTTTGGGGGGGGGGTCCTTTTTTGGTCCCCCCCGGGCTAGGGGTACTCTAGTTTTTGACCGGGGTTTGTTTTTTTTTCAGTTTTGTTTTTCTTTTTGGGGGGTTTTCTGTTTGTTTTTTTCTATGTTTGCCTTAGTGACCCCCAAATCGGGGCAACGATGTCAGTTTGGGTTTGGTTGTCTCGGATTGGGAGCCATATTTCTGCCCTTTTTTCCCTTTTTTTGGTTTTGTTTTTTTTTCCGGGGGTTCGGTCATTGTCCCGTGGCCTTTACGGTTTTGTTTTTTTGGGGTCGTGTTTTAATTTTAAATAAAGAAAACTTTTCCTTTTCCTCAGCTGCGAAATTGGTCTCCCCCTTTACGATCGTGACGCGGACGACTGTGTTCAAAACCGCCCCCCCGATTTCCCCGGAAAAAAATAACAACTTCGGCAAAATTTCACCAAAAAATGAAAAGGGGAATTTCCATCCCCCCCGGACCGTATAATTATGGATGAATCCCTTTTGACTTTTGGGCCCTTCCCTCTCACGGGGGACTGTTAAAAAAAAAGGTTGAATCGTCCATCACGTTGAGAACCCGGGCCCCACAAGGGGACAAATTTTTC
>CM072257.1:7178160-7212898 GCA_036851935.1 Coregonus suidteri | reverse complement strand
GAACCTGGAGGCAAAAAGCGAACCCCACATTCTAACTAAATGTTGTTTATTAGCACTCAAATCTATCAATGGCATTTTCGGCACAATTTGGTGAAAGCCCCAAAGCGTTCAGAAAGCCTCTGATTCCCACCACTAGTGGACACCCCCATGAGTGTCTTTCAGAACCCCTCCTAAAACCACCTGTTTCGTTTTGGTTGTTGTTAGTGACTCTTTGTTAGTTCCTTCTTCTGTTTGAGAGACAATGTTTTATTTCTTGTTGAGGAACGTAACAATGTTCATGTGATTAAATTAAATCACCCGACTGTTTGGATGTGTCTGTTAGTAAATGTTTTATTTCTAAGAGATCATGAGTAAAAGAGAACAATGGACATTCTAGAATGAGTTGTCACTGTGTTCACCACAACCAACATGCTGCATCTCTGTTTAGGGGTCAGTGGTCTAAAATGAGTCTCTCTGGGGAGAGAGAGGAGGGGGGCCCTGCCTCTAAAATGAGTCTCTCTGTGGGAGAGAGAGAGGGGGGGCCCTGCCTCTAAAATGAGTCTCTCTGGGGAGAGAGAGAGAGGGGGGCCCTGCCTCTAAAATGCGTCTCTCCAGGGAACATGACACCAAAGCTAAGAGGTGAGAGGTCAATTTTATGAAGAATTTATTACGTTTATTTACACAATAAATAGCTATCTTAAGATGAATGCACTTCCTGTAAATCACTCTGGATAAGAGCATCTGCTAAATCAGGAGTTCTCAATCCGGGTCGTCAGTGGAGGTACTGCAGGGGTTCTGCAGCATCCTGACTGGACTCGTTGCAATGGAAGATATTTGATAGAATTTTCACACCACACGACCACTTTGCCTACTCTTCATTATTGCCTAATATAATGGAATGCATATTTTTTTTACAATTCTGATGGTTGTTACAAGCAGAATTTTGACAATATTACCATTATACCAACACACTCTTCACACCCGTTTAACAACTCTAAATAGCTTTGGCATCGTAGGCATCAGGGTCCCTTGTCAATAATGTTGCCTACAACTTTGCATACAATGTTCATTTTCATCGAACACATATTTCGTCCCTAGATGCCTTCAATTGCCCAATTTATAGCCATGGCCAATTTATGATTCAATTTTTAACGTGATGTTGCGCTCCAAAGGGATGAAATAACATGATGTAGGTAATTAAATAATCAAAAGAAAAAGCGTGTTATTATTATACACTTAGAAAATATCCTTATAGAACCAAAAAGGCTTCTATCACTTCCCTTAAATAATTGAACCATAAAAAGTTAGATATATTTTTGGGTTCAGTGAAGAAGAACCTCTAGAGTTCTGATCAACGAAAGGTGAATGTTTTGAGGATGTGAACCCAGCAGGCCTCCAGTGGTCAGATCAAGCCGCCCGTTTTTTCCAGCGCCCGGCCCGTGATTCGAACCAGCCACCTTTCTGCCATAGGTCCAACTCCTGCCACTGCTCCAACTCCTTAGCCGCTGGGCGAAAACCTGAGTTTATCTTCAGAAATAAGCATGAGTTAATCTGCCAAACCGAAGACAAAATGCTATGCATTCATTTATACCCATAAGAGTAAAATGTCTTAATTCTCAGCTCTTATACGACCAATTTTTCTACTCTGAGATACTTTGTGGATATGGGCCCAGATCTCAAAATATTGTTATAAAAAAAACGTTGAATGTTTGTTTTACATATAAAAAATAAATAAAATAATATTACTAATGTAAGCCACTGTAAAGACTGGGTTTAGTTTATTGTGTTGCTCTGCTCATGTCCGCGTTCTGGAACTGTCCGCGTCCCCGTACAAACTGTCCGCGTGTGGCGCCAAGCATATTGTCCAGTTACGCGCAAAGTGGACTGAGGTGATCTTGGGGAACAATGACGGAGTTTGTTACAGTGTTGAGATGCCGAAGTTTATTGTTCAATTAAATTTTTGGTCAGGGACAGTATGAGTGTAGCCAGATCCTTTTCACTCGCTATCCTTGTTTCATCTTGTCGTTCACCGGATTCGTCATCATCCTCGAGGGACAGACGAACGACCTGCTAGTTAGCCAAGCTAGTCGGTACAGCTAGCTAAGCTAGCTACTCTACCAGCAGCATCCTAGTTATCCTAGCTACCACTACATCATCACCGGCTGCCTGCATTTCTTGTGGACCGATGGAGCTCCCTGGTTGATTCTTCCACCTGTTAAATACCGTGGAGGGCTTCTCCCTCTCTCTTGATGGATGCTGGCTTCCTACGCTCCCTCTGTCCGGTTCTCCTCTCTCACTAGATGGACGGTAACTTTTAGTGTTTAATCCCTCTGTGTCCAAGGACTGAACTTTTGAATATTATTTTCGGGGCGCCTCAAGTGACATTTTTTACAACATTTATTTCTGATAAAATTAGTTCATTGCATCCGCCATGGAGCCAAGTTCATAATATTACCTTCTGTCCATGGTTATGAAGTAATCGCGAAAAAAACAAGCCTTATGTTTGAGCATTTTTCACCCTACCAGCTCTATTAGTTCTATTGAGCTCCATGACACCGACTTGCCTTCAGAACGTTCTATTCCCAGTCCATTGTTTCTGCGTCACAATACCAGCTTCACTATTGTTATCAATGAGACCTGCCTGCGTTAACCCTGTAGGTTTACCTCAGGTAACTTATTATTAACAAGGTTACGGCTACTTGGTGAGCGTTAACCCTGTAGGTTCACGTCAGGTAACTTATTATTAACAAGGTTACGGCTACTTGGTGAGCATTAACCCCTGTAGGTTTACCTCAGGTAACTGATTATTAACAATGTTACGGCTACTTGGTGAGCGCGCACACTGTTCACCTGAGAACATGTTGTGGTCGCCTATAGTGCGGTGAGACACAGTTTATGAGGCGATGGCTGGCGGATAGCCATCAAACATTAAACATTTTTCTGATCATGGTTAACCATATTTGTTTAGAAAAAAGTGTACAATCTAAACAAAACACATGTCCCCGTCCTCTTTTTCAAGATGTGGCCAATTTCAACAGCCAGAAGACATTTTTTAATGAAGAAATAACCATTTTTTTTGACGACTTGTTGTTTCTAAGTGGCTGCTGGGTAATTTGATATGCATCTAACTCTTCCTTTGTAGGCATCAAATTGATCGAATGCTGCGCAGGTTCACTGAGTTGCAAAACCAAATGGGTATAATGGGGTGATTGTTGTCTAATCGGGTGGTCTAGCGAATGGATTTGTAGATCTGACGCAGTTGCTACCTCAGATTATGAGCCTAACAAGTGTCATGAATGAGTTATATAGTACCCACATACAGCCACAAGGAAGAGCAAGAGTGCCATAAACCCATACTGTTTTTTTGCCATATAAACCCTAAACCTAACAATCAATCAAAATGTTATTTATAAAGCTCTTTTTACACCAGCAGATGTCACAAAGTGCTATACAGAAACTCTTACCCTGCTTATAACCTATTTTAGCCGTAACTCTAACCCCTAATTCTAGGGTAGGGTAGCCTAGAACACTTTTTAGAAACTATTTTAGTAATAATATTATCTTAGTAAATACAATTATAGTATTAAATAGTGTTTTTGATTATTGTGTTGTTATTTTATTTTATGTATAATTGCAAAAACAGAAACACTTGATAAATAAGACACATTTGTTTTATTTTTCAAATGTGGTTTGAATTGGGTGACCTAGTAACCTCTGTGTGAAGGTCCAGCAATTGGCGTGGGGCAGGTTTGAGACTGATCTAATACACTTTATTTCTCAGCTGCCTCACCAATGTCTGTACGTGAATTAATAACTTTTAATTGCTAAATATTTCCAATAGATGGCAGCATAAGACCACAAAGCATCAGTTATAGGCTACAAGCAGCAATATGATTCACTTAAAATAGCATGCAACCAAAATATATATGTCCCATGATTTTCTAAAATGGTCACTCATTACTTTAGTTAGCTATATATCTCGTATTAGGCCTGTGATGCTTTTGGAAGAGCAATTAAATAGTGACTATAGCAGGTGTTGAACCCCTGGTAAATAATCACTAGTCAGATGCTCCAACCTCAACCCTAGTATACATGCATTTTTAAATATCTAATATTGCGATTAAACAACCTCGGAATAGATAAGACAAGAGTGCGTCTTCCAGCCCGCCAATAAATTACATCATGCAACCCTCGCGGTTAGCAAATGTACCTCAACATGCCCCTCGCTTGTGCTAGAAGGCAGAGTGCTCGCTGCTGGTTGATGAATCTGACAATGAATGTACCAGGAAAAATACGTTTTTTTCTCGTCCAGAGGTGACTAAATTAATGTTCAGGCTTATTGATAATCGTTATAGTAATGAAGTATAATTTCAAAACATGAGCCTAAAAACAGCTAATAATAAACATGAATCATCATTATATTATTTCACAGTAATCTGTTAAATGCTTTTTCAGTCGTTCCTCTTGCGTTAGCAGTGTGGAAAGGGACAGTAAAAAAGTGTGTGCAGGAGTTTTCCTGTGAGGGGGAGTGGTGGTGTATCCAGGGAGAAAAACTAAAAACTAACCTTCTGAAATGTCATTGTGGTCTTATGCTGCCATCTATTGGAATTATTTAGCAACTGCAGTAGTACTGAAATAAAGTATATCCTTACTAAAGTAGTAATTACTCAAATTTGCAAGATATGACATTTTCTAGTTTATTTTGCCACTTACGATCATAAAATAACAATTTAAAAGCATAACAAACAATGAAACTGACATAAACCTAAAACACCATACATTTAGTTAAATATAATATATATATATATATATATATAGATATATATATATATATATATATATATATATATATATATATATATATATATATATATTATATATTATACTATTTATTTAGATGGGTGACATTATCTGCTAAAGTAACACCACTGTAGATAAAGAAGAGCTCTCCAGTAGGTGAAAAAAAACATTCAAAGGCCATTTTCGCAAAATTAAGGTTACAAGTTTATCATCTTTCAAAGCAGAATTACTTTCCCATTGTTCCTCAACTGTAGTGTATGATATACCTTTTTCTAGCTGAGTCTCTACTTTTATCCAATGTAAAAAACACAATTTCAAATTTTGCTACATAAGATCGAATCGAGCCGGTCGGCCACATTTGACTGTGTAAAACCTATAGCAGTACTACTTATTTCTCTGAGAGTGAGGCAGATATATATTATTACTGTGTAAAACCTAGCAGTACTACTTATTTCTCTGAGAGTGAGGCAGATATATATATTACTGTGTAAAACCTAGCAGTACTACTGAGGCAGATATATATTATTACTGTGTAAAACCTAGCAGTACTACTTATTTTCTCTGAGAGTGAGACAGATATATTATTACTGTGTAAAACCTAGCAGTACTACTTATTTCTCTGAGAGTGAGGCAGATATATATTATTTACTGTGTAAAACCTAGCAGTACTACTTATTTCTCTCTGAGAGTTAGGCAGATATATATTATTACTGTGTAAAACCTAGCAGTACTACTTATTTCTCTCTGAGAGTGAGGCAGATATATTATTACTGTGTAAAACCTAGCAGTATTAATTATTTCTCTGAGAGTGAGGCAGATATATTATTACTGTGTAAAAAGGTAGCAGTACTACTTATTTCTCTGAGTGTGAGGCAGATATAAATTATTACTGTGTAAAACCTAGCAGTACTACTTATTTCTCTGAGAGTGAGGCAGAAATATATATTATTACTGTGTAAAACCTAGCAGTACTACTTATTTCTCTCTGAGAGTGAGGCAGATATATTATTACTGTGTAAAACCTAGCAGTACTACTTATTTCTCTCTGAGAGTTAGGCAGATATATATTATTACTGTGTAAAACCTAGCAGTACTACTTATTTCTCTGAGAGTGAAGCAGATATATTATTACTGTGTAAAAACCTAGCAGTACTACTTATTTCTCTGAGAGTGAGGCAGATATATTTATTACTGTGTGAACCCTAGCAGTACTACTTATTTCTCTCTGAGAGTTAGGCAGATATATATTATTACTGTGTAAACGTAGCAGTACTACTTATTTCTCTGAGAGTGAGGCAGATATATTATTACTGTAAAACCTAGCAGTACTACTTATTTCTCTGAGAGTGAGGCAGATATATTAGTACTGTGTAAAACCTAGCAGTACTACTTATTTCTCTGAGAGTGAGGCAGGTAATAAATTATTACTGTGTAAAACCTAGCAGTACTACTTATTTCTCTGAGAGTGAGGCAGATATATATTTTTACTGTGTAAAACCTAGCAGTACTACTTATTTCTCTCTGAGAGTGAGGCAGATATATTATTACTGTGTAAAACCTAGCAGTACTACTTATTTCTCTCTGAGAGTGAGGCAGATATATTATTACTGTGTAAAACCTAGCAGTACTACTTATTTCTCTGAGAGTGAGGCAGATATATTATTACTGTGTAAAACCTAGCAGTACTACTTATTTCTCTGAGAGTGAGGCAGATATAAATTATTACTGTGTGTAAAACCTAGCAGTACTACTTATTTACATTTACATTTTAGTCATTTAGCAGACGCTCTTAACCAGAGCGACTTACAGGAGCAATTAGGGATGTTAAGTGCCTTGCTCAAGGGCACATTAACGTCATTTAGCAGACGCTCTTAGCCAGAGCGACTCACAAATTGGTGCGTTCACCCTATAGCCAGTGGATAACCACTTTTACAATTTGGGGGGGGGGGGGGGGGGGGTTATATTAAGGAATACTTTATCCTATCCCAGGTATTCCTTAAAGAGAGTGGGGTTTAAAATGTCTCCGGAGGTGGTGGTGAGTGACTCCGCTGTCCTGGCGTCGTGAGGGAGCTTGTTCCCACCATTGGGGTGCCAGAGCAGCGAACAGTTTTTGACTGGGCTGAGCGGGAGCTGTGCTTCCGCAGAGGAAGGGGAGCCAGCAGGCCAGAGGTGGATGAACGCAATGTCCTCGTTTGGGTGTAGGGACTGATCAGAGCCTGAAGGTACAGAGGTGCCGTTCCCCTCACTGCTCCATAGGCAAGCACCATGGTCTTGTAGCGGATGCGAGCTTCAACTGGAAGCCAGTGGAGTGTGCGGAGGAGGGGGGTGACGTGAGAGAACTTGGGAAGGTTGAACACCAGACGGGCTGCGGCATTCTGGATGAGTTGTAGGGGTTAATGGCACAGGCAGGGAGCCCAGCCAACAGCGAGTTGCAGTAGTAGTCCAGACGGGAGATGACAGTGAGGCAGATATATATTATTACTGTGTAAAACCTAGCAGTACTACTTATTTCTCTGAGAGTGAGGCAGATATATTATTACTGTGTAAAACCTAGCAGTACTACTTATTTCTCTGAGAGTGAGGCAGATATATTTATCACTGTATAAAACCTAGCAGTACTACTTATTTCTCTGAGAGTGAGGCAGATATATAGCATTTTGGAAAAAAACATGATTATTTGTCTCTCTGAAACGAAACCATCAAGTGATAGATTTAAACAAATACATGTCTGTCATTGAACAACCATGCCATTAGATAGTGAAAAAACACACCAATCTCTTTCATAATATCTTTAAACAATAAAAGCTAATTTACGAACATTTCTGAAAATGGATATATATAGAATTTGGAATTAAACTCTTGTTTTCCCCATCTGAACTCTCAGAGTAGATGAGAGATGTAATGTTTTGTCTCTGTTGTGTTGAAGTCCAATCAAGCAGGAGAGACCAGCCTCCCCTGTACCCAGCTGTGTGTCGTCCATGAAGAGTGACCGGTCTATGGGTCAATCCTATACAGTTTAGAGAGGGATACTTTTCTAGTGAACAAAGGTAAGAAGAACTCATGTGTCATGGTCAGTGAGTTAAACAACTGACTCTAGTCATTTCTCCTCTCCCATTTTACCATTTCTTTTGTGTGTTGTTTCATAATCCATAGGCTAAACCTTTTTTTTCCATTTTCATAGTCCTGAAACAATATTAAACAAACAAAACATTCCTTCCCTGTGTGTGTGTGTGTCAGTGAGTGTGTGTGCACTCCCTGGATGAGGAGATGTAATCTCTATCCTGATTTCCTAGTCACTTTTACCCCTACCTACATGTAAATATTACCTCAACTACCTGGTAACCCCTGTACATTGACTCAGTACTGGTACTCCTTGTATATAGTCTAGTTATTACCTTAACTACCTGGTACCCCTGCACATTTACTCAGTACTGGTACTCCTCGTATATAGTCTAGTTATTACCTCAACTACCTGGTACCCCTGCACATTGACTCAGTACTGGTACTCCTTGTATATAGTCTAGTTATTACCTCAACTACCTGGTACCCCTGCACATTGACTCAGTACTGGTACTCCTTGTATATAGTCTAGTTACTACCTCAACTACCTGGTACCCCTGCACATTGACTCAGTACTGGTACTCCTTATAGCCTCATTATTATTATTTTATTATGTTACTATTTCCTTTTTTATTTAGTGAATTTTTGTGACTTTTTAACTCTGCATTGTTGGGAAAGGGCTCGTAAGTAAGCATTTCACGGTAAAGTTTACCACTGTTGTATTCGGCGCATGTGAGAAATACAATTTGATTTGATTTGATTTGAAGCTCATGCGCAGACATACGTCATTGGGTCTAATGGTCGTCTTGTGCCAAACTGCACATGTGCAGGCCGTCAAATCAAAGGCACTCCTTCGATATAAAAGTTTTTATGACTAACATGAAAATGTGTCAGTTTGTTAAACTACTTAAGACAGAACATTTTCAAAATTAACAACTAAGGAAGTCATTTTACCTCTCATTGACTTCTCAAACCCCAACCCTGGCCTGGTCTGCTTTCATATGCGTTCCCAGAAGACATTTTTTACATCAGCAGTTGTCACAAAGTGCTTATATAGAAACCCAGTCTAAAACCACAAAGAGCAAGCAATGCAGATGTAGAAGCACGGTGGCTAGGAAAAACTCCCTAGAAAGGCAGGAACCTAGGAAGAAACCTAGAGAGGAACCAGGCTCTGAGGGGTGGCCAGTCCTCTTCTGGCTGTGCTGGGGGGAGATTATAAGAGTACATGGCCATTAAGGCCAGATCGTTCTTCAAGATGTTCAAATGTTCATGACCAGCAGCGTCAAATAATAATCACTGTGGTTATAGAGGGTGCAACACGTCAGCATCTCAGAAGTAAATGTCAGTTGGCTTTTCATTGCCGAGCATTCAGAGGTCGAGACAGCAGGTGTGGTAGAGAGAGAGAGAGAGAGAGGAGGAGAGAGAGAGAGAGAGAGAGAGGGTGTCGAAACAGCAGGTTCGGGACAAGGTCACACGTTAGGTGAACAGGTCAGAGTTCCATATCCGCAGGCAGACCAGCAGAAACTGGATCAGCAGCACGACAAGGTATCACGTCCGGTGGAGCATGTGTCGATACTGATAGGATCGAAAGAAGGGGAGCGCTGCTCTCGGATCAGTTTTCTCCATTAAAATCATTCCTTAACATTATAATTATTTCACAATACTGACCACGGTTCAGCTTCTAGAAAGATATTACTACCTACGGCTGCAAATATTGAGGTAGTTTATTCTTGTGCTTACCCAATAAAAAGGCAATAAGTCACAGATTCGGCACATCATTGGGCACATGTTAGGCTTCACATCATGAAATATATTGAGACAAATTACAGACAGTAGCTTACAAGTAGCAAAATAAAACTAAATATATTGAAATTGGAATATATTCCAATATGATTGAAGTAGGCCTATAGCCTACTGTTTATATTGTAATGCAGTCATCTCAGTTTTCATTTGAAGGACATTTTATATATGTCTCTTGTTTGAATCAATTGCAAAGACATTGGCAACTTTGGATTTGTATTCAACTTTGTTCTGAATTTATTGGATTTTGCAAAAAAAAACATTTGTCTCTCTAAAATGAAGCCATTAATTGATCGATTTTAAAAGAAACACATGTCTGTTATTGAACAACCCCCTGCCATGTTTAGATAGTGAGAAAAAACGAACATTTATTTGATCATTTCTTTAAACAATAGAAGCTAATTTACTAACATTTCTGAAAATGGATATATAGCGTTTTGGAATGAAACTCTTCTTATGTTTCCCCATCTGAGCTCAGAGTAGATGAGAGACGTAATGTTTGTCTCTGTTGTGTTGAAGCCCAATCAAGCAGGAGAGACCAGCCTCCCCTGTACCCAGCTGTGTGTCCATGAAGAGTGACCGGTCTATGGGTCTACCTATAAACTTTAGAGAGGGAGACTTTTCTACTGAACAAAAAGGTAAGAAGAACTCATGGGTCATGGTCAGTGAGTTAAACAACACTGTCTCTAGTCATTTCTCCTCTCCCATTTTCCCATTTATTTTTGTTGTTTTCATAATCCATAGGCTAATCCTTTTTTCCATTTTCATAGTCCTAAAACAATATTAAACAAACACAACATTCCCTGTGTTGTGTGTGTGTGTGTGTGTGTGTGTGTGTGTGTGTGCACTCCCTGTAAGAGGAAATGTAATCTCATGTTTTGTCCACAGAAACCAACAGGAGAGATCAGATTCAGAGATTCTCAGTGGTCAGTTTCCCAGAGTCATCAAACAGACCTGGCCTCCATATTCAGTGTATGTGGTCCTGTTATGTACATTTGTTTTTGTTTACCTCAAGTAAAGTTGATCTGTCAATCATTCATTCATGTGTTAATGAGAAAGCATTTTTCTCTTGCTTAACTTATTTACTTGATTTATTTCAGTTGCTTGAAGAGAATATTATGACATTTGTGAAGAACGAGCTGAAGATGTTCAAGAGGATTCTAAGTCCAGAACTCCCAGAAGGCTTTGAGAGTCAGAAGCAGGATAAGGAAGTGGTGGATGCTGAAGATGAGAAGCAGGAGAGCAGTGCCAGAGAGGGGGCTCTGAAGATCACACTGCACGTCCTGAGGAAAATGAACCAGAAGGAGCTTGCTGACACACTGGAGAAAAGTAAGAGCTGTCTGCCTCATGTTGAATGCTGTTTTAGAACATTTAAAAGCTGTAGCTAAAAGTACAGCTAAAGTAGCTGTGTAACTCAATGATATTGTAGCAGCCTTAATACAACACCTAGTGACCTCATCAAGTAGCAGCAGTGTTGTGGTGATTAATTTAGACAGAGAGAGAGAGAGAGAGAGAGAGAGAGAGAGAGAGAGAGAGAGAGAGAGAGAGAGAGAGAGAGAGACAACATTAATAATACCATCAATAATACCAATCATTATATAAATAAGTCACACCAGTCTGTAATGCATTATGAAAAACATTTACATTTTTGTCATTTAGCAGACGCTCTTATCCAGAGCGACTTACAGTTAGTGAGTGCAAATTATTTATTTTTTCATACTGGCCCCCCGTGGGAATCGAACCCACAACCCTGGCGTTGCAAGCGCCATTCTCTACCAACTGAGCTACAGGGACCTTAAATGTACACATTTATACAGTCAGTTAAGCGAAGAAATTATTATAATTAAACATTTTATAACAGTCCTACAATACTGTTGGCATTAAAACAGACGTAATATTAATATCCTCTGTGTTATTTTCTTCATTCAGAAGACCTTGCTGTGATTTGCCAACGTGAACTCAAATCTAATCTAAAGAAGAAGTTTCAATGTGCATTTGAGGGGATCGCTAAACAAGGGAAACCCAACACTTCTCAATAAGATCTACACAGAGCTCTACATCACAGAGGGTGGAACAGGAGAGGTCAATAATGAACATGAGCTGAGACAGATTGAGACAATAACCAGGAACAAGCAAGACCAGAGACTGCAATCAAATGTAAACGACATCTTCAAACCCTTAACTGGACAAGACAAACTTATCAGAACTGTGCTGACAAAGGGAGTCGCTGGCATTGAAAAAACAGTCTCTGTGCAGAAGTTCATTCTGGACTGGGCTGAAGGGAAAAAATCAAATCAGGAGTCCCAATTTGTATTTTCATTCCCTTTTCGGGAGCTGAATTTGATGAAAAGGCGAAAAACACACTTTGATTAAACTTTCTCAATCACTTCTCAATGGAAACCAAAAATATCAAGAATCTCCAACTATGACAAGTACAAAGTTCTGTTCATCTTTGATGGTCTGGATGAGTGCCGACTGCCCCTAGACTTCCAGAAGAACAAGATCTGTTGTGACGTCACAGAGTCAACCTCAGTGGATGTTCTGCTGACAAATCTCATCAAGGGAAATCTGCTTCCCTCTGCTCTCCTCTGGATAACTACCCGACCTGCAGCAGCCAAAGTCAGATCCCTTCAGGGTGTGTTGATCAGGTGACAGAGGTACGAGGGTTCAATGACCCACAGAAGGAGGAGTACTTCAGGAAGAGATTCAGTGATGAGGACATGGCCTGCAGAAATCATCTCACACATAAAGACATCAAGGAGCCTCCACATCATGTGCCACATTCCAGTCTTCTGTTGGATTTCTGCAATAGTCCTTGAACACATGCTGAAAACATAAGAGAGAAGAGATGCCCAAGACTCTGACTGAGATGTACTCACACCTTGTGGAGTTTCATACCAAACAGAAGAATGAAAAGTACCTTGGTAAAGAAGAGACAGATCCACACTGGAATAAAGAGAGCATTCTGTCACTGGGAAAACTGGCTTTTCAACAGCTTGTGAATGGCAATCTGATTTTCTATGAAGAAGACCTGAAACAGGCCGCATTGATGTCAATGAAGCCTCGGTGTACTCAGGATTGTGGCACACAGCTCTTTAAAGAGGAATGTGGGCTGTACCAGGACAAGTGTACTGCTTCGTGCATCTGAGCATTCAGGAGTTTCTGGCTGCTGTATATGTGTTCCTCTCATTCATCAACAACAATGAGAATCTAATGGATGAACCTCAATCAACGGCCAGCAATTGTATTGCGCAAGGTCCACAGACACGCCTGAAGTTACTTTCTACAGAGTGCTGTGGATAAAGCCTTACAAATTGAGACAGGAAACCTGGACCTTTTCCTCCGCTTCCTTCTGGGCCTCTCACTGGAGTCCAATCAGAAGTACTTACAAAGTCTACTGACAAAGACAAGAAGCAGCTCACAGAGCCATGACGAAACAGTCAAGTACATCAAGAAGAAAGATCAGGGAGAATCCCTCTCCAGAGAGGTGCATCAATCTGTTTCCACTGTCTGAATGAAACTGAATGACCATTCTCTAGTGGAGGAGATCCAAAGCTACCTGAGATCAGGAAGTCTCTCAGAAGAAGAACTGTCCCCTGCACAGTGGTCAGCTCTGGTCTTTGTGTTGCTGACTTCAGAAAATGAGCTGGATGTGTTTGACCTGAAGAAATACTCCAGATCAGAGGAAGGTCTTCTGAGGCTGCTGCCAGTGGTCAAAGCCTCCAGAGCTGCTCTGTGAGTACATAAAATAACATTTAAGTATTAATCATCAGGAATAAAAGATATTCCTATTAGAGAAAAATATATTATAATATGTATATATATATATTGAAAACTATTTTCACCACCAAAGAATAACAGTGTGAATTTAGTATGATTTTACTTTGCAGGCTGTCAGGCTGTTTAGTCACAGAGGAAGGCTGTGCTTCTCTGGTCTCAGCTAATGAAGTCAAACCCCTCACACCTGAGAGAGCTGGATCTGAGTAACAATGACCTGAAGGATTCAGGAGTGAAGCTGCTCTCTGCTGGACTGGGGAATCCCCACTGTAAAACTGGAGACTCTGAGGTCAGTATTCCTGTAGTAGGTCAACAAGTGATAACTGTTCACCAGATCCACATGTGTTTACCAGGCACACATTAGTCCACACCATATGTGTTTGGACAGTGAAGCTTACAGTTTTAAAATTTGGTGCTATGCTCCAGCATTTTGGATTTGAGATAGAAGGTTTCATATTAGGCGACAGTACAGAATGTCGCCTTTTCTTTGATGTTAATGTGAGAGGTTAGCATGTTTTATTGTAGCCTCTGTAACTTTCTCACTCATTATTCATGATTCATTCATGATCTTTTCTCAATCATGTCATCATCAGGATTAATGTAGTTTGTGTTTAGAAACATGTTTATATACTCACAGGAAGAAAATCACTCACCACCAAAAAATAGCAGTGTGGTTTTAATATGATTTGACTCTTTGCAGGCTGTCAGGCTGTCTAGTCACAGAGGAAGGATGTGCTTATCTGGTCTCAGCTCTGAAAGTCAAACCCCTCACACCTGAGAGAGCTGGACCTGAGCTACAATCACCCAGGAGACTCAGGAGTCAGACTGCTCTCTGCTGGACTGGAGGATCCACACTGCAAGACTGGAGAAACTCAAGTATGTAGAGGGTTTATGTCAAAATGTTCATATCAGACATGTTGGAAGTTATCAGGCTAGTTAAGACAAACATTCTGACCACCACTTGGACTACATGTGTAGTATGTATCTGAAGACTGTGTGTGTGTGTCAGTGTGTGTGGTGTGTGTTGTGTGTGTGTGTGTGTTAGTGTGTTGTGTGTGTGTGTGTGTGTGTGTGTGTGTGTGTGTGTGTGTGTGTTGTGGTGTGAGTTCAGGTGTATCCCTCAATGACTGTCTGTTCTTCTGCTTACCGCTACAGTGGTGGAACATGGTGGAGAGAACACAATGAAACCTGGACTTAGAAAATGTGAGTGTTGACTGCTGTGAAGAATATGACTAAGAAATAAGTCTTAATTTCAAGTGAAGTCAAAGTCAAAAGACCACCATCATTACTTACTTGGTCTATTAAATATCAGCTGTAGTTCTACAGAAGCACAAATCAGGGACACCCAAAGTTTACAAAGAGTTGCTTTGTCAATGTGTGTGTCTGTGTGTATGTGTGTGGCGTGTTCCTGTTACATTAGAAATGTGTTGTGTGTGTGTTCCAGGGTTGTGTGTGTTCAGGATTTGGTGTGTTCAGGGTGTGTGTTTTCCATGCCATACTGGTGTGGGTGTATATCCAATGTGTGTGTGTGTGTTGTGTGTGTGTGTGTGTGTGTGTGTGTGTGTGTGTGTGTGTGTGTGTGTGTGTGTGTGTGTGTGTGTGTGTGTGTGTGTGTGTGTGTGTGTGTGTGTGTGTGTGTAATTAATGGGAATAAGTCTGTTTTATATTACCATACAGTATAACATATGATCATTGAACAAATCTCAAGTTACCTTAACTTCTCCTTTTGATACCTAGAAACATCTACATTAAATGAATTAGTGAAAAGTGAGTTAACATTCTAAAGTGAATGATGATGATTTCTAATATTGTGTCTGGTTTAACCATCAGATGTCTGTGATCTCACACTGGACCCAAACACAGTAAACAGAGCTCCTCTCTCTCTGTCTGAGGAGAACAGAAAGGTGACATGTAGGAGGGGTCTGAAGCAGCTGTATCCTGATCACCCAGAGAGATTTGTGAGCTGTAGACAGGTGCTGTGTAGAGAGGGTCTGACTGGGCGCTGTTACTGGGAGGTAGAGTGGAGTGGGAGAGGGGCTGGTATAGGAGTGACATATAAAGGAATCAGCAGGAGAGGATGGGGTGATGACTGTGGGTTTGGATACAATGACAAGTCCTGGAGTCTGTTCTGCTCTGACAACAGTTACAGAGCCTGTCACAATAATAAGTCCACTACCATAGACGTCCCCTCCCTCCAGCTCCACAGAGTAGGAGTGTATCTGGACTGGGCCAGCCGGGCACTCTGTCCTTCTACAGAGTCTCCTCTGACACACTGACCCACCTGAACACATTCCACTCCACATTCACTGAGCCCCCGTGATATCCAGGGTTTAGGGTTGATGATGTTGACTCCCTTGGTGACCTTTGGGTTTGGGGTCCTCAGTGTCCCTGTGTCATCACACTGGACACACACACACTGAACACAAACACACACGCTGAACACACACACACACACACACACACACACACACACACACACACACACACACACACACACACACAGTCAGCACATAACTTTGCCCAAGTGGTGTGTGTGTGTGTGTGTGTGTGGTGTGTGTGTGTGTGTGTGTGTGTGTGTGTGTGTGTGTGTGTGTCCAGTTTGTGTGTGTGTGTGTGTGTGTTGTGTGTGTGTCAAACACACTGGGAACAAACACACACTGATCACACAGACACTGGATACACACACACACACACCCACACACTGGACACACACACACACAAACAAACACACACACACAGGACACACACACTCATACACACTCATACACTGAACACACACACACACACTGGACACACACGCATACATTGAACACACACAAACAGACACACTAGACACACACACACACAACACACACACACACACCACACACACACACACACTGGACACACAAACTGGACACACACACACACACACACTGGACACACACGCATACATTGAACACACACACACACACTAGACACACACACACACACACACTGAACACACACAAACACTGGACACACACACTGGGACACACACACACTTGACCAACACACACACACAACACACACACACACACAGACACACACACACACACCAAGGACACACACACACACACACACTGGGCTCACACACACTGAACACACACACACGCATGGCACACCACACACACACACTGGACACACACACACACTGCCAACACACACACACATGGATAACACACACACACACTTGGACAGCACACACACTGGGACACACACACACACACAACACTGGACCACACACACACACACACACACACACTGGACACACACACACCTGGACCACACACACACACACACACTGGACACACACACACACACACTTGGACAACACACACACACACTGGTACACACACAAAACACACACACACACACACTGGAACACACACTGGAACCACTACACACACTGGAAACACACGCGCACGCACACGTTCACATACACCTGACCTCTCACACACTGAACACACACACACACTGGACACCACACACACACACACACTGGCACACATTGCCATGTGTAGGGATTTTTATGAAAGGACATCCATATAGCCTACTGTTGACAGGACTTTGTGCTATGGCATCTCTGTTTGGGTGCCTCAGTTCAGTCTGAGCCATGATCATAATGTGTCCTCTGTGTCTATTTCAGCCCTCAGCCATTTCTACCTGTCCTGATTCTAGTGTATTCAACCCCTGGAGCCTCCTCACACCGTCTCACTGTCCATGTCTGCTTGTTAGGCTCCCACCTCTACTTCACACTGTGTTATAATGGACCTTATGCTATTGTATAGTCACCTCTGTATACCAGTTATCAAACATACTGACCTTTCTGACCCGATCCCATGGCCCTACTTTCTACAACTGAACATTTAAATTCCCTCTATGCGTGTGTTTAGTGTCCATTACTTTATCTATGTATTTGTTGTATATGGGGTGTTGTGCTGCAGAGCATCATGGGGGTTTGTATGTGTTGAGATGATCCCGGTCCAGATAAATGGTTGAACTGATTCCTGTCTCCCTGGTCTATCATTAATTGAATTGTTATACAGACGTGGTATATGAAACCAACGAGGACATAACAACAGAGTTGGTGATGAGTTTTTTTTTTTAAGTCTGCAATCTAACAGCAACTAGTCCCCTTGGTCTTCCCCCCCCCCCCCCCTGGGAGGGAGGAGGGAAAAAGTGGTTTTTACACACTGTTTTAAAACTGTTGTATTTTCTGTGTCCAGTCTAGGCTAATGTTAGCACAGTTGTATTGATAGCAGAGGCAAGTGCAAACACACACAAAACACACTGGACACACACACACTGGTCAAACAACACACTGGACACACACACACCACTGAATCACACACACACACTGCGACACACACACACCACACACACTATACACACACACACACTGTTACACCACACACACACTGAACACACACACTGACACACACAAACACAAATACACACACACACACACTGGACACTACACATGTGCAAACCACACACTGGACAAACACACACACCACTGGACACACACACAACTGGACAGACTCACACTGGAGCACACACACACACACACTGGGGGTAACACACATACATCTGTACACACACACGCAGGACAAACACACACACACACACACCGGACACACACACACACACACACACACACTACAATAACTAGACACTGGACACATCACACACCAACCACACACACTATATCACAGCATCTACACACTATCACTAATACACATCACATCATCACACACATCACACACACACATTAGTATCACACTATCCGCATCTTGATACATTCTACACACACTCACTTAAACTACCCATAAGCATCCACACACACTGGACACAGCCACCAAACACACTGAACACACACACACACACACCCACACACACACACTACACACACACTAGACAACACGTACTTGCACACCACACACTGTACACACAAACACTGACCACATCACAAGCTAACACTACACACACACAGACACACACACAACTGGAACACCCACACTGAACACCACATACACACACTGAACACACACACACACACTGGACACAACACCACACAGCACACTGGACACACACACACCTGAACACACCATACACACACTATAACAACACATCACACAATGAACACACACACACACTGGGACACACACACCACACTTGACACACACACATACACACACACACACACTGAGAGACAACAGTGGACACTACACTGGACCACCACACACACACACACGACACGACACACGACACACGCACACACTGGACATACATACACACACACTGGACCACACACACACTGGCATGGACACCAACACACACTGGACGAAACACCACACCACACACACTGGGCACACACAACACTACACATGCCTTGACACACACACACACTGGACACTCACAGCACTCACACATGCACACACGCCACACCACACACACACACACACAATGGACACAATTTTTTTTTTCCATGTGTTGTATTTTGATGAAAGGAAAATCCCATATAGACCTACTGGACAGGACTTTGCTATGGCATCTTCTTGTTTGGATGTCTCAGGTCCAGTTCTGAGCCATGATCGAGCAGTGTGTCTCTGTGTCTATTTCCAGCCCTTGCCATTTCTACCTGTCCTGATCTAGTTGTTTCACCACTCTGACCTCCTTACAAACTTCTCACTTCCATGTCTGCTTTTAGCTCCCACCTCTACTTCACACTGTGTTATAATCGGACCGTATGCTTGTTATGTCACCTCTGTAAACCAGTTATCAAAACATACTGAACCTTTATGACCCCTATCCCATAGGACCTACGTGCTACAACACTGCACACATTTAAAATTCGAATATGAGGTTAGTTTGAGTGTCAATTCCATTACCTTATCGATGTCATTTGTTGTATAATTGGGCTTGTTGCTGCAGAGCATCCATGGGGGTTTTGTATGTGTTTGAGATGATCACGTTCCAGATAAATGGTTGAACTGATTCCTGTCTCCATCGGTCATCATTATTGGAATTGTTTTATACGAGACGATGGTTATGAACCAAACGAGACATACATACCCAGATTCGTGATGAGTAAGTCTGAATCTACAGGAACTATTCTGTCTGGAAGAAGTGGGTTTTTTACAACTGTTTTTAAAACTGTATTTTCTGTGGTCCAGTCTATGGCTAATGTTTAGGCAACAGTGTATTGCTAGCTAGACGGCAAGTGCATAGTTGAGCTAGCTAAGAAAGCGAGTTAACCATGGTTGGTAAAGTACTTAAGTAAAAACTACTTCTAAAGTACTACTTAAGTAGTTTTTTGGGGGTATCATGTAACTTGGACTTTACCTATTTATCTTTTTTGACTACTTTTACTTCACTACATTCCTAGAGAATAGAATGTACTTTTTAACTCCATACATTTTTCCCTGACACACAAAAGTTACTCGGTTACATTTGAATTCTTTAGCAGTGACAGAAGAATGGTCCCAATTCACACACTTCTCAGAGAACATCTCTACTGCCTCTGATCTGGCAGACTCACGAGAACCACAATGCTTTGTTTGTACAATTGTCTTAGTGTTGGAGTGTGACTCTGGCTGAACGTACATTTAAAAACAAGAGAAATCGTCTGGTTTGCTTTAAGTAAGGAATTTGAAATGATGTATACTTGTACTTTTACTTTTGTACTTTCTTAGCATATTTTTCGCAATTACATTTACTTTTGAATTACTTAAGTATATGTAAAACCCCAAAATACTTTTAGACTTTTACTCAAAGTAGTACTTTTAATGGGTGACTTTTCACTTTTAGTTGAGGTCATTTCTGGTTAAGTTATCTTTACTTTTACTCAAGTATGACAATTGGGTACTTTTTCCACCACTGAGTTAACATCGTCAACTGTGAAGACAAACCTTTTTAATTCAAAACTGTTCGAAATGAGCGAACTAGGAGGGAGGAAACGTCAGTGAGTGAACTTGAATGAAGATCACTTGACTGAGGAAAATATTGTCTTGTGGTTGAGGACAATCTAATGAAGTGAGTAGTGACAATCAGGAGCTTATTTGAGAAACACAAAATTAGTGAGAATTGTTTGAGAAACATTGGACAGTTTTGATAAAAGTATTTGAGCAGAGTGAGCTCATATACAGAGACGGTTTGATAATATGTGTGTTCTTGTAAATGGACATTGGATGAGGACAAACATTGTGCCTACATGTTTTAGTGTAATTGGGCCAAAGACATTTTAATTTACTTAGGCCAGCCTGCTAACAGCCAGTCAGAAAAGGGTAATTAAGACGGATGGGGATATTTGTGGAGATACTTAAAGGGACATTTTTCACCCAGAACCACTAGTTAATGCTGAAATGGTTTCAGGTTCCACAGGAGACCATCAGGAAGAGGGAGAATCGTTAACAATGTTTGCGTGCTGCATTAAAAGAAACTACCAGACACACATGAGTTTAATGCTGCTCTAATATGACATCATTAGAGGACAGGACTAGTATGGGTCTTTACGGAGTGAAGCTACACAAAACATTTTACATTTACATTTATTCATTTAGCAGACGCTCTTATCCAGACGCGACTTAAACAGTTAAGAGTGCATACATTATATATTTTTTTCATCTACTGGCTCGCCATGGGAATTCGAAAAACCCACAACACTTGCGTTGGCAAATGCCATGCTCTACCAACTGAGCCTACATCCCTGCCGCCATATCTCCTCCCTCCCTCCCCTACCCTGGACGACGCCGGGCCAAACTGTGCGCCACCCCACGGGTCTCCCTGATCGCGGTCCGGCTACGACAGAGCCCTGACGAGAACCAGGATCCTCCAAGCGTGCACAGCTAGCACTGCGATGGCAGTGTCCTTAGACCACTGCCGCACCTCAGGTACTCTATTTCAGTACTAACAACACAGAGGTGGTGTATACGAGAAGAATACAATGGAAGAAGATCATAGCAATGTGTAATGTTTCCGCTCTGACAGGTCTTCAGTACAGGCCATTACTCTGTTAGTATGGTAGCTTATATATTCTAGCTGTTGACAGGCCCCAGTCAGATTAATCAGGCAAGCCTCGTAACAGGAGGAAGAGATCATTTTACCTGCTTCATGGAAAATTGTTGACATTCTTGTGACAAGGCAAAGTAAAGGACATGAATGTCCTTAAGTGAGTTTACAAGTTAGCTGTGTTCACATGGTATGTAGACATAAGAACAGTTGGATTTGGATCGATCTGGTCTATAGGAATGCATGGGTCCGACCAGCTTTTGGTTGCGGCCCTAAGCGAGATGTGGGTTTGTTGATATTTCACAGCGGTTTAGAATGCTACAATATTCTCTTTTACACTATCCATTGCTTTGTTTTGGTCATAAACACAAACTGAAATTAGGCAAACTATTTTAGATTTTAGCAACCAGGTAATGGCCGGAGCGATTTCTAGTTATTATTGCACATTCATTTGGGTATACAGTGGTTGTGAGATTGGCGACTTCGGAGAAATATGTGTAAATAGGAATCATGTCTTTTGTCTATTGTGATAGATATAAATCACAGCAGGCTAACACTTATATGTCTGCGTGAATCAATGACTGCTTAACGGTGTCGTCTGGCTAGGGCTGAGGGTCTTTGCTGCAGGGTCATGTGCTATTTCACCATGCAATCGTCGTCATGTAGGGGAGATTCTTCTTTTTAAAATGTTGAATAAAATGTAGTTGTGTTTTAGGGGCTGTGGGCGTCAATGACATTTTGTCAGCCGGTGCTTGTCAAGGCAAATAACTGATTGGCCCTCACGTAACCGGATCCCGTTAAATTAACATAAACATGTTTCCGCATCTCCTGGCTTCCATTTCATATGTTGATTCAGGGTGTGGTGTTCTTGTTGTGTTTCTATGTTGTTCATTCTAGTATGTGTAGATTCTATGTTGGCCGGTTGTGGTTCCCAATTAGAGGCAGCTGATCGCTTCGTTGTCTCTGATTGGGGACCATACACTTAGGCAGCCTATTGGCACTCGTTTAGTTGTGGGATATTGTTTCCGTGTTTAGGCTTGTTTTGTGTATCACTTTAGAACTGTCACGTAACGTTTGGTTTGGTTTGTTGGTTTGTCGGTGGTTTTATCAATTAATAAACATGTACACATTTTCACGCTGCGCCTTGGGTCTGACCCGTCCTTCAACAGACACATGACAGATTCAGGACCTTTGGAACATCTACCTTTACAAAAAAGTCTAATAAATACATTTATATAGCTCTACACCAATAACAATAAAATTCATTATTTAGTTTTTGAGACAGTGTCTACAGAAAACATGACATTAAGAAAATGTAGTCTATTTCAGAAGAACAGAATAGTCATATATCTCTGAGTTGTCCTGATGTTAGGTTCTGATCGGGCTATGCCATATGGCTGTGGGCAACACTAGTTCATTTAGCATAAACAAGCTTTGCTTAGAATTTCAGAGGCATTATAAAAAACACATATCGTAAGAAGAATAGAAATTGAACATAGCTGAATAAAATAGAATGGATATTTTCACCAAGACGATTTCCAAGGAAGGTGCGCCACATGCGCTTTCATGTGCTGAACATAGTAATTCTTATTCCCGTTCCCCAGCTGCCGTGCTCCGAAGCACATACTCCACTCACATGGCTTCTCTCAGATATATCAAACTCGTAGTATCCAATACGTCAGGTGATCGGGTCCGTCTCACAGGCATCTCATCTAAGAAGTAGGCTTACAAGTGAAGACAGGACACATTCTAGGGACACAATGCTTCGCGCTGCCCCTCTTATCATTATTGAACGATGTTCTAAGAACTGTCCACATTTACGCCTACTTTTCGTTCAGCCATACAAGATGAGTAGGCATAATGAACAGCAAAAGCACTAGACCCTATGGTCCAATCTACTATCACCCCATAGTACAAAGTTGACCTATTCTATTGGTCAACTTGTCCTTGTGTGCAAGAAAATGAAACATTCCAAACATACTCTGGGACAGTTGTGGGGATGCGATAGATCCCAAAAATGAATACATCCACTCGCAGAGTGATTATTTATTTTATTTTTAACGCAATGAGGCTGTGATGCAACAAGATCAGAAGTTTAGCTTTAAAAATGTTTGATAAACTGAGTGGGCCATCAATGCACACACGCAGTAAGCGCAAATGTTCCGAAATGCAATCAATTAGAGGAAACAAACTGACCACAATGTGATTACGCATGTAATGCTTTATTGATACAAGGTGCAATTTTTTATGGTTTGAAAAATTATCCTTGCCGCAAAACTTGAAAACTGACTCGCTCGCAACCTATGTATGCACGTTAGGCTATACACCAGTTTGTAAAATGCAGATTAATGTTCTTAATTTAAGGAAGTTATTTTGGCTTTAGTTTGTTGAGACAAACCTTTTCACAACATATAGGCTTATGAGCTAGTCTACATAGTGTGTGCATCTATGATTAGCAAAAAGTTAGCAAAAAAAAGGCATGCGCTGTTTCTTGCCTTACTGCACACGCTGGGCATCATTCACAAGTGACAGGCTACTATTGTCACCCATCAGACTAGTCTTTACTTTAATGTTGTCTTTACTATACAGAAATAATATAATATGTGACATCAGGTTTTGATTAGAATGGATCGTTATCATGTACATGTCTCGAACAGGGGCTATGGGGGAAAAAATACATGTAAACCTATGCACGTTAAAATAGCGAATGGAGGACGCTTTTAAACCGTGGTTCATTTTTCATGCCAGCCAGGTAGGCTATAAATCCTGTTTGTAACGCGAAGCAATGTGCTTAATTAGGAAAGTTGATAAATAAATGAATCAATAAATAGTAGGCCTAGCCTATAGAACGCTGATGGATCCTCCTCTTTTGAAGAGGCTACCAAAACTTCTGTTTTCTTCAAGCAATTGCATAGCCTATCAAATGTGTGCGCAACTTGAGGCTAATGGGCCTCTCATGGAAGTGTTTTGATTTGATTTCTTTAAAACATTTAGCATTGCATGTCAGATTGATTAGATGGACAATATAGTGCTAGAGTACGCCAGGCAGTTAGCAAGGTTTTGGTAGGCTACTAATGACCAGGCCGCAGCTAGAAGATAGAAGCCTTAGTTTACCGTGACTAAACGGTCACGTGTGACCTTTGCCTGCGGTCATGACGGTGGCGGTAATACGGTCACTCGATACCAGCCCTAGGTCCTGTATGCCTCTTGTTGTCACCACAACTCAGGAGGCACCTTTTGCACAACACTTGCATTTGGTTGACATCGGTTTTTGCCTGTACACGAAATACTGTCATACCAACCGAAGATGCAACAATATCGCAGCCTCTTGCTGATATGTATATTGCACATGTCGATATCCGCAATTTCCGATCTGAATTCGAAGAATCATGCAGCCCTAATTGGAAAAGTGTGAGGCATGTCCCTCTCGAATTGCTTAGTCTGACCAATCAGGCACAACATCACACCTCATGTAACCAACCAGCGAGAGATCGCACAGAAAACACCATATATGTACTTACTTCCCCCTCTAACCTCTCCCTACTCTCATCCACATGCTGACAACATAGTGAGAGAGCACTTACACAAGTATTACTAACAAGGAAGTCTGTGCTATTGGTAAGCATAGCCGCAACCCTTTCAACCAACATCCACGCTTAGCCTCATTTCACCTCCCCCTGTAAGTCAGCGTAAGGAGCTTTACCTGAGGCGAAGAGCTAATTGATGGGCTGTGAACATTCAACATTCATACAAACAAATTAATGACTCTCACACACCACCACGCACTTTTCTCCCTCTCACAGCAATACGCACACAACCACAACACACAGAATGGCGTGACTAGGCATGCCTTTCAACATTGGAACGACACTTTGGAAACACACTACTGCATTTTGTTGGCCAGAGACAGACACTTCTCCTGGTGTACTCTTTCTCTGGCATCCTCACCTTGACCAGCAACAGGAGATGGCGGGGGTGGGGGGGAGGACTACTGCGAGGTCATCATAGAGAGAACATTCCAGAACAGTGGAAGAAAGTGAGCAGAGAAAACACCTGTACAGATTAGGGCTATACACTAGGTACACAGCTAGCACTGGTGCATCCAGCAGTAACTTCAGTGAGCATTTGCATTTTTTCAGCTGTTGTTGAACACACATAAATCAATTGGTATGGTTATCCTAACTGTGGATTTAAAAAAACTCTAACTCACAGGTTTTAATAGATTGAGCCCCTTTGTTCCCGGCAGGTGGATGAAAAGGAGAGGGGGCGTGGTTCCTGTCAGTTCTTTCCCATCCCTTATAATTCTGACTCTTAGAGAGTACCCTTAGTTCCTTATCTAGGAGGGTCCGAGGAGTCGACCCGAGCCTCATTGTCCTGCTAATCACCCACTATATAAAGAGGGTCACGTGAACCCATGTAGGCCTACAGTATGTCCCATCCCATCTGGCGAGTAGGATAGGGAAGAGGAGAGGGGAGGGAAAGGGTGTTAACTTCACTGTTCTCGGTCCCATCAGTCGTAAACTGTAAACACTGGTCTAGCCTATGTGACTGTCTGCCTGCTTGTTTTCATTGTTTCGATCAGCAGACGAGGTGGTGGAGTGGACAAATTATTCTCAATGTCAAAAAAAACAATCCCACCGCCTGGTTTACACCAGGCCTGAACGTACTGCCCATATAATGAGCTGTGCCTCTGTGTCACAGTGACCTGGTACAGCCTGTGGAGTTCAGCTTTCACATGATGCCCTAGCCATATTCATTAGGCACGCAAACAGAAGAATACAGACAAGTGGAGGTGATTAACTGAACAATCAAACTAATCTTCGTTCTGTGTTTAAAACGTTTTATGTTTTCCGTTTATTATTCCTAAACGAATACTAACCATGTACTGCCGGACTGACTGGGCTTTCTCATAATGACTGGGCTGGGTTGGGTTTTCTCATCAGCTCTTGTGAAGTGATAGCAGAGGAAATGGAGCAGTTGAGAAGACAACAAAGGCAGATTCAGTGAATGTCAGAGCCATTCCCTACACATACTGAACAAAAATATGAACGCAACATGTAAAGTGTTGATCGCCATGTTTTCATGGAAGCTTGATAATAAAACAATATCTGAATTTTTCAAAAAAGCAGATTTCTCTCAATTTTGTGCACAAATTTGTTATAACAGCCCTGGTTCGCGAACATTTCTAATGTGCCCAAGATAATCCATCCACCGGAGTCGGTTTGGCATATCAAGACGCTTGATTAAGCAACATGATCATTACACAAGTGCACCTTGTTCTGGGGACAACAGAAAACCATTTAAAATGTGCAGTTGTCACATAATACAATGCCACAGATGTCTGAAGTGTTTGAGGGGCGGGTGCAATTGGCATGCTGAACTGCAGGAATGTCCACAATAGCTGTTTGCCAGATACTGTACGAGTTTTGAAAACAATTGACTCAATTTTAGAATAAGCGCTGTGAACGTAAACAAAATGTGGAAAAAAGTCGAGTGGTCTGAAGAACTTTCCTAATGCAATGTATAGCTGATGGCTATGTTATGCATGATAATCTCTCACATGCATTAATAATAGCAAGGTCCATCTAGCACAGAGGAACGCTGGCTCTAGTCAGAGACTGTTGACTGAAAGTCATTCTGAACCTTGGCAAAGTACATTGAAATCAGTGGTTGTCCATGAAACTAGCTGCTAAAGAGGCCTCACCAGCTGAGTTTCATAAGGAACTTAGTGGGTTCATCTAACAATTCCTAATCACCATCAATGATGAACATTTTAATCTCATACACAGGGAAAACCCCTTCCACCAAAAAAACCTTTAATTTTAAAAGGGAAACCCCCAAAACCAAACCCCTCGGGGGAAATCTATGAAAATTTCAAGGTGCCTTGGACTCCTTAATCATTTGTAGGGGGAGGCCCGGGGGGACATGTTTTGGAAAGAGGTATCCTAAATCCCTTGTTCCCCAAACTTTTATTACTGAATGTTTTTTTCCCCACGTCATTACAGCAAAGACGTATAAGGTTGTCGGGTTTTGGACAGCACCCCTAAAAAAGATTTTGGGAACAAAGTGGCAACCACCACACCTCTTTGGATCAGCTTTTTTATAGAATCATTTTTTTAGAACACCCCACGTAGGTCCATGGGGCTACCCAAAAAAACCAATTTTTAGCTAAAAACCATAAAAAAAACTCCTGTAGGGGTTTTCCCCAACAGTTTTGATTAAAAATTTTAAAAATTTGTGGCAAAGGGTTTTTACCTTGATTTGTTTTTAATTTTCATGGAAAATCGGGGTTGGAGGGTGGGTTGGGGGGGTTTCCCAGGGGGGGTTTGGAGGGGGGTTGGGGGTTTGGGTCCCAGGGGGGGTTGGGGGGTTGGGTTGGGGGGGGTTTCCCAGGAGGGGGGGGAGGGGGGTTTTGGGGTGGTCCCAGGGGGGGTTGGGGGGGTGGGGGGGTGGCCCCCAAGGGGGGGGTTGGAGGGGGGTTTGGGGTTTGGTTTCCCGGGAAAGGGGGGGAAAGGGGGGCTGATCCCCGCTGAGGTGGGGGAATTATACGTGGTTTATTAATTGTTTTTATCAAAAATAACTATTTTTCCAAAAATAGACTGAAGTATTTAACAGTTTTTCGTCTTTTAACTGTTTTAACCATTCCTGCGGGTTTTTGGGTTTGATACCCCCTACCTTTCCCCTTTTTTTTTTTTTGGGGTCAGTAGAAATGTCCTTTTTTTCAAAAAGAAAAGCTTTTTTTTGTCCATTAAAATAAATAGATTAACAAAAATACATTTGAGATATTGTTAATGTTGAAAAAGGTAGGGTAGCGGGGAAAGGCAGTTTTTTTAAAAAGGAAATTTATCTACAAAAGGCAGGCAGAGGCCCATTATCAGCAGTTGGTTTTTGTTTTAATCCAAGTTCCTTTTTTAAAAAGGGTTTAATAGATCATTAGAAAACCCCTTTTGCAATTATTTTTAGTACAGCAAAAAAGTTTTGGTTTAAAAGAAGAAAATTTTTCACATGGAATAGCCTTATTTCTCAGAACAAGAATGGGACTGACAAAGTTCAGAATCTAACCTTTTTGATCCCCTAAACCCAAACCCCAAAAATTGGGAGGGCTCCCAGTTTACAAACTATTTCCAAAAAGGGGCCAGTTTTTTTGTTTCTTTAATAAAGCAAAAACAGTTTTCACCCTGTGCTAACAAAATTGGGAAAAAGGGGTTTTTAAAGATCAATTACCCTTTTTAAATTTATAAATTTGGGAAAATTAGAAAACCAAAAAGGGTGCCATTAGAACACGGGGACTGATGGTTGTTTGATAAGGGGCCCTTTCGTCCCGCCTATGAGATTTTCCAAAAAAAACCAGACGTTTCCAGCTAAAATAGCCATTTAAACTTTAAAAATTTGTCTAAACTGTTTTTCTGAAAATTTGATGTTATTTTAATGGAAAAAAAAAGTTTTTTTCTTTAAAAAAACAAGGAATTTTAAGTGCCCCCCAAACTTTTGAACGGTAGTGAAACAAAAATTTGAAAATACAAATAGTAATAATTGAATGAAAATATAAAAAAAAAGGGACCTATTTGGGGGTTGGAAAGAGGGGAAAAGGCTATCTGTATATGGTAAAATCCCTGTATATACCTTTGTTGGGGAGGAAAGTCTGTCACGGGTTCTCCGGTTTCTTTTTTGGTCACTGCCGGGGGACCACAGTGCGGGTTGCATGGGCTGAGGAAGTAACAAATTTTTTTAAAACATTCGGAAACACCTTTGAGTTTTGCTTTACCCCCTCTCCACCCACACCGTGAGTTTTTGCTTAACCTCCCCATCCCCCACCTTTAGTTTTGGTTTTAACCACTTTTCCATACACCTTTGGAGTTTTTGTTTTCCCACTTCCCACCCACACCGTGAGTGTTGCTTTACCACCCCCCCCATAAACACCGTGAGGGTTTGTTTTCCACTTTTCCATCACACCGGGGGGTGTTGCTTTACCACTCCCCCCATACACCGTAAAGTGTTGCTTTTCCCCACTCTCCATTAAAACCGGGTTGGAGTGTTGCTTTACCACTCTCCACCCAAAACCCGGGGAGTTTTGGGCTTTCCCAAATCCCCATCACCCCTTTGAGTTTTTGCTTTACCACTCCCCAACCCACCCGTGAGTTTTGGGCCCCTTTCCAAAACTTCCATAACACCATGAGTTTTGTTTCCCCCACTCCCCCATCACCCCCGTAAAGGTTGCTTACCACTCTCCATCACCCCGTGAGGGGTTGTTTTCCCCCAACCCCTCACACCGGTGAGTGTTTGTTTAACCCCTCCATCACCCCTTTGAGTGTTGCTTTAAAAGCAGCTTTCCCCCTTTGTTTTTCACTGTTCTGAGCAGGATAGTCTTCTTTAAAAATCAACTTGTTTGACGGGGAAAATTTGATGGAAGAATCTGCTATGGTCCCTTTTTCTCCCTTTTGCCCATTTTAAGGGCCCCCAGTGTCTCAAAACCACAGCGACAGCAATCCCCCGCGGGCCCCGGTTTCATCTTTCCCCAGATATAAAAAAGGGGACACTGAGCAATTTTGGTTTCGACATTTTGCGGCAAACCCAAAATTTAAAAGTCAATGCATAAATTATAAAGTTTCTATTTGGTTTCTATTGGCCATTGGGCTTTGCAACAGAACAGAAAATTTTAATTGATTTAATGATACTAGTTTTGTTTTAGTTCCCAAAGACCCTTGCTGGCGAGGGAGGTTTGGTCATGTGAAAATAAAATTTTGGGAAAAGGAAACATGTTTTTGTTGAAAATGGGGATTTTTGGGAAAATTTAGAGCTGCCCCCTTTTGGGAATGTTGAGAGTTAAATTTGATAAAGGGTAAGTGTCTTTAAGAAACTGAGAATAGCATCTTTCAGATACGGGCAAAATTAATTAGAAAACACAAGGTTTTACCTGCTGTGACTCTGAAGGAGGTTTTGGATAAAAAAGATGCTCTTTTTCCCTGTTTTCTTTACGTTCAGCTAAACCCCTTTTCCCCCCCCTGAAAAATAAATGGTTTTTTGGTATCTTCCACTAGATGGCAGTAAACCACCTGTTTGGAACTGACTCCCGATAGTGTCCGGTTTCTTGGCCCCTGCTGACTCCGGGGCCCTTTATTCAAAAAGGGCCCCCAAGGGGCCCTAAAGAGGAGGAGGCTGACTAGGGATCGGGTTTCCCCCCTGTCCATTAATGTTTCATTATGATCAAAAAGGTAAATTGACCCAGATCAGAAATTTCCCTTATTTTTTTGGGAATACTGTCACAGGTGATTCCTCAAGTTTGAGGTCTGTTTTTTAAAATTTAAATTTCTTTAAGAATCATTTTAATATATAATTTTAAAACTGCTTTCCCATAAAACAGATATGTGAGGTTTTAAATTTAAAAGGTACTATATAGACTTTTATGGTGTTTTTAAAGGGGGTTGAACTTTAAACCAATCAGTTGTGTAACGGTTTTATGAGTTCAGAAAAATACTGATTTGGGAAGCTTTCTCTCTGCCCTTCACCCGCTGAAACACACCCAAGTAAAGACCACAAAAGCTAAAATTATATGCTTTCTTTTTTTAAACCCACTTTTTACCCCCAATGAAGGAGGGGTATAAAATATGGAATCAGGGAAAAATAAAAAGACTGGGTTAACCATTAATGTTTAAAATTTTTTGCATTTACTCATCTCATATGTAATACTGCTTTCCCATTTCTAAATTTTCTACTGTATCTTAGTAAAGGGCCTCTTGTCAGGCTTGCCCAATATAGGGTATTTTATTTTTAAAAACCCCTTTCCCTTACAGTTTTGGGGGTTTTATTGGGTAAAATTTTGTAAAATTTTGTTAGATTTTACTTGTTGGGATATACTGAACGTCGGAGCTAAAGCACAAGCATTTCGCTTAACCCCTATAAAATCGGCAAAAAAGTGTATGTGACAAATAACATTTGATTTGTTTTGATGAGGACTTTTAAATTTATTTAATCAATTTTAAGAATGCTGTAACGTAAAAAAATGGGGAAAAAAAGTCAAGGGTTTAGAATCCTTTTGAATCCCCGGGTTTTCCTCCTTTTTTTCTACCGGGTTTTCCTTTTTCCCCCCGTAAAACCCCCAAAGCCCCTCATCTCCAAGACAAATGAATAAAGGTGAAAAAAGGGAAAGAGGTGGATTTACTAAAAAAGGCGGGGGGGTTATTTTAAGGGGGTCACCCGCGGGGAAAACTAGGGGGACCCCCGGACTAATCAAAAATTTTTACTTGAATGTACCGCAGGCCCCCAAGGATACCAATTTAAAGTATTTTAAATGTAGGGCCACATAACTCCTTCATAGCAACCCCGAGCCATGTAAAACATGCACCAAAATAAAAACCCTCGATATTTAGGGGAAAAGGAGCATCAATCTCATAAACCTTGAAGGGTTCACCAAAAATTTATTATTTTTGTTAAACCAAGGCCCATCGGTTGGTTTAAACCGGAAAGGGGGGCCCATCAAAAATTTTTAAGGGGGCAAAACTATTTTGGCTTTCCCGAAAACCCAAAAGGGTGGAAAATAATCGATGTAAAATTTTAAAACAAAATTTGGATTTGCACCCAACGAAAGGGCTTTTTTCCGCAAGAATACAGGAAACGGCCCCGGCTTTTCCAAAAAAGGGGAAAATTTCATAACGGCTGAGAAATTGCAATTTATGAAAAACGCTACCAGCAAACATCCCACAATCCCCAGCAACCCAAGGCCCAAAACAGTTGAAATTTACCGTAAAAAACATTTCCCATGCCAATCCAATGCAAAACAGTTGCAAAATTACCTTTAAGAAATTTCCCTCATGCCAAACAATGCTTTTCCAAGGCGGGAAAATAAAAAATAATGTAAAACGAACTCCCGGGACTTACCCGGGGAAAAGGCAGTTGGACGCAGTCCCCAACCCCCTGTTTCCCACCAGGTCCCGGGCCTACGCTGCGTAGGGATAAAAGGAAATTAGTATTCCATAGCAAAGATTTGGGGTTAATAAAAAACCACTAAAAGCTACACGGTACTAAAACCTTTGGGTCAAGGTCTGCCCCCCCCTTCTTTTCAATGTAATGCAAAAAAAACCTTTACATTTATAAAACAAACATTAAAAAACAACCCGTTATATTTTTAAAAAAAAACCAATTTCCCAATCCAATCACAGAAAAAAGCAGTAGACTTGGCAGCAACGCCAAAAAGAGAATCACGTTTTACCCCTATTTCTACTTTTGCCCCCCTTTTCCCAAAAAAAGCCAGCAAAAACTCAATAATACAAGCCCAGCCGGCTGCCTGTTCTTACCCAGAGTGCTGAAAAACTGCCTGTGCCCCTCCCTTCATTTCCTTTTTTAGCTGGCCCATTGTTGTTTCCAACGCATTTTTCTTTCAGATTACTAATTACTCTTTGCCCCTTTTTCTTGGGAAACCGGGGTGGGCCGTGTGCTTGTATTTTCGCCATAACTCATAAAAATGCATTGCCTTGCCCGCAAATCACTCCCCTGCCTTTGAACCCCCGTGCCCACCCAAAAAGCAGTTTTCCCCACAACAAAAACGGGGGGGTTGAGTAAATTTTCCCCCGAAAAACCTTTTTGTGGCCCTCAAAAAAAAAGTATGGGGCCCTCAGGCACTAACGGAGGGGCGGTTTCCCCCCCTAATATTTCGGGGGGTGTGCTGCCTTAAAGGGTTTGGTCTTGGGGGCTGCGGCCGGGGGTTTGGTTTCCCCGTTTTTGGGACCAGGGTGCAGGCCCGGGGTTTGGTTTACCTCCCAAAAGGCACCCGGTGCCCGGGCCGGGTTGGTTACCTCCTATGGCCCCCAGGCTGCAGGCCGGGGGGGGTTACCCTCCTATGGGCCCCCCAAAGGTTTCAGGCCCCCCCCTCAGGTTGGTTACCTTCCCATGGCACCAGGCTGCAGGGCCGGGGTTGGTTAACCCTCCCTATGGCCCCCAGGCTGCAGGCCGGGTTGGTTACCTCCTATTGGGACCGGGCCAGGGCCGGGGGTTGGTTACCTCCTAGGGGAAAACCCGGCTGGGAAAGACGGTTGAGCCCGGGGGCCTTTTTGTGGGGCTCACGGCCTTTGGGGCCCCGGGGAAATTTGCGTCGGTCCAACGGCCCCCGGGCCCCCTTTTGAAATTTGCGTCGGACCCCGGGAAACCTTGGCCCCGGTGTTAGGTCGGCCCCGCGCCTTGGCCTCTGTGGGTTAAAAGGGCGGCCCCGAAACCTTGGCCTTTAGTGGGGTTAGGTCGACCAAACACCTGGGACCCGGTGATTTAGCGGGTCCGAAACCCGCAGCCTTTGGGCCCCCGGGGATTTGCTAGCTTCTCAGCGGCCCTTGCCCCCGGTGATTAGCGAGGAACCCGCAAACCCCTTTCCTTTGGCCCTTTTTTGTGGGGGAAAGGGTTCTCCCCCCTCCCCCCCCTTTGATCCGAAAGCTGCTGGGGTTGTGCCCCTGGCGAATACACTTTTTTAATATTCCCCAATTTCTATCAGGAAACCCAAAAAAATGTTAACTTAGCTACATTTTCCCTCCAGGGTGGGAGTGAAATGTTTTGTTTTTTTTGTAGTAAGTAACTTGAAAATTTAAAAACCAAAACGGTCCCAAAATTTAAAACCCCGGCCCCCCAAAGGGGAAAAAAAGTGTTTAGACGTAAGTAGGGTGCGTGCAAGGGGAAATTGGGATGGGAAAGAAGATACACAAAAAGGGTTTGGGGGTTTATGGAGGGGGCAGATTGTGGGAACCCCGAATAGGATACAGAATGAAAGGAGGCACAATATTCCAATAAGGGGGCGTTTTTCCCTCTTTGCCCCCTGGTTTGGGGCCGGGGCCCGGGTTTTGTTGAAAAAATGCAAGTATGAGAGGGAAAATTTTCGTGAAATGGGCTAACCTTTTTTACAGGAGGGAAAAGCCTCCCGGTGGGAAAGAGGGGGGGGGGGGTTTTTTTATTTCTTAGAAAGGGAAAGGATCGATTTAAAAACCCAAAAAAATAGTGGGGTTTTCGAAAGAGAAAAAGTGACAGAAAATTAAAGGGGGAAAATGGGAGGAGAACTGAACTTTAGGACACCAAGCCCGAAGACTACTGAACCAACATTACAAGGGTTTAAAATTTACCTTTTGAAATAAGAGATTGGAATTTTTTTTCATTTGTAAGCTGATTTAATAATCGTTTCGATAATAAGTTATCTAGGGGTTCCGATAAATGGCTTCTGTGAAGTATGGGGAAAAAATTTAGAAAATTTTTGTGTGGGAGAAACGATTACTGGGATTTTATTAAAGTATATGGAAAATAATTGTTTTACAAACTTGGG
>CM072257.1:7107379-7177660 GCA_036851935.1 Coregonus suidteri | reverse complement strand
AAACCCCCTCCAGGCGTAAAAGGGCTATTTGACCAAAAAGGAGATGATTGAGTGCTGCATAGGACGGGCCTCCACAATCCCCCGACCTAACCCATTGGATGGTTTGAGATGATCGGACGGCAAGTAAAGGGAAAAAAGCAGCCAAAAAGTGCTCAGCTTTTGGGGGAACTCCTTCAAACTGTTAAAAGCATTCAGGTGAAGCTGGTTGAGAAAGAAAGAGTGGCAAAGCTTCCATCAAGGAAAAGGGGGTTTTGAAGAATCTAAAATAAAATATATTTTGATTTTTTTGAACACTTTTTTTTTTACTCATGTTCCATATGCGTTTTTTCTTTTTGATGTCTTCACATTGTTCTACAATGAAAGAAATTGTAAAATTAAAAAAAACCCTTGAATGAGTAGGTGGTCAACTTTTGAGGGTATGTTTTTAAACCCCCTTGACTTTTCCACGTTTTGTTACTTACAGACATTTTCTAAAAATAAAATTTTTTTTAATATCCTAACAATTACACACAACCCCCCAAAATGCAAAGAAAAAAAAAAGTTATTTTTTGGGGAAAATTTATTAAAAAAAAAAAAACGAAATACCAATTTTACAAAATTATTCGACCCTTTGTTTGACACTCAAAATTGAGCTCAGGTGCCCTTTTTTACTTGATCATCCTTGAGATGTTTCTAAAACTTATTGGAGTCCACTTGTGGAAAATTCAATTGTTTGGGAAAACATGTTTTGGGAAAAGGCACACCCCGGTCTATACAAGGTCCCACATTTGACATGCAGTCAAGAAAAAAACAACCATGGGTCGAAAAAATTGTCCGTAGGCCCCGAACGAATTTGTGCGAGGCATAGATCTGGGGAAAGGGGTACCAAAAATGTCTGCACTGAAGGGACCCCAAAAACACAGTGACCTCCTCTTTTTTGAAAGGAAAGTTTGGGGCCCCCAAGACTCTTCCGAGCTGGGTGTCTGGCAAAACTGACAACGGGGGAGAAAGGGGCCTTTGGGAGGGGGTGACAAGACCCTGGTCACTCTGAAGACTCTAAGGTCCTAAAGGAATGGGAAACCTTCCAGAAAGGGCAATCATCTTACACTCCCCAATCAGCCCTTTGGTAGGTGGCCAGGAAGGGCCCCCCTCAGTAAAAGGCAATGACGCCCGCTTGGGGTTTTCCAAAAGGCCCAACTCTCAGACCATGAGAAAAAAGATTCTTGGTCTATAAAACCAAAGATTAAAACCTTTGCCAAATGCCAAGCGTCACGCTGGGGGAAACCTGTCACCATCCTACAGTGAGCATGGTGGGGAGCATCATGCAGTGGGGATATTTTTCAGGGGCAGGACAGGTTTCCCCCCGGAAATCAGGCAAGATGAACAGGGGAAATACAGAGGATCCTTGATAAAAACCTCTCAGGACCTCAGACTGGGGCGAGTTTCCCTTCCCAACGGGCCAAACGACCCATCAGAAACACAGGAGTGGCTTCGGAAAAGTCCGAATTCCTTGAGCGGCCCCAGCCAGCCATAAGAACTAAAGACATCACTAACAGTTTCCCCTGCCAAAGGGCCCTTCTCCTCGTTTGCTCAGTTTGGTCAAGCAGCCACTCTAGGAATTTTTTAGGGGGTTCCAAACTTCTTCCTTTTAAAGAATGATGAGGCCCTGTGTTCTTGGGGGACCTTCAATGCTGCGAAGTTTTTGGTACCCCCCCCCCGTCTTGCCTAGACACAATCCTTTCTCAAGTTCTACGGACAATTCCTTCACCTCATGGCTTTTTTTTTTTTTCTCTGCATCCTGTAACTGGGGGACGCCCAACAAGTGTGTCCCTTTCCCAAAATCATGTCCAATAAATTGAAATTACCACAGGGGGACTCCAACAAGTTGTGAAACTCTAAAGGATAAGAATGGAAACAGGATCACCTGAGATCACCCCCGAGTCTCATAGCAAAGGGTCTGAATACTTATGTAAAAGGTTGTCAAAAAACATTTTTGCTTTGCCTTTATGGGGTATTGTGTTAGATTGATGAAAAAAAAAAACCCAAATTACCCATTGTAGAATAAGGCTAAAAAGAAACAACTGTGGAAAAAGTCGGGGGTTGAAAAAATTTTCCAAATGCATTTTAGGTACAAAAAAAAAGGGAAATCCTAAAATTTGTGAAAATTGGAGAGAAACAGACGTATTTGGTTGGGAGGTTGGGAGTTAAAACGTTATATAAATATTTTTTTAAATAAACCCCTTTAATCGCATTTCCATTTGGGAGAAATAGAGGAAATGTTGACATGATAATGATGCAGGGTGATTTCTGATATATGATCATCATTATGTATAAAATATGGGGTTTTTAAAAATGATCCGGGTGATTTCTCATACTATGATCATCATTACTTTAGAAATACTAGGGGGTTTTTAATAATACCGGTGATTTCCATACTACTGACACATTACTGTATGAAATACAGGGGGTTTTAAAAATATCCAGGGTGATTTTGATACTATGATCATCATTACGTTAAAATACTATGGTTTAAATAATGATCCGGGGTATTTCTGATACTACTGTCATCTTACTGTATAAATATAGGGGGTTTTAATAATGATCCAGGTGTTGCTCATACTACTGATCACCCTTTACTGATAAATACTAGGGGGGTTTAAAAATGATCCAGGGTGTTTCTCATACTACTATCATCTTTACTGTAGAAATACTATGGGGTTTTAAAATTTACGGGGTGTTTTCCCTCATACATGATCATCATTATGATGAAATCTATGGGTTTAAAAAGTCCAGGGTGATTTCTCATACTACGATCACTTCTGTATAAAATACTAGGGGTTTTAATAATGACCCAGTGATTTCTGTACTACGATCATCTTTCTGTATAAATACTTTTGGGTTTAATAATGACCCAGGGTGTTTGTATACTGTCATCTTTACTGTATGAAAATTGGGGTTTAATAAGACCAGGGTGATTTCTAAAAATACTGATCATCTTACTGTATGAAATCTAGGGGGGTTTAATAATATCCAGGGTGATTTCCATCTACGACATCTTACTGTAGAAATACATGAGGTTTAATAAGATCCAGGGGATTTCAAATACTACGATCACATTACTGTATGAAATATTATTATTTTTTCTTTAAAAAACGGGCATTTTTTGGGTTAAGTCTTAAAATAAGCTTTTTCACTGTAATGTCACACCTGTTTTTATTGGGCGCATGTGAAAATCCCTTTATTTTATTTAAAAAAATTTTGGGGTTTGTTTTCAGAGACCCCAAACCAGACCCAGGAGTAGATCTCCGTACCCAGCTGTCAGAGGACTCCACCAAACCCAGAGAGTATAGTACTCCAGTGACCCAGACTGTCAGAGACTCCAACCAGACCCAGAGAGTAGAGTCTCTCCAGTACCAGCTGTCAGAGACGCCAACCAGGACCCTAGGAGAGTAGAGTTCTAGAGACTCCCAGCTGACCCAGATAGGAGTCTCCAAGTACCAGCTGTCAGAGACTCCAACCAGACCAGAGAGTAGAGTCCTCCAGGTACCCAGCTGTCCAGAGACTCCAACCAAGACCCAGAGAGTAGAGTCTCAGTACCCAGCTGTCATGAGATTACAACCAGGACCCAGAGAGTAGAGTCTCCAGTACCCAGCTGTCAGAGACTCCAACCAGACCGAGAGAGTCGAGTCTCAAGTACCCAGCTGTCAGAGACTCCAACCAGACCCAGAGAGTAGTAGAGTCTCCAGTACCCATCTGTCAGAGACTCAAAACTAGACCCAGAGAGTAGAGGTCTCCGAGTGCCCAGTCTGTCAGAGACTCCAACGAGACCCAGGATATAGAGTCTCCAGTACCCAGCTGTCAGAGCTCCAACCAGACCCAGAGAGTAGAGGTCTCCAGTACCCAGCTTTCCGAGACTCCAACCAGAACCCGAGAGTAGAGTCTCCATTAACCCCAGCTGTCAGAGACTCCCAACCAGACCCAGAGAGTTAGAGTCTCCAGTACCACAGCTGTCAGAGACTCCACCAACCCAGAGAGAGAGTCTCCAGTACCCTAGCTGTAGAGACTCCAACCAGCCCAGAGAGTAGAGTCTCGATTACCCAGATGTCAGAGACTCCCAACCAGACCCAGAGAGTAGAGTCTACCAGTACCCAGCTGTCAGAGACTCCCTACCAGACGCCAGAGAGTAACGTCTGCCAGTCCCAGCAATCCGAAGATTCCCAATCAGACCCAAAGACTAGTCTCCAGTACCCACTGTCAGAGACTCCAACCAGACCCAGAGAGTAGAGTCTCAGTGCCCTGCCTGTCAGAGACTCCAAGCTACCCAAGAGTAGAGTCCTCCAGTACCCATCTGTCATAGACTTTTATTTGACCCCAGAGAGTAGAGTCTCCGTGCCCATCTGTCACTTACTGCAACAGACCCAGAGAGTAAGAGTCCCAGTACCCAGCTGTTCATAGACTCCAACCAGACCCAGAAAGAGTAGAGTCTCCAGTAACCAGCTGTCAGAGACTCCAACCAGACCCAGAGAGTAAGAGGTCTCTGTACCAGCCTGTCATTACCAGGACCCAGAGAGTAGAGTCTCCAGTCATCTGTCAGAGACTCCAACCAGACCCAGAGAGAAGTCTCCAGTACCCAGTGGCTCTATGAAAGAGTAACTGGCCCATGGACAATCTCCACATTTTTATCAAGCAGAACTATGCCATTTGATCAAAGGTAATTGAGAAGAGCCAGCACTTTCAACAGTTACTTTTGATTTGTGTCAGAGTGTTTTGAGTTCACATTTCCTGGGTCTGCGAAAAAAAAAGAAGGGGACAGAACTCCAGTCGTTATATCAGTACCTGTTGCTTACTCTTGCTCTGTTTAAAAAGTTTCATCATGACATTCAGATTTCACTGAGAACTAGTAGTGAACAATCTCAATGTCCTTATAATTTTTTTGTATGTTCCCTTCGCATCTCGGCCAGAGGATCAGTCCAGGTGTGCAGCCTGTGTCCACACGGTGCTGAGTTGATCCAGTCTCTATCAACTGTGGACAAACAGTTCTGCAGACAGTGCATCACAAGATACCGGGAGAACCTGCATCCTTCAGGAGGACTATGACTGTCCTCAGTGTAGAAAGAGATCCAGAACACGTCCTGTACTACAGCACCTGAGTGAACCCAGTGATGCAAACCACACAACCTACTTTGTTGATATGACATGGCAGGTGGAGAGGGATCCCCATATGTAACTTTGTAGGGGACACCACTAGGGGAGTCAGAGTGCAATTTATTCTGGAGTCCACCAACACATTTATTCTCACCACAACTACGAGTTATTGTTTAAATGGAATGGAATAGTCCCAAAGGTTGCAAAGATCAGTGGAAATCAAGTTATCTAAAATACAGTACCAACATTATGAATCCCTTTACCAAGTCTAGTATGAAGCTATGATTTCAGGATGTTCAGAAACATTCCATTTCAGACAGAAAAGGTAGAACTGACCTGAAAACAGGATACTGGGCCTCATAGTAGGAGTGCTGATCTCGGATCTGCCACATATAATCTTATTCATTATGATCTAAAAAGGCTAAACTGATCCAGATCAGTACTCCTACTCTGAGGTGATTTGTGGATCGGCCCCTGGGGTGGGGCACCTGGAAAACAGGAAACTTTCTCTTCATTTAAGCTTTTGTGTTAAAATTCTAAATCCTGTAGCTCATCAACATGGGCTCCTACTGTAAACTATGGCAACCAGGACCAGATATACTGAATTACTGTGTGTGATGTGTCTCTACAGCTGAACAACTCTTTCCATGAATGGAGGACCAGATATACTGAAGTTACTGGGGGAGTGGTGTGTTGTGTCTATACAGCTGAAACAACTCTTTTCCATAATGGAGGACCAGATATACTGAATTGCTGTGTTGTGTGTCTCTACAGATCTGAACAACTCTTTACCAAATGGAAGACCAGATATACTGAATATACTGTGTTGATGTGTCTCTACAGCTGAACAACTCTTTCCATGGTGGAGGACCAGATATACTGAATTACTGTGGTTGATGTGTCTGTACAGCTGAACAACTCTTTCCATAATGGACGGACCAGATATACTGAATTACTGTGTTGATTGTGTCTGTACAGCCTGATCAACTCTTTCCATAATGGAGGACCAGATGTACTGAATTACTGTGTGATGTGTCTCTACAGCTGAACACTCTTTCCATAATGGAGGACAGGCATAAACGGAATTACTGTGTTGATGTGTCTCTACAGCTGATCAACTCTTTCCAAATAATGGAGGACCAGATATACTGAATTACTGTGTTGTTGTGTCTATACAGCGTGATCAACTCTTTCCATAATGGAGGACCAGATTACTTGAATTTACTGTGTTGATGTGTCTCTACAGCTGAACAACTCTTTCCATAATGGAGGACATAGATATATCACTGAATTACCTGTGGTGATGTGTCTCTACAGCTGAACAACTCTTTCCATAATGGCCTTGTCATTTGAAACAAGCCCAGAAGGCCAAAGCCTCTTCTGCACACAACATGATGGGACAAATCTTTAAAACAATATCTTGCCAATTAAAACCCTTCATTTAAAACCCACTATAATTTGTTCTAGTGAATCCTTTTAGTAGGAATCAGTGAGTCCTCTGTGGTCCTGGAGAGGCCAGGGGGTTACCGTCTATTATCAGATCGGGGGGGAGGTGGGTCAGGTGTGTGGGGAATTCTCTGAACCTGGCGGGAGTCCTGAGGGGGGGGGGGTCGGTGTGGGCGAGAGGGGGCCAGCTGGGGGGGGCGGGGGGGGGGGTGGTGAGGACTGAGCTCTGGTGGTGTACGGAATGAAGCTACACAAAGGGAGACTGTTGGACTGAAAGTCATCTGACCTTGGCAAAGGACATTGGAATCAGTGTGTCCATGGAACTAGCTGCTAAAGAGGCTCACCAGTTGAGTTCATCAGGAACTTAGTGGGTTACATCTAACAATCCTAATCATCAGCTGATACATTTTAATCTCATACACAGGGTACCTTCCACCTAGAAAACCTCATTTTAATAGAAATCATAAAACCGCCTCATCTGGGTGAATCTATGTAATCAGGTGCCTTGGGCTCCTTTAATCATATGTACTGGGAGTGACCAGGGGACATGTTTTGGAAAGAGGTATCCTCATACCTTGTTTGCCCCAAACTGTTATTAACTGAATGATAATTCACCACTGTCATTACAGCAAAGACGTATAATGTTGTCAGGTTGGACCAGCAGGTAAAAAATATGTTGGAACTAAGATGGCAACCACCACACCTCATTGGATCAGCACTTTTATAGATATGATTTAATTTAGAACTATCCATGCTAGTGATCCATGGGGCTAGCCAAAAACAACAAATGCAGCTGAAACCATAAAAATAACTCCTGTAGTGGGTTTTACCCAACAGATTGACCGTTAAGTATAATTTGTGTGCAAATGTGTACCTTGCTTTAGTATTTAATTTAATGGAGATCAAGGTTGGGTGTGTTGGGGTGGTCCCAGGAGGGGTTGGGGGTGGGTTGTGGTTTTTGTTCCCAGGAGGGGTTGAGGGTGGGTTGGGGTGTCCCCATTGAAGGGTTGGAGGGTGGGTTGGGGGCGGTGGGTCCCAGGAGGGGGTTGGAGGGGTGGGGTGGGGTGGTACCAGCGAGGGGTTGGAGGGTGGGTTGGGGTGGTCCCAGGAGGGGTTGGAGGGTGGGTTGGGGTGGTCCGTTCGCGAGGGGTTGGAGGGGGGGTTGGGTTGGGTCCCAGGAGTGGGTTGGAGGGTGGGTTGGGGTGTTCCACCCCCCCGTCCCCCCAGGAGAGGTTGGAGAGTGGAAGTTGATGCAGCTGAGGTGGGTGATTGTATATTGTGGTTTATTATAATTGTATTTATCTGCAATAACTAGTTGTCCATAATATACTCGATATATATTTTAACAGTATTGTGTCTCTAGCACGGTTATAACCATTCCTGCTGCTATTTGTTCTGATATATAATTTAACAGTATTGTGTCTCTAGCTGTATAACCATTCCTGCTGCCATTGTTTTATTTGTTCTGATATATATTTTAATAGAATGTGTCTCTAGCTGTATAACCATTCCTGCTGCTATTTGTCTTGTCTGTGTTCCTTTCAAATAAATAAAAAGTTTCAACAGAGTTTTCAACTGAAAATCAGAGACCGGGAAATCAGTACCATGCTGGTGTAAGGACATGGATTGTCCAGCCTGTGGTTTAACAAAAGGGCAACATCGGACAAGTCTCCAGAAACAAAAAAAGAGAACAGAGAAAATCACAAAAAAGCGGAAAACAAGAAATCAGGCATTCCAACGAAAAGACACATTAGACATGTTCACACGGTGAGTAAGAGAAACACTGAGGTGAGTGACTCATCAGACCCCACCCGAGGAAGTCACACTGAAAATCCTGACTTTTTCCTGGCGGGCTGCATGGCACTATGTCTCCCCCTTGCTAGAGGGACAGCCGTAGTGGGTATGGAGATTGGGAACACAGGGGCAGCTGGTATCTCTTGTGTCAGAAAAAGACACTGAAACACCTTCCACTTCAACCAGCGCACCTCGTGGTTTAAAGACTTTACACAGGTGAATCTGTCGCTGTGAAGAGGCATCACTGATGTCACAGGTAAGGCGTAAACAGACAAACTGAAAAAGCTGCCACTCTATGTGTGTGAAAGGAGACTATGCATCACTTACGGGGATGATTCATAGTTGGAGAAAAATCACACTGGGACTGACCATCAGTGCATACAATGACACATGGAGACACAGACCTACCTGCCATCTTAAAGAAACATGGAGAAGTCTTTAATGGACAGCTGGGGAGTGTATGAACGACATGTACAGGGGAAGCTGGGCATTAAGCCAGACAGAAAACCAAAGTTTCTGAAAGCAGGACCTGTACCTTATGCTACACCATGACCAAAAGTCAAGGCTGACTTCGGATCGCTTTAGTCAAGAACAAAGTTACTTGGAGCACGGTCCAACTATGAGTGAATACATGAGGCAACACCATCTACCAGGTCCTTAACACTAGAACCGCTGGCCTTTCAGCTAGTAGGGATGGGGTAACTCCAATCCTCGGGGTGTCACACTTTTCCCCCATCCCTAGCAAACACAGCTGATTAAACTAATCGCATTCTAAATTGAAGAATATGATTAGTTAATTTATTGGATGTCAAGTGTGTTAGCTGCGGCTAGGGCAAAAGTGTGACACCCAATCAGGCCCCGCAAGACTGGAGTTCTTCCCATCCCTAGCGCTAGAGCAAGGTGTTGACACCAATCAGGCCCCGAGGACTGGAGTTGCCCATCCCTGCACTAGAGCAAGGTGTGACACCAATCAGGCCCGGAGGACTGGGAGTTGCCCATCCCTGGCACTATAGCAAGGTGTGGACACCAATCAGGACCAGAGGAATGGAGTGACCATCCCTGCAACTAGAGCAGGTGTGACACCAATCAGGCCCGGCCCGATGATACTGGAGTTGCCATATCCCCTGCACCATAGCAAGGTGTGACACCAATCAGGCCCAGAGGACTGGAGTTTGCCCCATCCCTGCACTAGAGCAAGGTGTGACACCAATCTGGCCCGGACGGAAATGAGAGTTGCCCAATCCGCACTAGAGCAAGGTTTGTGACACCAATCAGGCCCCGAGGACTGGGAGTTGCCCATCCCTGAGCTATAGCCAAGGTGTGACACAATCAGGCCCCGAGGACTGGAGTTTGCCCATCCTGCACTATAGCAAGGTGTGTGTGATACCAATCAGGCACCGAGGACTGGAGTTGCCCATCCCTGCACTAGAGCAAGGTGTGACACCAATCAGGCCCAGAGGACTGGCAGTTGCCCATCCCATCCCTGCACTAGAGAAAGGTGTGACACCAATCAGGCCCCGAGGACTGGAGTTTGCCCATCCCTGTGCTATAGCAAGGTGTGACACCAATCAGGCTCAGAGGACTAGGAGTTGCCCATCCCTGCACTAGAGCAAGTGTGACACCAATCAGGCCCCGAGGACTGAGAGTTGCCCATTTTTCCCTGCACTAGAGCAAGGTGTGACACCTCCAAACGAGCTTCAATTTCCATACAAACACTCCTTCAGTAGCCTCCAACTGCTCTTAAACACTAGTAAAAACTAAATGCATGCTCTTCAACCGAACGCTGCTTGCACCCGCCCACAGGCGACAGACTAGAATCACTACTCTAGACGGGTCTGACCTAGAGTACGTGGACAACTACAATATCTAGGTGTCTGGTTAGACTGTAAACTCTCCGTTCCAGGACTCACATGAAGAATCTCAAATCCAAAGTTAAATCTAGAATCGGTTTCCTATTTCGCAACAAAGCGCTCCTTCACTCATGCTGCCAAAACATTTGCCCTCGTAAAAACTGACTATCCTACGATTCCTTGACTTCGGCGATTGTCATTTAACAAAATAGCCTCCAACACTCTCTACTCAGCAAATGGGATGTTGTCTACACGAGTGACATCCGTTTTGTCTCCAAAAGCCCCATATAATACCCACCAATGTGACCTGTACGCTCTTGTTGGCTGGTCCTCACTACATATATTCGTCGCCAAAACCACTGGCTTCCAGGCCATCTATATAAATCAATGCTAGGCAAATCCCCGCCTTATCTTAGCTCATTGGTCACAATAGCAAACAACCACGCCGTAGTCTGCGCTCCAGCGGGTATATCTCACTGGTCATCCCAAAGCCAACACCTCCTTTGGCCCGCAATTCCTTCCAGTTCTACTGCTGCCAATGACTGGAAACAAATTGCAAAAATCTCTGAAGCTGGAGACACTTATCTCCGTCACTAAAACTAACTTTAAGTTTTAATCATCAGTGTCAGAGCACCTTGAGCCGATCACCGCACACTGTACACAGCCCATATCTGAAATTAGCCCGCCCCAACTACCTCATCCCTATATTGTGTTATTTATTTTGCTCATCTGTTACCCAGTATCTCTACTTTTGCACACATCTCTTGCACATCATTCCAGTGTTATACTATAAATTGTAATTATTTTGCACTATAGCCTATTTTATTGCCTTACCTCCATAATGTGCTAAATGGCACACTGTATATTAATTGTATTTCTGTTGTATTTTTGATTTGTTTTGTTTTACCCCATATGTAAAACTCTGTGTTGTTGTTTTTATCGCACTGCTTTGCTTTATCTGGCCAGGTCGCAGATGTAAATTGAGAACTTGTTTTCTCAACTGGTTTTCCTAGTTAAATAAAGGTGAAATAAAAAAAAATAAAAACCAATCAGGCCCAGAGGACTGGAGTTGCCCATCCCTGCACTAGAGCAAGGTGTGACACCACTCAGGCCCCCGAGGACTGGAGTTGCCCATCCCTGTGACACCAATCAGGCCCAGAGGACTGGAGTTTGCCCATCCCTGCACTACATGGTTGATTTGATAAATAAATCCTTGATACATAGTGCATAAACTATTGTAAAAAGGATTGATTGCATGAAGAAATATTCGTGGAAATATATATTTTTTGTAACCTCAAAAAATAGTTCATTCTACCAAGTAAAAATAAAATCGGCCCTATATCTATTTCTGTTTTCCCTTACAATTAAAAACATTACAGTCATAATCCATCTGATCAACTTTATTTGTAGATTCAATTAGTAATAGAGTATAGTACTTAATAAAGTCAATTTACAGTTTTATTTTGGACAAAGTAGAATGTGAAAAAAATATAATATAATAATAAAAATAACCAGCCAGCAGCGCAGGTGAAAATTATTTGCTGTATTGATAAACAAACGCACCACGTGCATATGAAAACAATAAAAGGCGTAATTCCATGTATAAATATTTGTGTTAATATATTCATGACAAGATGTAAAAACAATAATGTGTTGATTGTGTCAGACACTGTACGAGCCTTTACACAGAACCCAATCCACGTCTTCGCTCTTTATGCTTCAGGTTCCACAGTCAGCACACAGCTTCGGGGCTTTGTGTGAGCAAGCCCCACAAACAAATCGGTTTGCCCTGCACACAGTTTTATGGGGACTTTATTTTCCAGTTCCGCTCTTACTTACTTGACATTGTGTCTCCTTTTTTCCCCAGTGGAGCTGTGGTGCTTGGGGAAGAGGGAGAACAGGACCTGCTGTTCTTGACAATTGGGGTATTTTTCCCCAGTGGGAAGCTGGTGGGATTGGGAAGAGGAAGAGCAGGACCTGCCGACTTGACATTGTGTCTCCTTTTTTTTATGGCTTGCCACGTGTGTCTCAAAACCACAGTCTCAAGGACAGTCGCTCACACAGGCTGATCTGCGTTTCATCTTTCCCCAGATCATGCAAGACATTGAGCAAGTTGAGTTTCGGCATCCGCTGCTAACCAAAACAGAAGTCAACATGCACCATATCAGTTTCTATCTGGTTTCCTATTGGGCCTTTCATCCATTGACGACAGAATAGCATATTTAACTGGATTATATGTTACTTTTTTTGCTTAGTTACCAGAACAATGCTGCCGCTGGAAGTTGGTCATGTGACGCAAAATAAATTGACAGCACAGATATTGTTGAAAATAGTGATATTTGGAAATAGAGCTGCACCTCTTAGAATTTGGAGAGTTTATTTTGATAAAGGTAAGTGTCATAGAAACTGCAGATATGCTCTTTCAGATACAGCACTATATAGAAATCACCAACGTTTTATCTGCATTGTCACTTGAAGGAGGATTTGATAAAGAGATGCTCCCTTTCCTGCATCTGTCAATTACAAGATGTGTCCATCTCTTCATGGACAATTTGACAACTGATAATATTTGTCACTCATCAGATTATTGTCCATGTAATCTGGGTCTATAGGCTAAACTCCTTATCATGTGTGAAATTAGTTGAGGTAATAGTTTCAGGTGTTAGTTTTGATGGGCGGCTGTCCAGGTTGGACTGGCATCATTTGTTTTCCCACTCATCAAGTTTTTGTGCTAGAGTCAAGGATATGTTTTGCATTATCTAAAGGCCTTCTGCCCAACCATGTAGCATGGTTTCATTTCCACCTTACAATACATTTGGATTAGTTAATAGATGTATTTAGAAAATAAATCCGTCCCATTTAACAAAGTAAAACATAAAAGAGAAATGTATCAACCCACAAAGGCGTGTGGTCAAATGATTTGCTGCTGATAAAACAGGCATAACACAAACTCATCATTACCACTATTGTTCTAAGCGAATTCAACATCTGCACCCTCCTTATCATTCAGTTTGGGCCTAATTTAAATTCAATTGTGAAGTAAGGTGCAAAACTACCGCCCATCATCCACCATTTGTTATTTATTCAGCTGAGGAAAGAGAGACTCATAGTGGCGCATTGTATTGGCAGATTAAATTGGGAATAGGTGTGAAAACAACGGGTAACAAGGCATAGAATACTTTTTCTGTTCGTGATGGTAAAAATTCTGACAAATGAGCAGTGGTAAAATACAAACATTAGAGAAAAGTCAGGGAGCAGGACATAGGTTTTTTTAGTGGTCTGATTCTAGTGTTAAAAGGCAATTTCCTCCACTTTTTAACCTCACTATTCATCCTCTCCAGCCACAACAACAGTGGTCTATATTTGAGAAAACAGCACGTTTCTATGATCTGTAGTTAAAAAGACAAGAAGAAAAGGTCTTACAAAAATGTGACATAAAAGTAAAAACCAGTGATTTCCCACCTGCAGTGAGTTTCTAGTTTCCAGCCCAATGGGAGTAAACCCAGTGATTTCCACCTGCAGTTGAGTTTCTAGTTTCCAGGCCCAATGGAGTAAACCCAGTGATTTCCACCTGCAGGAGTTCTAGTTTCCCGATCCCAGTCCAATGGATAAAACCAGTGATTTCCACCTGCAGTGGAGTTTCTATGTTTCCAGTCCAATGGAGGTAAACCCAGTGATTTCCCACCTGCAGTTGAGTTCACTAGTTTCCATTCCCAATGGAGTAAACCCAGTAAATTCCACTGCAGTGATGTTTCTAGTTTCCATCCCAATGGAGTAAACCCCAGTGATTTCCACCACCTGCAGTGAGTTTCTAGTTTTCCATCTCCAATGGAGTTAAACCCAGTGATTTCCACCTGCAGTGAGTTCTAGGTTTCCAGTGCCATGGAGTAAACCCAGTGATTTTCACCTGCAGTGAGTTTTCTAGTTTCCAGTCCTAATGGAGTAAACCCAGGTGATTTCCACCTGCAGTGAGTTTCTAGTTTCCAAGTCCAATGGAGTAAACCCAGTGATTTCCACTGCTGCAGTGAGTTTCTAGTTTCCAGTCCAATAGAGGGGATTTTATTGCTCCCCACACCACTGCAAATCTGATTGGGTTTGAACATCAATGCGTTTTAAAATGTGTTTCAACTTTTAAATTAGGTCTTGCGAGGATCACTTTTTAAATTTATATTTTTAGAAATGCACCATTTTCACCATATGATTGGTTATATTACTTTTTACGGTATGCTATGGACCTGTGTTTAAAGGTCGTTTTTTAAAATTCATGAAAGACTGGAATGGAATTAATGGAGCAGGTATCAAACACTTAATTTATGTATTTTAATTTTCAGCCATTAAAAATGAAAACCCGTCCTCCAATAACTCCCTTCCACCAGCCTCCTCTGGGAAATGTCTCTGTTCTGGTAAAAGAGAAGTAGATAGTACCACATCTTGTTTCTGTGTATCTACATGTTTCTCCATTAAACCACAGGTTTCTGTTCTTGAGACTGATTGGGAAGTTAGTGGGGTCGGAAAGGCTTTGTTTTTTTGTATGTATTGAGATTTATATAAAAAGGTTTTTGACAGCTAGTAATAGATAATAGAGGCTACTTCTTTTGCAAGAAAACAGTGACCGTCACAAAAATATGTGAATATGTAAAATAAGCTTTGTAGCCTACGAGTTACAAAATGGCTGTAGAAACTGTGCACACATTCTCTGCACATTTAGAAATCAGATAAATGTTGGTTGATTTGAAGAAAGGAAACTGGCGGACTCTGGTGAGTCTAGGCTAACTATTATGAAGTTCGCGTCGTCAAACATTCATAGAGTAGCCTTGAATATGATCCTTTATATTGCTGAATGACCTGATGGTCTCCGCTAGGATAACAAATATATATATCGCTACATGCTCAGTTATTTAGAATTTACAACGATTTGAAGGTGATAAAGCTCCTGCTACTGAGTAGACTATGTGAACACTATAGGGACCTCCTAATAGACTATGTGAACACTGGTAGGGACCTACTAGTAGACTATGTGAACACTATAGGACCCTACTAATAGGACTATGTGAACACTGTAGGGACCTACTAATAGACTATGTGAACACTATAGGGACCTACTAATAGACTATTGTGAACACGTAGGGACCTAACTAGTAGACTATGTAAAAACACTGTAGGGACTACTAATAGACTATGTGAACACTATATAGCGACCTACTATAAATAGACTATGTGAACACTATAGGGACCTACTAATAGACTATGTGAACACTATAGGGACCTACTAGTAGACTAGCGTGAACACTAATAGGGACCTACTAATACTAGACTATGTGAAACACTATAGGGGACCTTCTAATAGACTTGTGAACACTGTAGGGACCTACTAATAGACTATGTGAAACACTGTAGGGATCTACTAATAGACTATGTGAACACTGCAGGGACCTACTAATAGACTATGTGAAGACTATAGGGACCTACCTAATAGCCTATGTGAACACTGTAGGGACTCTCCCTACTACTAATAGACTATGTGAACACTATAGGGACCTACTAATAGACTATGACGACCCCCCCCCACTATAAAAAGGGGGGACCTACTAATAGACTATGTGAACACTGTAAGGACCTACTAATAGACTATGTGAAACACTGTAGGGACCTACTAATAGACTATGTGAACCATATAGGGAACTACTAATAGACTTATGTGAACACTGTAGGGACCTACTAAATAGACTATGTGAACACTGTAGGGACCTACTAATAGACTATGAGAACACTATAGGGACCTAACTAATAGACTATGTGTGAAACACTATAGGGACCCGTACTAATAGACTATGTGAAACACTGTAGGGACCTACTAAATAGACTATGTGAACACTGTAGGGACCTACTAATAGACTATGTGAACACTATAGGGACCTACTAATAGACTATTCTTGAACACTGTAAGGGACCTACTAATAGACTATGTGAACACTATAGGGACCTACTAATAGACTATGTGAACACTGTAGGGACCTACTAATAGACTATGTGAACACTGTAGGGACCTACAACTGACATATGTGAAAACTGTAGGGACCTACTTGTGGGTCCAGGGTGGGTTGCAGGATGACATGAACGCAAATAAATTACTAGTTTTCAGTATATAAACTTAAAAATGACTAAAACCAAATAGAAAGGGATTGTCGAAAAGATTAATAATTGAATTCTAGAAAAATTAGCTTTAAAAACTGAAAAAAAATATCTCAGCTTGCATAGAATTTGCATAGAATTGCTTTAAAATTGCATTCTACTTGGCAGGATGTGTGGAATTGCAAGGAGATTAGCTTTGAAACTGCAACATTGTACTGTTCCCCTGCCAAGATAATAATTTTTACTTATTTCTTTGGTCTTTGTATGTTTTTTACCGTTCAACCATTACGGTGGGATCCGCGACTCAAAAAACACCTCAGTTGGTGGGTCACGGAGCAAAACTCGTACTATGGTAAACCCTGCTTAACAAAACAGTGACACATTATATATTATGTTATTATTATCATTATTATTATTATATTATTATTATTATTATTATTTGACACTAAACATGGAGATGAGGGGGAAAATATCAGTCATAATTACATGTTCATGTGGATTGCATTTAAATCACACTGAACTGTTTGGATGTGGTCTGTTAGTAAATTTTTTATTTCTAAGAGATAACGAATAAAATAGACAACAAATTACATTCAATAATGTGGTGTCACTGTGTTAAACCACAACCAACATTGCTGGATTCTGTTTAAGGGGTCAGTGGTCTAAAATGAGTCTCTCTGGGGCGAGAGAGGAGGGGGTCCCTGCCTACTCTAAAATGAGTCTCTCTGGGGAGAGAGAGAGAGGAAGTGTGAGGGGCCCTGCCTCTAAAATGAGTCCTGTCTGGGAGAGAGAGGAGAGAGGGGGGCCCTGTTTTTTTTTTTTTTTTTTTTTTTTTTTTTCTTTAAAATGAGCTCTCTGGGGAACATGACACCAAAGTAAGAGGTGAGTTTGTCGACAATTTTTTTACATTAGTTTTTCATCAGAAATTGTTATCTTCTGGGTACCTTTTCATTTCATATTCGCTTTGAACCACACGACTGGCGTCATTGAATAAAATAGTATGCAGCGCATTTATCTCAAATGTATGTGCAGCAAAGTTAAAAATTCACCTTCTGCTACATTTCTGTCAACCTGTTTACGCATACAGTTTTTGACGCAATACGTTCCATAAATCCAATGTATGCACCACACAGAACGCACTGCAACTGCCTCTGCAACGCAATGCTTGCAATGGCAAACGCAGCGTTCATTGGGGAAATAATGTGTACTTCTGGTGTACCAAAATGCAATGACGCAGTCGGTGTGTTCAAAGCGTTACTGATCTCAGATTTTTAAATTAATTCATATTTAGATTCTAAGGAGATGTCATCTGATTGCATTAATAGCCTGACTGTTTCGATTTGTCTGTAGTAAATGTTTTATTTCTAAGAGAATCATGAATTAAAAGAGAACAATGGACATTCTAGAATTAGTTGTCACTGTGTTCACCACAACCAAACATGCTGCGTCTTTGTTTAGGGGTCAGTGGTCTAAAATGAGTCTCTCTGGGGAGAGAAGAGGAGGGGGTTCCCTGCCTCTAAAATGAGTCTATCTGGGGAGAGAGAGAAGGGGGGCCCTGCCTCTAAAATGAGTCTCTCTGGGGAGAGAGATGAAGGGGGGCCCTGCCTCTAAAATTAGTCTCCTCTGGGGAGAGAGAGGAGGGGGGGGCCCCTCCCCCACCCTTTTCCCCCTTTTTTTTTTTTTTTTTTGTTTTTTTTTTTTTTTTTTTTGCCTCCTTTTTTTTTGTTTTTTTTTTTTCTTTTTTTTTTTTTTTTTTTTTTTTTTTTTTTTTTTTAAAATTAGTCTCTCTGGGTGACACATGACAACCAAAGCTAAGAGGTGAGATGACACTTTTATTTACATTTATTTCCAAAATAAATGGCTTCTTAAGATGAAGGCACTTACTGTAAAATCGCTCTGGATAAGAGCATCTGCTAATCAGGAGTTCTCAATAATGGGGTCAAATGGAGGTAATGCAGGGGTTCTGCAGCACCCTGACTGGACTCGTTGCAATGGAAGACATTTGATAGGAATATTTAATACGACCCAACCACTTGCCTACTCTTCACTTATTGGGGGCTAATATAATGGAATGCATATTTCTTTAACCAATTCTGATGGTTGTTACAAGCGGAATTTTGACAATATTACCGCTATACCAACACACTCTTCCACCAGTTTAACACTCTAAATAGCCGTTGGCATCGTAGGTAATCAAAGTCCATTGCAATAATGTTGCCTACAACGTTGCATTCACAATGTTCATTTTCATCGAACACATATTTCACCTTAGATGCCTTCAATAGCCCATTTATAGCCATGCCCAATTTATGATTATATTTTTAACAACGTGATGTTGCGCTCCAAAGGGATAACTTGAAATAACATGAAGTAGGAAATTAAATAATCAAAGGAAAACGTTGTTTATTATACACTTAGAAAAGAAGGTCCCTATAGAACCAAAAAGGCTTCTATCACTTCCCTTAATATATGGAACAACTAAAGTTAGATATATTTTTGGGCTCAGTGAAGATAAGAACCTCTAGAGTTCTGATCAACGAAAGGCTGAATGTTTTGAGGATGTGAACCCAGCAGCCTTCCAGTGGTTCAGGATCAAGTCCGTCTGTTTTTTCCATGCGCCCGGCCCGGGATTTGTTGAACCAGCCACCTTTTCTGCCATAGGTCCCAACTCCTGCCACAGCTCCAACTCCTTAACCGCTGGGTGAAATCCTGAGGTACTCTTCAGAAAATAAGCATGAGTTAATCTAGCCAAAATGAAGACAACATGCTATGCAGACATACATGGTATTTTTGTGTTACATAATTATTATACATAAATACATTGCCAAAAGCACAAAGACATACTGTTGCATGTAGGTCTATATTATTTATGGATTGATCATAATCAGAAATATTATTTTTAACTACTCCAAAGCAATTACATGTGGCGCAGGAACCACTTGACTCACTGCATTATTACTATTATCTAGACACCTTCTGTAACTCTTAACTGTTAGGAACAGCTCATGATGTGTCCGAAAATATCTACCGACTAGGGGGGACTAGAGGCTTCATGCATAGCTTTAATTTATAACCATAAGAGTAGAAGTCTTTTATTGTCAGGCACTTATAACAAACACATTTTCTACTCTGAGACACTTTGTGGATATGGGCCAGAACTCAAAATATTGTTGTAAAAAAAACGTAGAATGTTTGCTGGTACATAATTAAAAAAAACATTTTACTAATGTAAGCCACTGTAAAGAATGGGTTTAGTTTTATTGTGTGGCTCTGCTCATGTCCGCGTTCTGGAACTGTCCGCGTCCCCGTACATGAACTGTCCGAGTACGGTGTGGCGGAAAGGATATTGCATTACTAGCTGTTTGGGGTTTTAGGCTGGGTTTCTGTACAGCACTTCGAGCATATTAGCTGATGTAAGAAGGGCTTATTATAAAATAAAATTGATTGATTGAAATTGATTGATGATTGTCCAGTTTGCCACAGAGTGGGCTGAACTGAGTGATTCTTGGGGATAAAGACAGAGTTCGTTACAGTGTTGAGATGCCGGAGTTTATTGTCAAATAGTTTTTACTTTACGGTCAGTGACAAGTATGAGCGTAGCCAGATCCTTTTCACTCGCTATCCTTGTTTCATTTTGTGGTTAACCGGATTAGTCATCATCCTCGAGAAGAGGGACGGACAACTATCTGCTAGTAGCCAATGTTAGTCGGTACAGCTAGCTTAAGCTTAGCTACTCTACCAGGCAGCATCCTAGTTATCCTAGCTACCACTACATCATCACCGGCTGCCTGCATTTCTTGTGGAACCGATGGAGCGCTCCCTGTTGTTTCTTCCACCTGTTTAAATACCGTGGAGGGCTTCTCCCTCTCCTCGTTGATGGATGCTGGCCTACGCTCCCTCTGTCCGTTATCCTCTTTCACTAGATGGATGGTAAATTTAGTGTTTAACCCCTCTGTGTCCCAAGAACCAAACTTTGAAAATTATTTTTCGTCGGGCACTTTTCTAAAGTAAGTGACATTTTTTGCAAAGTTTTTTTACGATTAGAATTAGTTCACTTGCATGCGCCATGGAGCCCAATTTCATAATATTACCTTCTGTCCCTGTTTTATGAAGTAATCGTGAAACAACAGGCCTTTATGTTTGGGGCATTTTTCACCCTACCAGGCTCCATATTAGTTCTATTGAGCTCCGTGGACACCGACTCGCCTTCAGAACGTTCTATTCCCAGGTCCATTGTTCTGCGATCACAATGCCAGCTTCACTATTGTTATCAATGAGACCTCGCATGCGTTTAACCCTGTAGGTTTAACTCAGGTAACTTATTATTTAACAAGGTTAACATTTTACATTTACATTTTAGTCATTTAGCAGACGCTCTTATCCAGAGCGACTTACAGGAGCAGAATTAGGGTAATTTAAGTGCCTTGCTCAATCAATCAATCAATCAATTTTATTCTTATATAGCCCTTCTTACATCAGCTAATATCTCGAAGTGCTGTACAGAAACCCCAGCCTAAAACCCCAAACAGCTAGTAATGCAGGGTAGAAGCACGGTGGGCTAGGAAAAAACTCCCTAGAAAGGCGAAAAACCTAGAAGAAACCTAGAGAGGCACCAACCAGGCGCTAGGGTATGAGGGGTGGCCAGTCCTCTTCTTGCTGTGCCGGGGTGGAGATTTATAACAGAACCATGCCAAGATGTTCAAAAATGTCATAAGTGACAAGCATGGTCAAATAATAATCAGGAATAAATCTCAGTTGGCTTTTCATAGCCGATCATTAAGAGTTGAAAACAGCAGGTCTGGGACAGGTAGGGGTTCCATTACCGCAGGGCAGAACAGTTTAAACTGGCATAGCAGCATCAAGGCCAGGCGGGGGACTGGGGACAGCAAGGAGTCACCCACGGCCGGTAGTCCGACGTATGGTCCTAGGGGCTCAGGTCTCTCATTGGCTTTTCACAGCGATCATTAAGAGTTGAAAACAGCAGGTCTGGAAACAGGAGGGGTTTTCGTAGCCGCAGGCAGAAACAGTTTTGAAACTGGAATAGCAGCAAGGCCAGGCGGACTGGGGCACAGCAAGGTGTCATCATGCCCGGTAGTCCCTGACGTTATGGTCCCTAGGGCTCAGGTTCTCAGAGAGAATAAGAAGAGAACGAGAGAACGAATTTAAGAGAGAGCATACTTAAATTCACACAAGGACACTGGATAAGACAGGAGAAGTACTCCAGGTATAACAAACTACCCCAGCCCCCCCGAACACATAAACTTACTGCAGCATAAAATACTGGAGGCCTGAGACAGGAGCGGTCCCGGAGACACTGGTGGCCCCATCCGAAGAAACCCCCGGACAGGGCCAAACAGGAAGGATATAACCCCAGCCACTCCGCCAAAGCACAGCCCCCGCACCACTAGAGTAGGATATCCCCAACCACCAACTTACAATCCTGAGACAAGGCCGAGTCTAGCCCACACAGAGGTCTCTCCCACCACAGCACAAAACCAAGGGGGGGGGGGGGCAGCCAACCAGACAGGAAGATCACGTCAGTAACTCAACCCACTCAAGTGACCGCACCCCTCCCAGGGACGGCATGAAAGAGCACCAGCAAGCCAGTGGACTCAGCCCCTGCAACAGGGTTAGAGGCAGAGAGAACCCCATTGGAGACGGGGAACCGGCCTTGGCAGAAGACAGCAAGGGCTGTTCGTTGCTCCAGCCTTTCCGTTCACCTTCACAAATCCTGGGCCAGACTACACTCAATCATATGACCTACTGAAGAGATAAGTCTTCAGTAAAGAAGGTTAAAGGTGAGACCGAGTCTGAGTGTCTCACCATGGGTAGGCAGGACTGTTCCATAAAAATGGAGATCTATAGGAGAAAGCCCTGCCTCCCGCTGTTTGCTTAGAAATTCCTAGGGACACCTTAGGAGGCCTGCGTCTTGTGACCGTAGCGTACGTTATTGGTTATGTACGGCAGGACCAACTCGGAAAGATAGGTAGGAGCAAGCCCATGTAACGCTTTATAGGTTAACAGTAAAACCTTGAAATCAGCCCCTTTGCCTTAACAGGAAGCCAGTGGTAGGGAAAGCTAGCACTGGAGTAATATGATCAAATTTCTTGGTTCTAGTCAGGATTCTAGCAGCCGTATTTAGACACTAACTGAAGTTTATTTAGTGCTTCATCCGGGTAGCCGAAAAATAGAGCATTGCAGGTAGTCTAACCTAGAAGTAACAAATGCATGGATAATTTTTCTGCATCATTTTTGGACAGAAAATTTCTGATTTTTTGCAATGTTACGTAGATGGCAAAAAAGCTGTCCTTGAAACAGTCCTTGATATGTTAGTCAAAAGAGAGATCAGGGTCAAGAGTAACGCCTAGGTCCCTTCACAGTTTTATTTGAGACGACTTTACAACATCAAGGATGAATTGTCAGATTTAACAGAAGATCTCTTTGTTTCTTGGGACTAGAACAAGCATACTCTGTTTTGTCCGAGTTTAAAAGTAAAACGTTTTCAGCAATCCACTTCCTTATGTCTGAAACACAGACTTCTAGCGAGGGCAATTTTGGGGCTTCACCATGCTTCATTGAAATGTACAGCTGTGGTGTCATCCGCATAGCAGTGAAAGTTTAACATTATTGGTGTTTTTCGAATAACATCCCCAAGAGGTAAAATATATAGTTGAAAAACTAATAGCGGATTTTATAACGTTCTCAAGGGCACAGTAAACGTCATTTAGCAGACGCTCATTAGCCAGAGCGACTCACAAATTGGTGCGTATCACCCTATCAGCCCTATAGCCAGTGGATAACCATTTATTCTTTTATCCTATCCCAGGTATTCCGTAAAGAGGTGGGTTTCAAATGTCTCCGGAAGGTGGTGAGGAGTGACTCCGCTGTCCGGGGGGGGGGCGGTTTTCGTGAGGGAGCTTGTTCCACCATTGGGGTGCCAGAGCAGCGAACAGTTTTGACGGGCTGAGCGGGAGCTATGCTTCGCCAGAGGAAGGGGAGCCAGCAAGGCCAGAGAGCGTGGATGAAACGCAATGCCCTCGTTTGGGTGTAGGGACCTGATCAGAGCCTGAAGGTACAGAGGTGCCGTTCCCCTCAGCTGCTCCATAGGCAAGCACCATGGTCTTGTAGCGGATGCGAGCTTCAACTGGAAGCCAGTGGAGTTGTGCCGCGAGGAGGGGGGGTGACGTGAGAGAACTTGTAGTTGAACACCAGAACGGGCTGCGGCATTATTGGATTGAGTTGTAGGGGTTTAATGGCACAGGCAGGGGGAGGCCAGCCAACAGCGAGTTGCAGTTAGTCCAGACCGGGGAGATGACAAGTGCCTGGATTAGGACCTGTGCCGCTTCCTGTGTAAGCCAGGGTCGTACTCTTCCAATGATTTGTAGAGCATGAACCTGCAAGGAGCGGGTCACCGCCTTTGATTTTGTCTGGAGAACGCACAGGGTGTTGTCCAGGGTCACGCCTAGGCTCTTCGCACTCTGGGAGGAGGACACAGCGGAGTTGCTCAACCGTGATGGCGAGATCATTGGAACGGGCAGTCCTTCCCCAGGGAGGAAGAGTAGCTCCCGTCTTGCCAGGGTTCAGCTTGAGGTGGTGATCCGTCAACCATACTGATATGTCTGCCAGACATGCGAGAGATGACGATTCGCCAACTGGTTATCAGAACGGGGGAAAGAGAAGATTAGTTGTGTATCGTCAGCGTAGCAATGATAGGAAAGGCCAATGTGAGGATATGACAGAGCCAAGTGACTTGGTGTATAGGGAAAGAAGAAAAGGAGAGGGCCTAGAAATGAGCCTGGGGGACACCAGTGGTGAGAGCACGTGTGCGGAGACAGCTTCCCGCCACGCCACTTGTGAGGAGGAGCGACCGGTCCAGGTAGGACGCAATCCAGGAGTGAGCCGCGCCGGAGATGCCCAGCTCGGAGAGGGTGGAGAGGAGGAATCTGATGGTTTTCACAGTATCAAAGGCAGCAGAGACAGGTCTAGAAGGACAAGAGCAGAGGAGAGAGAGTTAGCTTAGCAGTGCGGAGAGTCTCCGTGGACACAGAGAAGAGCAGTCTCAGGTGAATGACCAGTCCCTGAAACTGATTTGGTTTGGATCAGAAGGTCATTCTGAGAGAGATAGCAAGAGAGTTGGCTAAAGACGGCACGCTCAATAGTTTGGGAAAGAAAAGAATAGAAGGGATACTGGTCTGTAGTTGTTGACCATCAGTGGGGGTCGATTGTGTTGGTTTTTTTGAGAAGGGGAGCAACTCTCGCTATCTGAAGGACGGATGGGACATGGGCCAGCGGTCAGGGATGAGTTGATCAGCGAGGTGAGGTAGGGGAGAAGGTCACCGGAGATGGTACTGGAGATGGAGAAAGGAGGAGGGGATGGGGTCAAGCGGGGCCAGGTTGTGGGCGGCCTGCAGTCACAAGTCGCAGGATGTTATGGAAGAGGGAGAGAGGGAGGAGAAAGAAGTCAAAGCATAGGGTATGGGCAGCAGTGTTTTGAGCAAGGACCAGCAGTCGCGTCATTAGGACTTAACAAACGAGGATCGGATGTCGTCAACCTTCATTTTCAAAGTGGTTGACGAAAGTCATCCAACAGAGAGAGAGACGGGGGGGGGGGGGGGGGCGGGGGGGGGGGGGTATTCAGGAGGGAGGACGGAAAATGTGGCAAAGAGCTTCCTAGGGTTAGAGGCAGATGCTTGGAATTTAGAGTGGTAGAAGGGGGCCTTAGCAGCAGAAAACAGATGAAGAAAATGTAGGAAGAGACTGAGGGAGTGAAAAGATGATCCAGGTCGGCAGGGATCGTTTTAGTTTTCTTCCATTTCCGCTCCGCTGCCCGGAGCTCTGTTCTGTGAGCTTCGCAAGATGAGTCATCAAGCCACGGAGCTGGAGGGGAGGACCGAGCCGGCCGGGAGGATAGGGGACACAGAGAGTCAAAGGATGCAGAAAGGGAGGAGAGGAGGGTTGATGGAGGCAGAGTATCAGGAGGAGTTAGGAGGGAGAAGGATTGAGCAGAGGGAAAGAGATGATAGGATGGAAGAGGAGAGAGAGAGAGTGGGAGAGAGAGAGCGAAGGTTGCGGCGGCGCATTACCATCTGTGTAGGGCAGACGGGAGGAGTGTGGGAGGAGAGCGAGAGAGAAAAGGAAACAAAGTAGTGGATCGGAGACATGGAGAGGGAGTTGCAGTGAGATTAGTAGAGGTAGCAGCATTCTAGTGAAGATGAGGTCAAGCGTATTTGCCTGCCTTGGTGAGTAGGGGGGGACGGTGAGAGGGTGACGGTCAAAAGAGGAGAGGAGTGGAAAGAAGGAGGCAGAGAGAAATGAGTCAAAATGTGGGACATAGGGAGGTTGAAAATCCCCAAAACTGTGACGGGGGTGAGCCATTCCTCAGGGAAGGAACTTATCAAGGCGTCAAGCTCATTGATGAACTCTCCAAGGGAACCTGGAGGGCGATAGATGACAAGGATATTAAGCCTTAAATGGGCTAGTGACTGTGACAGCATGGAAATTCAAATGAGGAGATAGACAGATGGGTTAGGGGAAAAAAAAATTGAGAATGTCCACTGGGAGAGATGAGGGATTCCTGTACCACCACCCCTCTGACCAGATGCTCTCGGGGTAAGGCGAGAAACACATGGTCAGACGAGGAGAGAGCAGTAGGAGTAGCAGTGTTTTCAGTGGTGATCCATGTTTCCATGTCAGCGCCAGGAAGTCGAGGTTAGGGACTGGAGGTTGGGCATAGGCTGGGATGTGAAGTCAGCTTTGTTGGCAGTCCAGAACGGCAGTTCAGAGGCTGCCTGCGACCTGGAACTCCACGTGGGTGGTGCGTGCAGGGACCACCAGGTTTAGAGAGGCAGCAGCCACGCGGTTTGTTTGGTGCGTTTTGTGATAGCCTGTGCAGAGAGGGAGAGCACAGGGGATAGGCAGAGGCTAGTTGAACAGGGCCTTAGCAAATGGCTTACACAAAATGACAGAGGAGATCGGAATGAAATTGAGTTTAAGCATCTGGGAGAAGGAGAGAGCAGGGCTACCCTCACCAAAAAAATGTTTACCTCAGAAACTAAAATTGTTTCACTGAACCACCCGAAACAAAACCTCTCCCAAACTTCAACCTTTAGAAATCAGAATTTGTTGTGAACCACAGCGGTTTTTTTTTTTTCAATGTTTAAAGGAATAGACTACAAACCCACTTTATTCAGCTAGCCTAACTATGACACCATAGCTAACTAGCAAGCTAGATCCAAGAACAATAACACACACGTTTAAGCACCAACACTTTGCCGTCACAACAAACCCCAATAGTGTGATAACACACTAAAACAGATCTTTGTGTCTGTGTCAAGTTCCTTTCATGACGCAGCAATGATTAGACGTTGGCTAGCTATGACAAGTATATTGTATTTAGCTACTACCGTACAGTTAGCTTGGTCGTGTTGGGTAGCTAGCAATGGCCACTGTGTTGACTTTGTTTGAAGGAACGGCTAGCTAGCTAGCTTCGTGCTACACCCGGCACACACAATGGCTATTGTGTTGACCTCTGACTCTGTTCGAAAACAACGGCTTAGGTAGCTTCCACTTCGTGCTACAGCCGCCGGCACGGCCGAAGACACTGCCAAGACACACCAATAGTATGGTGATCAACACACTAAACAGATCATTCGTGTCTGTGTCAAGTTCCTTTTCATGACGCAGCAATTGACTTAAACGTAGGCTAGCTAGGGACAAGTATATTGTAGTTAGCTACTACAGTACAGTCAGCTGTTAAGGCTACTTGGTGAGCGTTAACCCTGATAGGTTTACCTCAGGTAACTTATTATTACAAAGGTTACTGCTACTTGGGGAGCGCCCACTGTTCACCTGAGTACATGTTGTGGTTACTTATAGTGCTAGTGATGGATGGCGGCAGATAGCAATCAAACGTTAAACAGTTTTCTGCTCATGGTTACCCATATTTGTTTTCAGAAAAGAAGTTGTACAACCTAAACACAAAACGCATGTCCATGTCCTCAAGATCTTGGCCGATTTAAAACAGCCAGAATATTTTTATAAAATTAAGAAATAAAAATATTTTTATTTCAAGATTAGTGGTTTCTAAGTGGCTGCTGGGGTAATTTGATATGCATCAAAATCTTCGTCTATAGCATCAAATTGAGCGAATGCTGCGCAGGTTCACAGAGTTGCAAACCAAATGGTATATACATGGGGTGATTGTTGTCTAGTCAGGGTGGGCTAGCTAAATGGATGTGTAGATCTGACGCATTTGCTTCCCTCAGATTATGAGCTTAGCAAGTGTCCGTGATTTGAAGTATGTAGTATCCCAACATACGGCCACAAGGAGTGCTATAAAACCATACTGTTTTTTGCCATAAAACCGTAACCTAACACAATCAATCAAATGCATTCAATAAAGCCTTTTTAACACCAGCAGATGTCACAAAGTGCTATACAGAACTCTTACCCTAGTATAACCTATTTTTGCCCGTAAAACCCTAACCCCTAAATAGTAATAATATTATCTAGTAAATACAAAATTATCATATAAATAGCATTTTGATTATTTTGTTGTATTTTATTATATGGTTATAATTACAAGACACAACACTGATAAAAAAACAAGCCACATTAGTTTTATATTTTCAAATGTGGTTTGAACTGGGTGACCTGCAACCTCTGTGTGAATGGCCAGCAATGGCATGGGGCAGGTTGAGACTGATCTAATACCCACTTTATTTCTCAGCTGCCTCACCAACGTCTGTACAGTGAATTAATAACTTTTAATTGCTAAATATTTCCAATAGATTGCAGCATAAGACCATGAAGCATCAGTATAGGCTACAAGCAGCAATATGATTGACATAAAATAGCATGCAAGCCAAATACATATGTGTCCCATTATTTTCTAAGATGGTCCCACTCATTACTTTAGTTAGCTATATATCTCGTATTAGGCTGTGATGCTTTTGGAAGAGCAATTAAATAGTGACTATAGCAGTGTTGAAACCCCTGGTAAATAATCCACTAGTCAGAAGCTCAAACCTCAAGCCCTAGTATACATGCATTTTTAAATATCTAATATGCGCGATTAAACAACCTCGGAATAGAAAAAGACAAGGGCTGCGTCTTCCAGCCACCAATAAATTACAAATGCAAACCCTCTGGTAGGCAAATGTAACCTCAACATGCCCCTCGCTTGTGCTAGAAGGCAGAGTGCTCGCTGATGGTTGATGAATCTGACAATAATGTACTAGGAAAATATGGTTTTTCTCGACCAGAGGTGACTAAATTAATGTCAGGCTTATGATAATCATTATAGTAATGAAGTATCAATTTCAAAAACATGAGCATAAAAACAGCTAATAATAAACATGAATCATCAGTATATTATTTCACAGTAATCTGTTAATGCTTTTTCAGTCGTTCCTCTTGCGTTAGCAGTGTGGGAAAGGGACAGTAAAAAGCATGTGTGCAAGAGTTTTTCCTGTGAGGGGAGTGGTGGTGTATCCAGGGAGGAAAACTACTAAACTCACCTTCTGAAAATTTCATTCGTGGTCTTATGCTGTCATCTATTGGAATTATTTAGCAACTGCAGTAATACTGAATAAAGTGTATATCCTTACTAAAAAAAAGGTAGTAATTACTCAGAATTGCAAAATATGACATTTCTAGTTCATTTTACCACTTACAAACATAAAATAACCATTTATAGCATAACAAACAATGAAACGGACATAAACCAAAAGCCACCATACATTTAGTTAACCTATACTATATATATATATACTATTTATTTAGATGGGTGTACATTATCTGCCAAAGTAACACCACTGTAGATAAAGAAGAGCTCTCCAGTAGGTGAACCAAAAACATTCAAAAACCATTTTCTCAAAAGTGAGGTACAATTTTATCATCTTTCAAGCAGCATTTCTTTCCCATTGTTCCTCAACCTGTAGTGATATAACAGTGGGGAGAACAAGTATTTGATACACTGCCGATTTTGCAGGTTTTACTACTTACAAAGCATGTAGAGGTCTGTCGCTTTTTGTCATAGGGTACACTTTGAGAGACGGAAATCTAAAACAAAAATCCAGAAATCACATTGTATGATTTTTAAGTAATGAATTTGCATTTTATTGCATGACATAAGTATTTGATACATCAGAAAAGCAGAACTTAATATTTGTTACAGAAACTTTGTTTGCAATTACAGAGATCATACGTTTCCTGTAGGTCTTGACCAGGTTTTGCACACACACTGCAGCAGGGATTTCTGCCCACTCCTCCATACAGACCTTCTCCAGATCCTTCAGGTTTCGGGGCTGTCGCTGGGCAATACGGACTTTCAGCTCCCTCCAAAGATGTTCTATTGGGTTCAGGTCTGGAGACTGGCTAGGCCACTCCAGGACCTTGAGATGCTTCTTACGGAGCCACTCCTTAGTTGCCCTGGCTGTGTGTTTTGGGTCGTTGTCATGCTGGAAGACTCAGCACCGACCCATCTTCAATGTCTACTGAGGGAAGGAGGTTTTTTTGTTGGCCAAGATCTCGCGATACATGGCCCATCCATCCTCCCCTCAATACGGTGCAGTCGCCTGTCCCCTTTGCAGAAAAGCACCCCCAAAGAATGATGTTTTCCACTTCCATGCTTCACGGTTGGGTTGGTGTTCTTGGGGTTATACTCACCTTCTTCTTTCCTCCAAACACGGTGAGTGGAGTTTTAGACCAAAAAGCTCTATTTTTGTCTCATCAGACCACATGACCTTCTCCCATTCCTCCTCTGGATCATCCAGATGGTCATTGGCAAACTTCAGACGGGGGCCTGGACATGCGCCTGGCTTGAGCAGGGGGACATTGCGTGCTCTGCAGGATTTTAATCCATGATGGCCTAGTGTGTTACTAATGATTTTCTTTGAGACTGTGGTCCCAGCTCTCTTCAGGACATTGACCAGGTCCTGCCGTGTAGTTCTGGGCTGATCCCTCACCTTTTTTTTTTTTTTCCTCATGATCATTGAATGCCCCACGAGGTGATGGAGGCATGGAGCCCATGCCTCCATCACCCCAGGTGGCAATGGAGCCCCAGACCGAGGGTGATTGACCGTCATCTTGGAACTTCTTCCATTTTCTAATAATTACGCCAACAGTTGGGCTTTTAATGAAAAATTAACAGGTCTGTGAGAGACGGAATTCTTACTGGTTGGTAGGTGATCAAATACTTATGTCATGCAATAAAATGCAAATTAATTACTTAAAAATCATACAATGTGATTTTCTGTTTTTGTTTTAGATTCTGTCTCTCACAGTTGAAGTGTACCTATGATAAGAAATTACAGGACCTCTACATGCTTTGTAGGTTAGAAAAACCTGTAAAATCGGCAGTGTATGAAATACTTGTTCTCCCCCACTGTACCTTTTTCTAGCTGAGTCTCTACTTGTATCCAATTTAAAAACACCATTTCAAATTTTGCTAAATAAGATTGAGCCAGTCGGTCACATTTGACTGTAATTAAACCTAGCAGTACTACTTATTTCTCTGAGAATGAAGCAGATACAGTTGAAGTCTGAAGTTTACATACACTTAGGTTGGAGTCAATAAAACTCATTTTTCACCACTCCACAAATGTCCTTGTTAACAAACTATAGTTTTGGGCAAGTCGGATAGGACATCTTCTTTGTGCATGACACCAGTAATTTTTCCACATTGTTTACAGACAGATTATTTCACTTATAATTCACTGTATCACAATTCAGTTGGTCAGAAGTTTTACATACACTAAGTTGACTGTGCCTTTAAACAGCTTGGAAAATTCCAGAAAATGATGTCATGGCTTTAGAAGCTTCTGATAGGCTAATTGACATCATTTGAGTCAATTGGAGGTGTACCTGTGGATGTATTTCAAGGCCTACCTTCAAAACTCAGTGCCTCTTTGCTTGACATCATTGGACAATTAAATGAAATCAGCCAAGACCTCAGAATTTTTTTTGGGGATCTCCACAAGTCTGGTTCATCCCTTGCGGAGCAATTTCCAAACGCTGAAGTTACCACGTTCATCTGTACAAAAAATAGTACGCAAGTATAAACACCATGGGACCACGCAGCCGTCATACCGCTCAGGAAGGAGAACGCATTCTGTCTCCTAGAGATAACAAAACTTTGGTGCGAAAAGTGCAAATAAATCCCAGAACAACAGCAAAGGACCCTGTGAGGGATGCTGGAGGAAACAGGTACAAAAGTATCTATATCACAGTAAAAACGAGTCCTATATCGACATAACCTGAAAGGCCACTCAGCAGGGAAGAAGCCACTTCTCCAAAAAAACCGCCATAAAAAAGCCAGACTACGGTTTTCAATGCACATTGGGACAAAGATCGTACTTTTTGGAGAATGTCCTCTTGTCTGAGAAACAAAAATAGAACTGTTTGGCCATAATGACCATCGTTATTTTTGGAGGAAAAAGGGGGTTGCTTTGCAAGCCGAAGAACACCATCCCAACGTGAAGCACGGGGGTTGGCAGCATCATGCTGTGGGGGTGCTTTTGCTGCAGGAGGGGACTGGTGCACTTCACAAAATAGATGGCATCATGAGGAAGGAAAAGTATGTGGGGATATATTGAAGCAACATCTCAAGATATCATCAGGAGTTAAAGCTTGGACGCAAATGGGTCTTCAAATGGACAATGACCCCAAGCATAACTTCAAAGTTGTGGCAAAATGGCTTAAGGACAACAAAGTCAAGGTATTGGAGTGGCCATCACAAAGCCCTGACCTCAATCTCATAGAACATTTGTGGGCAGAACTGAAAAAAGCGTGTTCGAGCAAGGATGCCTACAAACCTGACTCAGTTACACCAGCTCTGTCAGGAGGAACGGGCCAAAATTCACCCAACTTATTGTGGGAAGCTTGTGGAAGGCTACCCAAAACGTTTGACCCAAGTTTAAACAATTTAAAGGCAATGCTACCAAATACTAATTGAGTGTATGTAAACTTCTGACCCACTGGTAATGTGATGAAAGAAAATAAAAGCTGAAATAAGTAATTTCTCTCTACTAATATTCTGACATTTCACATTCTGAAATTAAAGTGGTGATCCTAACTGACCTAAGACCTAAGACAGGGACAATTTTACTAGGATTAAATGTCAGGAATTGTGAAAAACTGAGTTTAAATGTATTGGCTAAGGTGTATGTAAACTTTGCCATTAAAAACTTCCGACTTCAACGGTATATAGCATTTTGCAAAAAAAAAATGATTATTTTGTCTCTCTGAAAATTAAACCATTAAGTGATAGATTTTAAACAAATACATGTCTCCAATCTCTTTCATAATATTTCTTTAAACAATAAAAGCTAATTTACGAACTTTTCTGAAAATGGATAGATAGCGTTTTGGAATGAAACTCTTCTCATGTTTCCCCATCTGAGCTCAGAGTAGATGAGAGACTTAATGTTTGTCTCTGTTGTGTTGAAAGCCCAATCAAGCAGGAGAAGGACCAGCCTCTCCTGTACCCAGCTGTGTGTCCCTGAGAGTGACCGGTCTATGGAACTTCCTATAGTGTTTAGAGAGGGAGACTTTTCTACTGAACAAAGGTAAGAAGAAGAATAACTCATGGGTCATGGTCAGTGAATTAAACAACACTGTCTCTAGTCATTTCTCCTCTCCCATTTACCATTTATTTTTGTTGTTTTCATAATCCAGTACTACTTATTTCTCTTGAGAGTGAGGCATATATATATATTATTACTGTGTAAAACCTAGCAGTACTACTTATTTCTCTCAGAGTGGAGGCAGATATGTATTATTACTGTGTAAAACATAGCAGTACTACTTATTTCTCTGAGAGTGAGGCAGATATATATATATATTTTTTTTTTTTTTACTGTGTAAAACATAACAGACTACTTATTTCTCTTAGAGTGAGGCGGATATATAGCATTTACAATAGTAAACATTATTATTTGTCTCTCTGAAATGAAACCATCAAGTGATATAGATTTTAAACAAATACATGTCTTTCATTGAACAATTGCATACCATGATTATCTACTGAAAAAACACACCAATTCTCTTTCATAATGTCTTTGAAACAATAAAAGCTAATTAACCAACATTTCTGAAAACGGATATATAGCGTTTTTGGAATGAAACTCTTCTTATGTTTCCCCATCTGAGCTCAGAGTAGATGAGAGACGTAATGTTTTTGTCTCTGTTCTGTTGAAGCCCAATCAAGCAGGAGAGACCAGCCTCCCCTGTACCCAGCTGTGTGTCCATGAGAGTGACCAGTCTATGGAACCTCCTATGACCTTTAGAGAGGGAGACCTTTCTAGTGAACAAAGGTAAGAAGAACTCATGGGTCATGGTCAGTGAGTTAAACAACACTGTCTCTAGTCATTTCTCTTTCCCATTTCCCATTTATTTTTTGTTCTTTTCATAATCCATAGGCTAAATCTTTTTTCCATTTTCATAGTCCTGAAACATTATTAAACTAACACAACATTCCCTCCCTGTGTGTGTGTGTGTGTGTGTGTGTGTTGTGTGTGTGTGTGTGGTGTGTGTGTGTATGTGCACTCCCAGGATGAGGAGATGTAATCTCTATCCTAATTGCCTAGTCACTTTCACCCCTACCTACATGTAAGTTATTAACTCAATTACCTCAACTTCCTAATTTTGTGACTTTTTAACTCTGCATTGTTGGAAAGGGCTCGTAAGTAAGCATTTCACGGTAAAGTGTACCACTGTTGTATTCGGCGCATGTGAGAAATACAATTTGATTTGATTTGAAGCTCATGCGCAGAAATACGTCAGTGGGTCTACATGGTCGTCTTGTGTTGAACTGCACATGTGCAGGCCGTCAAATCAAAGGCACTCCTTCGATATAAAGTTGTTTTTGACCAACATGAAAATGTGTCAGTTTGTTCAACTACTTAAGACAGAACATTTCAAAATGAACATCTAAGTCATTTTTGACCTCTCATTGACTTCTCAAACCACAAAACCCTGGCCTGGTTTGCTTCATATGCGTTCCCCAGAAGACATTTTTTACATCAGCAGTTGTCACAAAGTGCTTATATAGAAACCCAGTCTAAAACCCCAAAGAGCAAGCAATGCAGATGTAGAGAGCAACGGTTAGCTAGGAAAAACTCCCTAGAAAGGCAGGAAACCTAGGAAGAAACCTAGAGAGGAACCAGGCTCTGAGGGGTGGGCTAATCCTTTTTTTTTCCATTTTCATAGTCCTAAAACAATATTAAACAAACACAACATTCACTGTGTGTGTGTGTGTGTGGTGTGTGTGGTGTGTGTGTGTGTGCGTGTTTTGTGTGTGTGTGTGTGTGTGTGTGTGTGTGTGTGTGTGTGTGTGTGTGTGTGTTGTGTGTGTGTGTGTGTGTGTGGTGTGTGTGTGTGGTGTGTGTGTGGTGTCCCCCACTCCCTGGATGAGGAAATGTAATCTCATGTTTTGTCCACAGAAAAACCAACAGGAGAGATCAGAGTCAGAGATTTCAGTGGTCAGTCTTCTCCAGAGTCATCAAACAGACCTGGCCTCCATATTCAGTGTATGTGGTCCTGTTATGTAAATGTGTTTTTTGTTTAACCCAAGTAAAGTTGATCTGTCAATCATTTATTAATGTGTTCATGAGAAAGCATTTCTTCTCTTGCTTAACTGATTTACTTTATTTATTTCAGTTGCTTGAAGAGAATATTATGACATTTGTGAAGAACGAGCTGAAGAGGTTCAAGTTGATTCTTAGTCCAGAACTACCAGAAGGCTTTGAGAGTCAGAAGCAGGATAAGGAAGTGGTGGATGCTGAAGTATGAGAAGCAGGAGAGCAGTGCCAGAGAGGGGGCTCTGAATCACACTGCACGTCCTGAGGAAAATGAACCAGAAGGAGCTTGCTGACACACTGGAGAAAAGTAAGAGCTGTGTCTGCTCATGTTGAATGCTGTTTTATAACAAACATTTAAAAGCTGTAGCTAAAGTACAGCTAAATTTAGCTGTGTAACTCAATGATATTGTAGCATCCTTAACACAACACCTAGTGACCTCATTAAGTAGCAGCAGGGATGTGTTGTGGTGATTAATTTAGGAGAGAGAGAGAGAGAGAGAGAGACTGGAGAGAGAGAGAGAGGAGAGAGAGAGAGATGGAGAGAGAGAGAGAGAGAGAGAGAGAGAAGAGAGAGAGAGAGAGAGAGAGAGAGAGAGAGAGAGAGAGAGAGAGAGAGAGAGAGAGAGAGACAACATTAATGATGCCATCAAAAATACCAATAATGATATAAATCAGTCACACCAGTGTGTATGCATTATGAAAACATTTACAGATTTTATACAGACAGTTAAGAGAATAAATGATTACAATTTAAACTTTATAACACAGTGTTACAATACTGTAGGCATTTAAAACAGACGTAATATTAATTTGTCTGTGTTATTTCTAGATTCAGATGAGCTTGCTGTGATTTGCCAAACTCAACGTGAACACAAATATAATCTAAAGAAGAAGTTTTCAATGTGTTTTTGAGGGGATCGCTAAACAAAGAAACCCAACACTTCTCAATTAAGATCTACACTAAGCTCTACATCACAGAGGGGTGGAACAGGAGAGGTCAATAATGAACATGAGCTGAGACAGATTGAGACAACAACCAGGAAACAAGCAAGACCAGAGACTGCAATCAAATGTAATGACATCTTCAAACCCTTAACTGGCCAAGACAAACCTATCAGAACTGTGCTGACAAAGGAGTCGCTGGCATTGAAAAAAACAGTCTCTGTGCAGAAGTTCATTCTGGACTGGGCTGAAGGAAAAGCAAAATCAGGATGTCCAATTTGTATTTTCATTCCCTTTCCGGGAGCTGAATTTGATGAAAAAGAAAAACACACTTTGATTGAACTTCTCATCACTTCTCAAGGAAACCACAAGAATCAAGAATCTCCAACTACGACAAGTACAAAGTTCTGTTCATCTTTGATGGTCTGGATGAGTGCCGACTGCCCCTAGACTTCCAGAAGAACAAGATCTGTTGTGACGTCACAGAGTCAACCTCAGTGGATGTTTTGCTGACAAATATCATCAAAGGAAATCTGCTTCCCTCTGCTCTCCTCTGGATAACTACCCGACCTGCAGCAGCCAATCAGATCCCTTCAGTGTGTGTTGACCAGGTGACAGAGGTACGAGGGTTCAACTGACCCACAGAAGGAGGAGTACTTCAGGAAGAGATTCAGTGATGAGGACCTGGCCAGCAGAATCATCTCACACATAAAGACATCAAGGAGCCTCCACATCCATGTGCCACATTCCAGTCTTCTGTTGGATTTCTGCAACAGTCCTTGGAACACCTGCTGAAACTAAAGAGAGAAGAGATGCCCAAGACTCTGACTGAGATGTTTCATACACCTTGTGGTGTTTTCATACCAAACAGAGGAATGAAAAGTATCTTGGGGGAAAGAAGAGACAGGTCCACACTGAATAAAGAGAGCATTCTGTCACTGGGAAAACTGGCTTTCAACAGCTTGTTGAGGGCAATCTGATTTTCTTGAAGAAGACCTGAAAAGGGCTGGCATTGATGTCAATGAAGCATCAGTTTGTACTCAGGATTGTGCACACAGCTCTTTAAAGAGGAATGTGTGCTGTACCAGGACAAGGGTGTACTGCTTCGTGCATCTGAGCATTCATGAGTTTTCTGGCTGCTGTATATGTGTTCCTCTCATTCATCAACAACAATGAGAATCTAATGGCCGAACCGCAAGTTACTGAACTTACTGTCTACAAGAGTGCTGTGGATAAAGCCTTACAAAGTGAGACAGGAAACCTGACCTGTTCCTCCGCTTCCTTCTGGGCCCTCTCACGTGGAGTCCAATCAGAAGCACTTACGAGGTCTCCTGACAAAGACAAGAAGCAGCTCACAGAGCCATGAAGAAAACAGTTCAAGTACATCATGGAGAAGATCAGGGAGAATCCCTCTCCAGAGAGATGCATCAATCTGTTCCACTGTCTGAATGAACTGAATGACCATTCTCTAGTGGAGGAATCCAAAGCTTCCTGCGATCAGAGGAAGTCTTCTCAAAAGCCAAACTGTCACCTGCACAGTGGTCAGCTCTGGTCTGTGTGTTGCTGACTTCAGAAAAGGAGCTCGGATGTGTTTGACCTGAAGAAATACTCAGGATCAGAGAAGGTCTTCTGAGGCTGCTGCCAGTGGTCAAAGCCTCCAGAGCTGCTCTGTGAGTACATAAATGACATTTAAGTACTAACATCAGGAAGAAATATTCAGTTTTAGAGAAATATATGTATCTATATGTATATAATATATAGTATTACATTGAAAAACCTTACTGAATCAGTGCATTGATGTTCACATTAGTATAACAATATGACCATTACAATTCTAGGAGACGGAAGATGAATCTATATGTTGTTTGAGAGAATAAAACAAATGCATCTGCCATTGTCCTTCTACACTACTGGTGTTAAATTAACAGTGTGTTTGTGAAATCATGATGATCTCTTGCAGGCTGTCAGGCTGTGGAGTCACAGAGGAAGGCTGTGCTTCTCTGGTCTCAGCTCCTGAAGTCAACCACTCACACCTGAGAGAGCTGGATCTGAGTAACAATGACCTGAAGGATTCAGGAGTGAAGCTGCTACTCTGCTGGACTGGGGAATCCCCACTGTAAACTGGAGACTCTGAGGTCAGTATTCCTGTAGTTGGTCAACAAGTGATAACTGTTCACCAGATCCACATGTGTTTACAGGCACACATTGAGATAACAACACCTATGTGTTTGGACAGTGAAGCTTACAGTTTTACATTTGGTTTGCTATGCTCAGCATTTTGGATTGAGATATAATGTTTTCATATTAGGGGAACAGTACAGAATATCACCTTTATTTTGAAGGTAATGGTGAGAGTTTAGCATGTGTTGTTGTAGCCTCTGTAACTTTCTCACTCATTATTATTCATGATTCATTCATGATCCTTCTCAATCATGGCATCATCAGGATTACTTTAGTAGTGTTTAGAAACATGTTATCTACTCACTTAGAAAGAAAATGGACTCAAACACACAAAGAATAGCAGTGTGGTTTTAATATGATTTGACTCTTTGCAGGCGGTCAGGCTGTCTAGTCACAGAGGAAAGGCTGTGCTCTCTCTGGTCTCAGCTCTGAAGTCAAACCCCTCACACCTGAGAGAGAGTGGATCTGAGTAACAATGACCTGAAGGATTCAGGAGTGAAGCTGCTCTCTGCTGGACTGGGGAATCCCCCACTGTAAACTGGAGACTCTGAGTTCAGTATTCCTGTAGTTGGTCAACAAGTGATAACTGTTCACCAGATCCACATGTGTTTACCAGGCACACATAGTCCACACCAAATGTGTTTGGACAGTGAAGCTTACAGTTTTACATTTGGTGCTATGCTCCAGCATTTGGATTTGAGATAGAATGTTTCATATCTAGGCAACAGTATGTAATGCACCTTTTATATTGAGGATATTCATATATATTTTACCGTTAGAAATGAAAGCACTTAATGCATCTAGTTATCCCATTTGAAAAAGTATTTCATTATTTGGACAAATTAATTTAGTCCAAAGTTTAGAGTTTGGTCCAATATATTCTGCCTGCAGTGATTACATCAAGATTGTGATTCTACAAACTTGTTGAATACATTTGCACTTTGTCTTGGTTGTGTTTTGATGATGTTTTTCCCAATAGAAACTGAATGGTGAATAATGTCCTGTCATTTTTGGAGTCACTTCACTTGTATTGTCAGTAAGATAGAATATGTTTCTGAACACTTCTACATTCATGTGGATGCTACCATGATTATGAATAATCATGAATGAATCGTGAATGATGATGAATGAGAAAGTTACAGAGGAACAAGGATCATACCCCTCTGTTATTGGTAATGGTGAGAGGTTAGCATGTTTTGTTGTAGCCTCTGTAACTTTTCTCACTCATTATATTCATGATTCATGTCATGATTTCTCTTAAATCATGGCCATCATCAGGATTAATTTAGTAGTGTTTAGAAACATGTTATCTACTCACTTAGACAGAAAATTACTACAGTCATCATCCACCATTCAGTTACTATCGGACAAAACATAACCCAAAACACAACCAAAACAAACGCCAAAATACAACCAACGAGTTTACAACCAAATACTAAACTTTTGACTACTTTAATACACTATAAGTGAATTGGTCAGAATACTTATGACTTCTTCAAATGGGGGGACTAGATACATAAAGTGCTTTCATTTTCTAACGGTGAAATGGACAGATATGTATTAAAATACCTTCAAAGAAAAGGTGACATTATATACTGTCACCCTCATATATGAAACATTTGATCTCAAATCCAAAATGGTGGAGTATAGGAAGCCACATTCAAAATGTTAGCTTCACTGTCAAAATAGATATGGTGTGGAACTATATACTCAATACAATCTAAATCTGTTACCTCACTGTCTGTCTTTTGACTGATACTGCTTTTTAAACTGCTCTGGTCAGTCTACTCAAATATTCGTACTATACATGTTTCTCTCTACAAGCAATATTATGATTCATTTCTAATAATGATACATTCATTTATGAATAGATATGGCAGGTTTCAGGACACTGATATATCTGAATATATGTTGAAAAAAATATACTGCCACTATTTTCACCACCAAGGAATAGCAGTGTGATTTTTAATATGATTTGACTCTTTGCAGGCTGTCAGGCTGTCTAGTCACAGAGGAAGGCTGTGCTTCTCTGGTCTCAGCTCTGAAGTCAAACCCCCTCACACCTGAGAGAGCTGGACCTGAGCTACAATCACCCAGGAGACTCAAGGAGTCAGGACTGCTCTCTGCGGGACTGGAGGATCCACACTGCAGACTGGAGAAACTCAACGTATGTAGAGGGTTTATGTCAATGGTTCATATCAGACATGTTGGAGTTATCAGGCTAGTTAAGACAAACATTCTGACCACCACTTGGGATAAGTTATATAAAGACTGTGTGTGTTGTGTGTGTGTGTGTCTGTGTGTGTGTGTGTGTGTGTGTGTGTGTGTGTGTGTGTGTGTGTGTGTGGTGTGTGTGTGTGTGTGTGTGTGTGTGTGTGTGAGTTCAGGTGTATCCCTCAATGACTGTCTGTTCTCTGCTTACCACTACATTGTGGGAACATGGTGGAGAGAACACAATGAAACCTGGACTTAGAAAATGTGAGTGTTGACTGCTGTGAAGAATATGACTAAAGAATAAGTCTTAATTCAAGTGAAGTCAAAGTCAAAGACCACCATCATTACTTACTTGGTCATACTTAAATATCAGCTGTAGTTCTACAGAAGCACAAATCAGGGACACCAAAGTTACAAAGAGGTTGCTTTGACAATGTGTGTGTCTGTGTATGTGTGTGGCGTGTTACATTAGAAATGTGTGTGTGTGGCGTATTCGTGTTACGTTAGAAATGTGTGTGTGTGTGCGTTCATTCAGGAAAATGTGAGTGTGTGTGTGTGTTCAGGATGTGTGTCTGTGTGTGTGTTCAGGATGATTTTGTGTGTTTGTGTGTTTGTTCAGGATGTGTGTGTGTGTGGTGTGTGTGTTAAGCATGTGTGTGTGTGTGTGTGTGTGTGTGTTCAGGATGTGTGTGTGTGTGTGTGTGTGTGTAATAATGGGAATAAGTGTGGTTTTATATTACCATACAGCATAACATATGATCATGTCTCAAGTTACCTTAAACTTATCCTTTTGATACCTAGAAACATCTACATTAAATGAATTAGTGAAAAGAAGTGAGTTACATTCTAATGTGAATGATGATGATTTCTAATATTGTGTCTGGTTTCCATCCATCAGATGTCTGTGATCTCACACTGGACCCAAACACAGTAAACAGACACCTCTCTCTGTCTGAGGAGAACAGAAAGGTGACATGTAGGATGGAGGAGCAGCCGTATCCTGATCACCCAGAGAGATTTGAGGACTGGTACCAGGTGCTGTGTAGAGAGGGTTGACTGGGCGCTGTTACTGGGAGGTAGAGTGGAGTGGGGGAGGGGCTGATATAGGAGTGGCATATAAAGGAATCAGCAGGAGAGGAATGGGTGGTGACTGTGTGATTGGATACAATGACAAGTCCTGGAGTCTGATCTGCTCTGACAACAGTTACTCTGCCAGGCACAATAATAAGTCCACTACCATAGACGTCCCATTCCTCCAGCTCCCACAGAGTAGGAGTGTATCTGGACTGGCCAGCCGGCACTCTGTCCTTCTACAGAGTCTCCTCTGACACACTGACCCACCTGAACACATTCCACTCCATTTTCACTGAGCCCCATCTATCCAGGGTTTAGGGTTTGGGACTCGGTTGTCCCTATGTTAAATATACACTGGACATACACACACTGGACACACACACACACACACACACACACATACACTGGACACACACACTGACACACTGGACACACACACACACTGGACACTCACACACACACAATGGACACACACACACATACTGAACACACACACACACTTGATACACACACACTGTACACACTGTACACACACACACACACACACACACACACACACACACACACACTGAACAAACACACTGAACACACACACACCGGACAAACAAACACTGGACACACACACACACACACACACACACACACACACCACACAAACACACACAGGGACACCACATACATTGAACACACACACTGGACAAACACACACACACACACACACTGGACACACACACACACACTGGACACACACACACACACTGGACACACACACTCACACACACTGGACACACAAACACACACACACACAGAAACACACACAGGACACACACACACCACTGGACACACACACACACCTGACACACACACACAGGACACACACACACACTGGACACACACACACACTCACACACACAGGACACACACACACAGGACACACACACACCACACACACACACACACACACCTGGACACACACAAACACACACACACACACACACTGGACACACACACTGGACACACACACATACGCTGGACACACACACACACACACTGGACACACACACACACAAACACACTGGACACACACACTGGACACACACATACGCTGGACACACACACACACACTCACACTGGACCCACACACATACACACTGGACACACACACACTGGACACACACAAACACACACACACACAGGACACACACACACACACACACTGGACACACACACACCTGACACACTGACACACACACACACAGACACACACACTCACACACACTGGACACACACACACACTGGACACACACTCAAACACACTGGACACACACACAAAGACACTGGACACACACACATACACACTTACACACACACTCACCCACACACACACTGGACACACACACACTGGACACACACAAACACACACACACACACACTGGAACGCACACACTGGACACACACACATACGCTGGACACACACACACACACACACACACACTCACACTGGACACACACACACATACACACAGGACACACACACCTGACACACACACACACACAGGACACACACACTGGACACACACACACACTGGACACACACACACACACACTGGTAACACTAACACACACATATACACTGGACACACACCACACACCCACACACACACAGGACACACACACACACTGGACACACACACACACACACTGGACACACAACACACACACAAACTGGACACACACACACACTGAACACACACACACACACAAACACACTGGACACACACACTGGATACACAAACACAATGGACACACACACACACACTGATCACACACACACACTGAACACACACACGCTGAACACACACACCACACTGGACACACACACACACACACACTGAACACACAACACACACACACACTGGACACACACACACTAAACATACACGCTGGATACACACACACACTGAACACAAACACACGCTGAACACAACACACACACACTGGACACACACACACACACACACACTGAACACACACACACACACTGGACACACACACACTGGACACACACACTGGACACACACACTGGACACACACACACACACACACTGGACACGCATCCACACACACACACACACTGGACACACACACACATACACACACACTGGATTCACACACACACACACACACACACTGGACACACACACCCATACAGATTGGACACACACACACTGAATGAACACACACACACACTGACACACACACACACACTGGACAAACACACACAGACTCACACACACACACACACACACTGGACAGACACACACTGGACACACACACACTGGAAACACACAACACTCATACACTGGAACACACACACACACACACTGAACACACACACACACACACACTGACACTGACACACACACACATACTGGACACACACATAATTGAACACACACACACACACACACACACACTGGACACACACACACACACACACACTGGACACACACACATACACTGGACACACACACATACTGGACACACACACTGAACACAACCAGCCCTGCCATTTCTACCTGTCCTGATCTAGTGTTTTTCACCCTGACCTCCTCACACCGTCTCACTGTCCATGTCTGCTTTTAGCTCCGACCTCTACTTCACTGTGTTATAATGGACCTTATGCTGTATGTCACCTCTGTAACCCAGTTATCAAACATACTGACCTTTCTGACCCTATCCCCATGGCCCTACTTTCTACAACTGAACATTTAAATTCCTCTATGAGTTTTGTTTAGTGTCCCATTTACTTATTAATGTATTTGTTGTATATTGGGTTTGTGCTTCAGAGCATCATGGGGTTGTTTGTATGTATTGAGATGATCACGTTTCCAGATAAATGGTTGAACTGATTCCTGTCTCCTGTCTTATCATTATTTAATTGTTATACAGACGTGGTTATAAAACCCACGAGACATAACAAAAGATTAATGATGAGTTAGTCTGAATCTACAGGAACTATTCTGTCTGGGAAGAAGTGGGTTTTTACAACTGTTTAAAACTGTTATTTTCTGTGGTCCAGTCTCAGGCTAATGTTAGCACAGTGTATTGCTAGCAGAGGCAAGTGCATAGTCTAGCTAGCTAAGAAAGAGAGTTAACCAGTGGTGTAAAGTACTTAAGTAAAAATACTTTAAAGTGCTACTTAAGTAGTTTTTTTTGGGGTATCTGTACTTGACTTTACTATTCATATTTTTGACTACTTTTACTTCACTACATTCCTAAAGAAAATAATGTACTTTTACTCCATACATTTTCCCTGACACCCAAAAGTACTTTGTTACATTTTGAATGCTTAGCAGGTCAGAAAATGGTCCAATTCACACCCTTATCAAGAGAACCTCCTACTGCCTCTGATCTGGCAGAATCACTAAACACAAATGCTTGTTTGTAAATTGTCTGAGTGTTGGAGTGTGCCTCTGGCTGAACGTACATTTAAAAACAAGAAAATCGTCTGGTTTGCTTTATGTAAGGAATTTGAAATGATTTATACTTGTACTTTTACTTTTGATACTTTTAGTATATTTTAGCAATTACATTTACTTTTGATACTTAAGTTATATTTAAAAACCAAATACTTTTTTAGACTTTTACTCAAGTAGTATTTTACTGGGTGACTTTCACTTTTAGTTGAAGTCATTTTCTATTAAGGTATCTTTACTTTTACTCAAGTATGACAATTGGGTACTTTTTCCACCACTGGAGTTAACATCGTCATGGACGGCAGAAAAGGACTGGAGACGGACATCGCATAACTTTGTCCAAGTGGTGGTCAGAATTTTGTCTTAACTAGCCTGAAACTCCAACATGTCTGATATGACATTGACATAAACCCTCTACATACTTGAGTTTATTCAGTCTGCAGTGTGGATCCTCCAGTCCAGCAGAGAGCAGTCTGACTCTGAGTCTCCTGGGGTGATTGTAGCTCAGGTCCAGCTCCAAATCATATTAATACCACACTGCTATTCTTTGGTGGGGAAGATATTGGCAGTATATTTTTCAACATTTTCAGTTAAATCAGTGTCCTGAAACATGCTCTATCTATTCATAAATGGATGTTTCATTATTAGAAATGACAAATTATCAAAGTATTGCTTGTAGAGAAGAAAAATGTGTAGTCCAAATATTTAGGTAGACTGACCAGAGCAGTTTAAAAAGTAGTATCAGTCCAAGACAGACAGTGAGGTATCAGATTTAGATTGTATTGAGTATACAGTCCACACCATATCTACAGTGCATTCAAAAAGTATTCAGACCCCTTGACTTTTTCCACATTTTGTTTAAGTTACAGCTTATTCTAAAATAGATTAAATTAGTTATTTTTTCCCCCTCAATTTACACACAATACCCCATAATGACAAAGTGAAAAAAGGTTTTTTAGACATGTTTGCAAATATATAGAAATACCTTATTTACAGAAGTTTTCAGACCCTTTGCTATGAGATTCGAAATTGAGCTCATGTGCATCCTGTTTCCGTTGATCATCCCTGAGATGTTTCTACAACTTGATTGGATTCCACTGTGGTCACTTCAATTGATTGGACATGATTTGGAAAGGACACAACCTGTCTATATAAGGTCCCACAGTTGACAGTGCATGTCAGAGCAAAAACCAAGCCATGAGGTCGAAGGAATTGTCCGTAGAGCTCCGAGACAGGATTGTGCCGAGGGGAAGGGTACCAAAAAATGTCTGCAGCATTGAAGGTCCCCAAGAACACAGTGGCCTCCATCATTCTTAAATGGAATAAGTTTGGAACCACCAAGATTCTTCCTAGAGCTTGCCGCCCGGCCAAACTGAGCAATCGGAGGAGAAGGGCCTTGGTCAGGGAGGTGACCAAGAACCCGATGGTCACTCTGACAGAGCTCAAGAGTTCCTCTGTGGATATGGGAGAACCTCCAGAAGGACATCTCTGCAGCACTCCACCAATCAGGTCTTTATGGTAGAGTGGCCAGACGGAAGCCACTCTTCAGTAAAAGGCACATGACAGCCCGCTTAGAGTTTGCCAAAAGGCACCTAAAGACTCTCAGACAATGAGAAACAAGATTCTCTGGTCTGATGAAACCAAGATTGATCTCTTTGGCCTGAATGCCAAGCGTCACGTCTGGAGGAAACCTGGCACCATCCCTACGGTGAAAATGGTGGTGGCAGCATGCTGTGGGATGTTTTTAGTGGCAGGGACTGGGAGACTAGTCAGGATCGAGGGAAAGATGAACAGAGCAAAGTACAGAGAGATCCTTGATGAAAACCTGCTCCAGAGCGCTCTGGACCTCAGACTGGGGTGAAGGTTCACCTTCCAACAGGACAATGAGCCTAAGCACACAACCAAGACAATGCAGGAGTTCTAAAAACCCATAACCTTGTCATTATGGGATGTTGTGTGTAGATTGACGAGTAAAAAAAAAACGATTTAATCAATTTTAGAATAAGCCTGAAAATGTGGAAAACGTCAAGGGGTCTGAATACTTTCCGAAAGCACTGTGTAACTATGTGTGCTCGATTGTATACACCTGTCAGTAACGGGTGTGGCTGAAATAGCAGAATCCATCATTTGAAGAGTGTCCACATACTTGTGTATATTATGTTAATTATTTATGCATAGTCACTTTAACTCTACCCACATGTACATATTACCTCAACTAGCCGGTGCCCCCGCACATTGACTCTGCACCGGTACCCCCCCTGTATATATAGCCTCCCTACTGTTATTTTATTTTACTTCTGCTCTTTTTTTTCTCAACACTTTTTGTTGATGTTTTATTTACTTTTTTTCACCAAAAAAAATATGCACTGTTGGTTAAGGGCTGTAATTAAGCATTTCACTGTAATGTCTGCACCTGTTTGTATTTGGCGTATGTGGCCAATAAAATTTGATTTGATTTGATTTGATATATAGTGTATTTCCCTGGTATATTACTCATGTCTCACCTGTCAGTATGCTGCTCTGGCGTCATCCTGTGGACAGCTGGGAACACAAACTTCACTCCATTACGTTCAATGTATCCCACAAAGTGCCACTTGGCTGGACAAAGCAGTCTGAATGGGAAATCAGGTCCATATATGAATACAGGCAGACACACAGCCTTACATGTCATATCACTGAGTCTCAGTTTAAATCACGGTTTAAACATAACAAGTCATTGCAAGTGAAAACATTTCTCAAATTAGGTTTTAGGTTTTATTTATTCACACCAAAGTAAAGAAGTGAAAGAAAAAACACTGCAGATAAATAAACAGGTAAAAACGGTAAAAACGGTGTTCAGGTGAGGCTGGAAGAAAAACCATGTTTGATTATGTATGTGTGTGTGAGAGAGAATCAGGCTACATGGAGGGGATTATTGGGTAGTTTGGTTCATCAGGCTGTCTCCCAGTCTTCATGGAGGGGGTTATTGGGTAGTTTGGTTCATCAGGCTGACCCCCAGTCTTCATGGAGGGGATTATTTGGGTAGTTTGGTTCATCAGGCTGACCCCCAGTCTTCATGGAGGGATTATGGGTAGTTTGGTTCATCAGGCTGACCCCCAGTCTTCATGGAGGGGATTATTGGGTAGTTTTGGTTCATCAGGCTGACCCCCCAGTCTTCATGGAGGGATTATTGGGTAGTTTGGTTCATCAGGCTGACCCCCAGTCTTCATGGAGGGGATTATTGGGTAGTTTGGGTTTCATCAGGCTGACCCCTAGTCTTCTCTTGAAGTTATTGAGGGTTGATGTGTTTTGACGATGTGAAAGATAAGAATTCCAGAGTATGGTACCTCTGTATCTGATAGAGAATTGACTATGTGAGATGTGGCAGTGGGTAGGGTGAAGGTTATCACAGTTACAGTGGGGGAAAAAAAGTATTTAGTCAGCCACCAATTGTGCAAGTTCTCCCACTTAAAAAAGATGAGAGAGGCCTGTAATTTTCATCATAGGTACAACGTCAACTATGACAGACAAATTTAGATTTTTTTTTCTCCAGAAAATCACATTGTAGGATTTTTAATGAATTTATTTGCAAATTATGGTGGAAAATAAGTATTTGGTCACCTACAAACAAGCAAGATTTCTGGCTCTCCACTCGTTACCTGTATTAATGGCACCTGTTTGAACTTGTTATCAGTATAAAAGACACCTGTCCACAACCTCAAACAGTCACACTCCAAACTCCACTATGGCCAAGACCAAAGAGCTGTCAAAGGACACCAGAAACGAAATTGTAGACCTGCACCAGGCTGGGAAGACTGAATCTGCAATAGGTAAGCAGCTTGGTTTGAAGAAATCAACTGTGGCAGCAATTATTAGGAAATGGAAGACATACAAGACCACTGATAATCTCCCTCGATCTGGGGCTCCACGCAAGATCTCACCCTGTGGGATCAAAATGATCACAAGAACGGTGAGCAAAAATCCCAGAACCACACGGGGGACCTAGTGAATGACCTGCAGAGAGCTGGGACCAAAGTAACAAAGCCTACCATCAGTAACACACTACGCCGCCAGGGACTCAAATCCTGCAGTGCCAGACGTCTCCCCCTGCTTAAGCCAGTACATGTCCAGGCCCGTCTGAAGTTTGCTAGAGTGCATTTGGATGATCCAGAAGAGGATTGGGAGAATGTCATATGGTCAGATGAAACCAAAATATAACTTTTTGGTAAAAACTCAACTCGTCGTGTTTGGAGGACAAAGAATGCTGAGTTGCATCCAAAGAACACCATACCTACTGTGAAGCATGGGGGTGGAAACATCATGCTTTGGGGCTGTTTTTCTGCAAAGGGACCAGGACGACTGATCCGTGTAAAGGAAAGAATGAATGGGGCCATGTATCGTGAGATTTTGAGTGAAAACCTCCTTCCATCAGCAAGGGCATTGAAGATGAAACGTGGCTGGGTCTTTCAGCATGACAATGATCCCAAACACACCGCCCGGGCAACGAAGGAGTGGCTTCGTAAGAAGCATTTCAAGGTCCTGGAGTGGCCTAGCCAGTCTCCAGATCTCAACCCCATAGAAAATCTTTGGACGGAGTTGAAAGTCCGTGTTTGCCCAGCGACAGCCCCAAAACATCACTGCTCTTGAGGAGATCTGCATGGAGGAATGGGCCAAAATACCAGCAACAGTGTGTGAAAACCTTGTGAAGACTTACAGAAAACGTTTGACCTGTGTCATTGCCAACAAAGGGTATATAACAAAGTCTTGAGAAACTTTTGTTATTGACCAAATACTTATTTTCCACCATAATTTTGCAAATAAATTCATAAAAAATCCTACAATGTGATTTTCTGGAGAAATAAAATCTCATTTTGTCTGTCATAGTTGACGTGTAACTATGATGAAAATTACAGGCCTCTCTCATCTTTTTAAGTGGGAACTTGCACAATTGGTGGCTGACTAAATACTTTTTTCCCCCACTGTATATAGATGGATTTCAGAATGAACCTGGAAGAATCCATTGAAGGGTTTAGGTAAACTGTCTGGTAGGTGAGAGTATTTGTAGATGAAAGTGCATAATTTCTGAACATTAATGTCGTAAATAGACAAGATATTGAGTTTCTTAACCAAAGGTCCAGATGGAGCCTGGTAATTAGAGGAGGTGGCTGGTGGTGCACATTTCTATTGGATGATGAGTAATTAGTGTAGGTAGGAGGCATATGTACTGGCCCAGACAATATTACAGTAAATGAGATATGGGTAAATTAAGCTATAGTATAGAGTCTCTATATAGTATATAGTATATAGTATATATACAGTATATAGTATAGTATATATACAGTATAGTATATCTCTCTCTCTATAGTATAGTATATATACAGTATAGTAGACTCTCTCTCTCTATAGTATAGTATATATACAGTATAGTATACTCTCTCTATAGTAGTATATATATATAGTATATATACTATAGTATAGTATATATACAGTATAGTAGACTCTCTCTATAGTATAGTATATATACAGTATAGTAGACTCTCTCTCTATAGTATAGTATATATACAGTATAGTAGACTCTCTCTCTATATAGTATATAGTATATATACAGTATAGTATACTCTCTCTCTCTATAGTATATATATATACAGTATAGTACTACTCTCTCTATAGTATAGTAGTATATATACAGTATAGTATACACTCTCTCTCTATATAGTAGTATAGTAGTATAGTACTCTCTCTCTCTATAGTATAGTATATATACAGTATATAGTATACTCTCTCTATAGTATAGTATATATACAGTATAGTACTCTCTCTCTATAGTATAGTATATATACAGTATAGTAGACTCTCTCTATAGTATAGTATATATACAGTATAGTAGACTCTCTCTCTATAGTATAGTATATATACAGTATAGTAGACTCTCTCTCTATAGTATAGTATATATATACAGTATAGTAGACTCTCTCTCTATAGTATAGTATATACAGTATAGTATACTCTCTCTCTATAGTATAGTATATATAGTATAGTAGACTCTCTCTCTATAGTATATATATATATACAGTATAGTAGACTCTCTCTAGTATAGTAGTATAGTATATATACAGTATAGTATAGTATACAGTATAGTACTCTCTCTCTATAGTATAGTATATATACAGTATAGTACTCTCTCTCTATAGTATAGTATATATACAGTATAGTATACTCTCTCTCTATAGTATAGTATATATACAGTATAGTAGACTCTCTCTATAGTATAGTATATATATAGTATAGTAGACTCTCTCTCTATAGTATAGTATATATACAGTATAGTAGACTCTCTCTCTATAGTATAGTATATATAGTATAGTAGACTCTCTCTATAGTATAGTATATAGTATACTCTCTCTATAGTATAGTATATATAGTATAGTAGACTCTCTCTATAGTATATATATATATAGTAGTAGACTCTCTCTCTATCTCTCTATATAGTATAGTATATATACAGTATAGTATACTCTCTCTCTATAGTATAGTATATATACAGTATAGTAGACTCTCTCTATCTATATAGTATATATATATACAGTATAGTAGACTCTCTCTCTCTAGTATATATAGTATAGTATACTCTCTCTATATATATAGTATAGTATAGTACTCTCTCTCTCTATAGTATAGTATATATACAGTATAGTAGACTCTCTCTCTATATATAGTATATATAGTATATATATAGTATAGTATATATACAGTATAGTCTCTCTATAGTATAGTATATATACAGTATAGTAGACTCTCTCTCTATAGTATAGTATATACAGTATAGTATACTCTCTCTCTATAGTACTCTATATATACTATAGTATACTCTCTCTCTATATAGTATATATACAGTATATAGTAGACTCTCTCTATATAGTATAGTATATATACAGTATAGTACTCTCTCTCTATAGTATAGTATATATATATAGTAGACTCTCTCTATAGTATAGTATATATACAGTATAGTAGACTCTCTCTCTATAGTATAGTATATATACAGTATAGTAGACTCTCTCTCTATATAGTATAGTATATATACAGTATAGTATACTCTCTCTATATATAGTATATATACAGTATAGTAGTCTCTACTATCTCTCTATAGTATAGTATATATACAGTATAGTATATACTCTCTCTCTATATAGTATAGTATATATACAGTATAGTAGACCCTCTCTCTATAGTATAGTATATATACAGTATAGTACTCTCTCTCTATAGTAAAGTATATATACAGTATAGTACTCTCTCTCTCTAGTATATAGTATATAGTATATATATAGTATATCTCTCTCTCTATAGTATAGTATATATACAGTATAGTAGACTCTCTCTCTATAGTATAGTATATATACAGTATAGTAGACTCTCTCTCTATAGTATATATAGTATATAGTATATAGTATAGTATACTCTCTCTCTATAGTAGTATATATACAGTATAGTAGACTCTCTCTCTCTATAGTATATAGTATATATACAGTATAGTATACTCTCTCTCTCTATAGTATAGTATATATACAGTATAGTATACTCTCTCTCTATAGTATATATATATATACAGTATAGTATACTCTCTCTATATAGTATATATATATATATAGTATAGTCTACTCTCTCTAGTATAGTATATATACAGTATAGTACTCTCTCTCTCTATATATATATATATACAGTATAGTACTCTCTCTCTATATATAGTATATAGTATATATATAGTATAGTAGACTCTCTCTCTATATAGTATAGTATATATATACAGTATAGTATAGTATATATACAGTATCTCTCTCTATCTAGTAGTATATATATATACAGTATAGTAGACTCTCTCTATAGTATAGTATATATACAGTATAGTAGACTCTCTCTATATATATAGTATATATAGTATAGTATACTATATATAGTATATATATACAGTATAGTAGACTCTCTCTCTCTATATAGTATAGTATATATACAGTATAGTAGTACTCTCTCTCTATAGTATAGTATAGTACTCTCTCTCTATAGTATATATATAGTATACAGTATAGTATACTCTCTCTCTATATAGTATAGTATATATACAGTATAGTACTCTCTCTCTCTATAGTATAGTATATATACAGTATAGTATACTCTCTCTCTCTATAGTATAGTATATATACAGTATAGTAGACTCTCTCTATATAGTATAGTATATATACAGTATAGTATAGACTCTCTCTCTATAGTATAGTATATATATACAGTATAGTAGACTCTCTCTCTCTATAGTATAGTATATATACAGTATAGTATACTCTCTCTCTATAGTATAGTATATATACAGTATAGTATACTCTCTCTATATATATATATACAGTATAGTAGACTCTCTCTCTATAGTATAGTATATATAGTATAGACTCTCTCTCTCTATAGTATAGTATATATACAGTATAGTAGACTCTCTCTATATAGTATAGTATATATACAGTATAGTAGACTCTCTCTCTATAGTATAGTATATATACAGTATAGTATACTCTCTCTATATAGTATAGTATATATACAGTATAGTATACTCTCTCTCTATAGTATAGTATATATACAGTATAGTAGACTCTCTCTATATAGTATCTATATAGTATAGTATATATATAGTATAGTATATATAGTATAGTATACTCTCTCTATAGTATAGTATATATACAGTATAGTATACTCTCTCTCTATATAGTATAGTATATATATAGTATAGTACTCTCTCTCTATAGTATATAGTATATATAGTATATATACTATAGTATAGTATATATACAGTATAGTAGACTCTCTCTCTCTATATAGTATAGTATATATACAGTATAGTAGACTCTCTCTCTATATAGTATATATAGTATAGTATACTCTCTCTCTATAATATAGTATATATAGTATAGTATACTCTCTCTATATAGTATAGTATATATACAGTATAGTATACTCTCTCTCTCTATAGTATAGTATATATACAGTATAGTAGACTCTCTCTATAGTATAGTATATATACAGTATAGTAGACTCTCTCTATAGTATAGTATATATACAGTATAGTAGACTCTCTCTCTATAGTATAGTATATACAGTATAGTAGTACTCTCTCTCTATAGTATAGTATATATACAGTATAGTAGTAGTAGTATATATACAGTATAGTAGACTCTCTATAGTATAGTATATACAGTATAGTACTCTCTCTATATAGTATAGTATATATACAGTATAGTATTACTCTCTCTATAGTATAGTATATATAGTATAGTCTCTCTCTATAGTATAGTATAGTATACTCTCTCTCTATAGTATAGTATATATACAGTATAGTATCTCTCTCTATATAGTATAGTATATATACAGTATAGTAGACTCTCTCTCTATAGTATAATATATATATACAGTATAGTATACTCTCTCTCTATAGTATAGTATATATACAGTATAGTAGACTCTCTCTCTATAGTATATATATATATAGTAGTATAGTATACTCTCTATCTCTATAGTATAGTATATATACAGTATATAGTATACTCTCTCTCTATAGTATAGTATATATACAGTATAGTAGACTCTCTCTCTCTCTATAGTATAGTATATATATACAGTATAGTAGACTCTCTCTCTATAGTATAGTATATATACAGTATAGTATACTCTCTCTCTATAGTATAGTATATAGTATAGACTCTCTCTCTATAGTATAGTATAGTATAGTAGACTCTCTCTATAGTATAGTATATATACAGTATAGTAGACTCTCTCTCTATAGTATAGTATATATACAGTATAGTATACTCTCTCTCTCTATAGTATAGTATATATACAGTATAGTAGACTCTCTCTATATATATATATATAGTATAGTATACTCTCTCTCTATATAGTATAGTATATATAGTATATAGTCTCTCTCTCTATAGTATAGTATATATACAGTATAGTAGACTCTCTCTCTATAGTATAGTATATAGACTCTCTCTCTATAGTATAGTATATATACAGTATAGTAGACTCTCTCTCTATATATATATACAGTATAGTAGACTCTCTCTATATAGTATAGTATATATACAGTATAGTAGACTCTCTCTATAGTATAGTATATATATAGTATATATATCTCTCTCTATAGTATAGTATATATACAGTATAGTATACTACTCTCTATATAGTATAGTATATATACAGTATAGTAGACTATCTCTATATATAGTATAGTATATATACAGTATAGTATATCTCTCTCTATAGTATAGTATATATACAGTATAGTAGACTCTCTCTCTATAGTATAGTATATATAACAGTATAGTAGACTCTCTCTCTCTCTCTATAGTATAGTATATATACAGTATAGTATACTCTCTCTCTATAGTATAGTATATATACAGTATAGTATACTCTCTCTATATAGTATAGTATATATACAGTATAGTCTCTACTCTCTCTCTCTATAGTATAGTATATATACAGTATAGTAGACTCTCTCTCTAGTATAGTATATATACAGTATAGTATACTATATAGTATATATATATACAGTATAGTATACTCTCTCTCTATAGTATAGTATATATACAGTATAGTAGACTCTCTCTATATAGTATAGTATATATATACAGTATAGTACTCTCTCTCTATAGTATAGTATATATACAGTATAGTAGACTCTCTCTCTATATATATATATATACAGTATATACTCTCTCTCTCTATAGTATAGTATAGTATAGTATATCTCTCTCTATAGTATAGTATAGTATATATCTCTCTATAGTCTCTCTCTCTATAGTATAGTATATATATAGTATAGTATAGTAGTATAGTATACTCTCTCTCTATATATAGTATATACAGTATATAGACTCTCTCTCTATAGTATAGTATATATACAGTATAGTAGACTCTCTCTCTATAGTATAGTATATATACAGTATAGTAGACTCTCTCTCTATATAGTATAGTATATATACAGTATAGTAGACTCTCTCTCTATATAGTATAGTATATATAGTATAGTAGACTCTCTCTCTATATAGTATAGTATATATATACAGTATAGTATACTCTCTCTCTCTAGTATAGTATATATACAGTAGTAGTATATATACTCTCTCTCTATAGTATAGTATATATACAGTATAGTAGACTCTCTCTCTATATATAGTATAGTATATATACAGTATAGTATACTCTCTCTATAGTATAGTATATATAGTATAGTATATATACTCTCTCTCTATAGTATATATATATAGTATAGTATACTTTCTCTCTATAGTATAGTATATACAGTATAGTAGACTCTCTCTCTATAGTATAGTATATATACAGTATAGTAGACTCTCTCTCTATATAGTATAGTATATATACAGTATAGTATACTCTCTCTCTATAGTATAGTATATATACAGTATAGTACTCTCTCTCTATATAGTATAGTATATATACAGTATAGTATACTCTCTCTATATATATATACTATATAGTAGACTCTCTCTCTATAGTATAGTATATATAGTATATATACTCTCTCTATAGTATAGTATATAGTATACTCTCTCTATAGTATAGTATATATACAGTATAGTAGACTCTCTCTCTATAGTATAGTATATATACAGTATAGTAGACTCTCTCTATATAGTATAGTATATATACAGTATAGTATACTCTCTCTCTATAGTATAGTATATATATATCTCTCTCTATAGTATATATAGTATACTCTCTATATATATATACAGTATAGTAGACTCTCTCTATATAGTATATATATAGTATATATAGTATAGTATACAGTATAGTCTCTCTCTATAGTATAGTATATATACAGTATAGTAGACTCTCTCTATATAGTATAGTATATATACAGTATAGTAGACTCTCTCTCTATAGTATAGTATATATACAGTATAGTAGACTCTCTCTCTATAGTATAGTATATATACAGTATAGTACTCTCTCTCTATATATAGTATAGTATATATACAGTATAGTAGACTATCTCTCTCTATAGTATAGTATATATACAGTATAGTATACTCTCTCTCTATAGTATAGTATATATATAGTATAGTATACTCTCTCTCTCTATAGTATAGTAGTACTCTCTCTATAGTATAGTATATATACAGTATAGTATACTCTCTATAGTATAGTATATATACAGTATAGTATACTCTCTCTCTATAGTATAGTATATATACAGTATAGTAGACTCTCTCTCTATAGTATAGTATATATATACAGTATAGTATACTCTCTCTCTATAGTATAGTATATATCTATAGTATATATATATACAGTATAGTAGACTCTCTCTCTATAGTATATATATATACAGTATAGTAGACTCTCTCTCTATAGTATAGTATATATATAGTATAGTATATACTCTCTCTAGTATAGTATAGTCTCTCTCTATATAGTAGACTCTCTCTCTATAGTATAGTATATATACAGTATAGTATACTCTCTCTCTCTATAGTATATAGTATATAGTATACTCTCTCTCTATAGTAGTATATATACAGTATAGTACTACTCTCTCTCTCTATAGTATAGTATATATACAGTATAGTAGTACTCTCTCTCTCTCTCTATATATATATAGTAGTATATATATAGTAGTATAGTATACTCTCTCTCTATAGTATAGTATATATACAGTATAGTATACTCTCTCTCTATAGTATAGTATAGTATATATACAGTATAGTACTCTCTCTCTATATAGTATAGTATATATACAGTATAGTAGTACTCTCTCTCTATAGTATAGTATATATAGTAGTATAGTACTCTCTCTATCTATATAGTATAGTATATCTATATAGTATAGTATATATACTCTCTCTCTCTCTATAGTATAGTATATATACAGTATAGTATACTCTCTCTCTATCTATAGTAGTATATATATACAGTATATAGTACTCTCTCTCTCTATAGTATAGTATATATACAGTATAGTAGACTCTCTCTCTATATAGTATATAGTATATATAAGTATAGTATATATACAGTCTCTCTCTCTCTATAGTATAGTATATATACAGTATAGTAGACTCTCTCTCTCTATAGTATATATATATAGTAGTATAGTATACAGTATCTACTCTCTCTCTATATATAGTATAGTATACTCTCTATATAGTAGTATACTCTCTCTCTATATAGTATAGTATATATACAGTATAGTAGACTCTCTCTCTATAGTATAGTATATATACAGTATAGTATCTCTCTAGTATATATATATAGTATAGTAGTACTCTCTCTCTATAGTATAGTATATATACAGTATAGTAGACTCTCTCTCTATAGTATAGTATATATACAGTATAGTAGACTCTCTCTATATATATAGTATATAGTATAGTATACTCTCTCTCTCTATATATAGTATATATACAGTATAGTATACTCTCTCTCTCTAGTATAGTATAGTATATATATACTATAGTATAGTATACAGTATAGTAGACTCTCTCTCTCTATATAGTATAGTATATATACAGTATAGTATACTCTCTCTCTCTCTATATATATATAGTATATATACAGTATAGTAGACTCTCTCTCTATCTAGTATATATACAGTATAGTATACTCTCTCTATATAGTATAGTATATATACAGTATAGTATACTCTCTCTATAGTATATATAGTATATATACAGTATAGTAGACTCTCTCTCTCTATATATATAGTATATATACAGTATAGTAGACTCTCTCTCTATAGTATAGTATATATATACAGTATAGTATCTCTCTCTATATATACAGTATAGTAGACTCTCTATAGTATAGTATATATACAGTATATATATACAGTATAGTATACTGTCTCTATATAGTATAGTATATATACAGTATAGTATACACCTCTCTATAGTATAGTATATATACAGTATAGTATACTCTCTCTATCTATAGTATATATATATAGTATAGTACTCTATAGTATAGTATATATACAGTATAGTAGACTCTCTCTATAGTATAGTATATATACAGTATAGTAGACTCTCTCTATATAGTATATATATACAGTATAGTAGACTCTCTCTATAGTATAGTATATATATAGTATAGTATATACTCTCTCTCTATAGTATAGTATATAGTATAGTAGACTCTCTCTCTATATAGTATATATAGTATAGACTCTCTCTATAGTATAGTATATATACAGTATAGTATACTCTCTCTCTATAGTATAGTATATATACAGTATAGTATACTCTCTCTCTATAGTATAGTATATATACAGTATAGTAGACTCTCTATATAGTATAGTATATATACAGTATAGTAGACTCTCTATATATATATATAGTATATATACAGTATAGTAGACTCTCTCTCTATAGTATAGTATAGTCTCTCTATAGTATAGTATATATACAGTATAGTATACTCTCTCTCTATAGTATAGTATATATAGTATAGTAGACTCTCTCTATAGTATAGTATATACAGTATAGTATACTCTCTCTATATAGTATAGTATATAGTATAGTAGACTCTCTCTCTATAGTATAGTATATATACAGTATAGTAGACTCTCTCTCTATAGTATAGTATATATACAGTATAGTAGACTCTCTCTCTATAGTATAGTATATAGTATAGTAGTATATATATAGTATAGTATATACTCTCTCTCTAGTATAGTATATATAGTATAGTATATATACAGTATAGTACTCTCTCTCTATAGTATAGTATATATACAGTATAGTATAGTAGACTCTCTCTATAGTATAGTATATATACAGTATAGTAGACTCTCTCTCTATATAGTATAGTATATATACAGTATAGTAGACTCTCTCTCTATATATAGTATATATACAGTATACTATAGTATAGTATATATACAGTATAGTAGACTCTCTCTATATAGTATATATACAGTATATATACAGTATAGTATATACTAGACTCTCTCTATAGTATAGTATATATACAGTACGTGGTCTGGCGGGCTGTGGTCAAAACCGGGCCAGGCAGAGACAGGCAGAGGTACCAAGGGAGCGGGCTTAGTCGTAGTCGAGGTCACAGGCACAGGATCAGAGAACGGTAATCACTGGGGTAGACAAGTAGAGGATTAAGCAATTCGGGGAGTCAAAACAACAAGGCACAGGTCGGATACACCTGGTAATCAAAAACAACAAACTCTCTCTCTCTCTCTCGGAACAAAACGCTTAGCAAGTCACAATGGAACAATACCTCGCACCCGACTGAACTTCTGAGCACACCTTATATCCTACCCTAATTACGGACAGGTGTGCTCAGAACTCAGGTGAACCAGATCGAGTCTGATGACTCCCCCTCTCTGTAGATCGGGGAAGTGTCAGACTCTGTCTAGACCCAGCCAACCCCCGATCCCTTACAGTATCCCCCTCCCCAGGGCCGGCTCCTGACGGCCTTCTACCTCTACCGGGTGGTCTTCCTCTGGCTCGGGGTCCTGGATGATCTGGGTGTTCAGCGTGGAAAGTGGCCTTGAGAGCGGGTCTAGTATGTCCTTAGCATGGACCCAGGACCGTTCCTCCGGTCCATATCCCTCCCAGTCCACGAGATATTCGATGCCCCCTCGTCTCCGTCTTGACTCCAGTATCTCGTGGACTGTATAGGTGGTGTCCTGTTCATCCTCCAAAGGTGGTGTAGTAGGTTGTTGAGCGATTGGTGGGTACATCGGGCTATAATGGACAGGTTTCAACAGGGAGACGTGGAACGTAGGGTTTATCCTGTAGTGTCGAGGGAGTAACAGACGGTAGGTGACAGGGTAATACGTCTCTGTACCTTGAAGGGACCAATGTACCTGGGTTGGAACTTCTTGCAGCTCCGTCGGAACCGCAGGTCTCGGGTAGACAGCCACACTTGCTGCCCGGGTTGATAAGTGGGAGTAGGTCTCCGGCGTCGGTCGGCGTAGCTCTTTTGCTGTTGTGAGGCTTGACTGAGATGTTGATGGGCCGTCTCCCAGACCTGCGCACTCCGACGGAACCACTCGTCCACCGCCGTACCATCCCGGGTGCGGTATCCCACGGGAAACAGGGGTGGTTGATACCCTAGAACACACTGAAAGGGCGTTAGAGGGTAGGGAGGTGTGAATGAGTGAGTTCTGAGCATACTCTACCCCAAGAAGGAATCGGCTCCACTCTTGCGGCTGCCGCGAACATTGTTGCCGTAGATACTTCCCAATTTCCTGGTTGAGCCGTTCTGTCTGCCCATTGGCTGGGGATGATATCCGGAGGTGAGGCTCACCGAGATGCCCAAGCGTTCGCAGAAGGCCTTCCAAACCCGGGATACGAACTGGGGTCCCCGGTCGGAAACAATATCCTCCGGAACACCAAACTTCCGGAACACTGGTTAAACATAGTCTCCGCCATCTGAGTGGTGTTAGGTAAACGGGTCATGGGTACTAACCGACACATCTTGGAGAATCGATCGATAACCACGAGAATTACAGTATGGCCCTCTGATTCTGGTAGGTCGGTAACAAAGTCCATAGCAATGTGCGACCAGGGTCGTTGAGGAGTTGGCAATGGCATCAGCTTACCCTCCGGTAGTGCTCGAGGCGCCTTGGGACTGAGCACATACTGGGCAGGATAATACGTAGTCTCTGACGTCATCTGTGAGGGAATCCCACCAGTATTTTCGACTGATGAGTCGTGTAGTTCGAGTGATTCCGGGATGACAGATCCTAGCGACGTGTGGCACCATTCCATCAGTTGAGGTCGAAGCGGAGCTGGTACAAAACACCTTCGACACCGGGGTTTCTGGAGGGGCTGGTTCCGCTTGTAGGCTCTCCTGAATCGTGTCATCGATAGCCCACCTCACAGGACCAGCACGGCAACTCATGGGGAGGATAGGTTCTGGTTCAACCGGTCTGTCAGCGCGCTCGAACCGTCGGGGGAAAGCGCGTCCGCCTTACAATTCTTGGACCCGGGAATATAAGAAACAATTAATTGGAAACGGTTGAAGAATAAAGACCACCTTGCCTGTCGGGAGTTCAGTCGTTTAGCACTGTGAAGATACTCCAGATTGCGGTGGTCCGTGAGCACTTGGAACGGATGAGCTGCTCCCTCCAGCCAATGTCTCCACTCCTCCAGTGCTAACTTCACCGCCAGTAATTCACGATTTTCCCACGTCGTAGTTTCTGCTCGGCCGGATTCAGCTTCTTAGAAAAAAAAGCACAGGGTCGTGATTTGGGTGGCTCACCTTGGCGCTGGGATAGCACGGCTCCAACTCCAACCTCCGAGGCGTCCACCTCCACGATGAACGGCAAGGTAGGATCCGGCTGACATAAAATAGGAGCGGTGGTAAATCGTTGTTTCAATGTCTCAAAAGCCCGCACTGCCCCCTCCGTCCATTTCAGACCACGACCCTTGTGGCTGATCATCGCCGACAGGGGAGCTGCGGTTGTGCTGAAATTACGCACGAACCGTCTATAGTAATTGGGCAAACCCTAAGAATCTCTGGAGCTCTCTTTCACTGTCTGGGGTTGAGGCCAGTCTCGTACAGCTTGCACCTTGGATTCATCCAGTTTTACCCCGTCGGGGAGTGAGTATGGCCACAAGGAAGGAAATCGTCGTGACATGGAATTCACTCTTTTCGGCCTTCACGAACAGAGAGTGTTGTCGGAGTCGGTCCAGAACCTGGCGTACATGGGACACATGTTCACTCAGAGAGTTAGAGTAGATTAGGATGTCATCAATGTACACTATGACAAAGCGATCAATCAAGTCCCTGAAAATGTCATTCATGAACGCCTGGAACACAGAGGGCGCGTTAGTAAGTCCATAGGGCATGACACAATATTCATAATGTCCTCGATGGGTGATGAAGGCGGTCTTCCATTCATCCCTTCTCTAATGCGCACCAGATTGTACGCACTCCTGAGGTCCAGTTTACTGTAGATGGAGGCCTGCCCCACCTGCTCGAGGGCTGCTGGAATCAAAGGAAGGGGGTAACGATTTTTAATGGTAATATCGTTCAAACCTCGATAGTCTATACAAGGACGCAGTCCGCCATCCTTTTCTTAACAAAGAAAAAAACTGGATGCGGCGGGAGACGTAGATGGGCGAATGGCCCCTTGCTGTAGTGCCTCATCAATATACTTGCTAATTGATTCTCGTTCCGGCTGTGACAAAGGGTAGATCGTCCGCGAGGAGGTGTAGCCCCGGATAGCAGATCAATTGCACAAACCCAGGCCCGATGAGGTGGTAACACGGTAGCCCTCTCCTTGGAGAACACCTGCGCGTAATCCTGGTACTCTGTAGGAACAACAGTAGACACCGCACCCTTCGCATCCTCCACAGTAGACGTTTTGCAAGGTAAAATGAGGCACTCTGCCCTACATACCTCACTCCAGCCGTGATCTCGCCAGATTTCCAGGAGATGACCGGATCATGGGTAACGAGCCAGGGGTGGCCGAGGACTAGCGGCTCCCGTGGAGCGGAGATGACGAACAGAATGATGTTTCTCATGGTGCAGGGAGCCCACTTGTAAACTTGATTTCCCTCGGTACGGTGCGTAATGAACCCAGTGCCCATGGGCTCACCGTCTTGTTGCGCGTTGACTCGCAGGGGGGTGTTGAATGGGATAAGTTGAACTCCCAACTCCTCAGCAAGACCCATATCCAGAAAGCTGGCAGCCGCTCCGGAATCAATAAGTCCTTCCAACCTGCGCACTTTCTCTCCGACAGATAAGGTAACTGGCACATACATTTGTTTAGATGTAATGTTCAAAACTGGAGTCTCACTCACCGGTTTGGCAGTTCCGAGGCGATATCCTGGGGTACGGTTTGGTCGTACCGGACATTGACGAACGAAATGACCCGACTGACCACAATACAGGCATAGTCCGTCTTGCCGACGTTGTTGTCTCACCGACCCCTTGTAGAGGTGACCGTCCCAGTTGCATAGGTTCCTCCTCAGATTCTCTCCTCCGCTCTGTCAATTGCTTAGGATCAGTGATCGAGGGCTCCCGGACTGTGGATACCTTGTGTTGCACTATCAGATTATCAATAGAGATGGCTTTTTTTGATAAACTCATGTAGCGCAGTGATATCTCCTCGACAAGCCAACTCAGTCTGTACGTCTTTGCGCAGCCCTCTTCGGGAAAACGGTGAGCAAGGCCGTCTCGTTCCATCCGCTACCCGGCAGCTATAGTACGGAACTCTAAAGCGTTAGTCGGCTACGGTGCGACGGCCCTGCTGAAGTTCGCATAGTTTTGGTCTCCCACACTACGCCCAGATACTGGGTGGTCGAACCCCTCCTGGAACAGTCTCTTGAACGAACTTCCGCATTCATCTCGGGATCCTCAGGTGCCATAAGCGCAGTAGCCCAATCCAGTGCTCCTCCCGTTAGTAGAGAAATCATGAAATCCACCCTACTACGGTCATCGGAAAAAACATAGTACGATTATACGACATATACAGGGACGTCTGAAGTAGAAAACCCTGACATTTGCCAGGTTCCCCGTCGTACCTAGTCGGTAGAGAAATCGGAGGTGTAGGACGAGGACTGACCGTGCTCGGGGTGGTGCCTTCAGCCGCACCAGCGTTGAGTAGCTGCAGGAGTTCATCCATCCGTTTTTCTCCTGTATCTCCCATCGCCTCTTGTAATTCCACTGGATCCATGGTAATGGCGAGGTATTCTGTAATGAATACTCGGACAGAGTGGTAAGATCCAATCGCAGAATAGCGATGCTTTATTAGAGTACAGACAAGGGAATAGCTTAATCGTGGTCGGGCGGGCTGTGGTCAAAACCGGGCCAGGCAGAGACAGGCAGAGGTACCAAGGGAGCGGGCTTAGTCGTAGTCGAGGTCACAGGCACAGGATCAGAGAACGGTAATCACTGGGGTAGACAAGCAGAGGATTAAGCAATTCGGGGAGTTCAAACAACAAGGCACAGGTCGGATACACGGGTAATCAAAAACAACAAACTCTCTCTCTCTCTCTCTCTCTCTCTCTCTCTCTCTCTCTCTCTCTCTCTCTCTCTCTCTCTCTCTCTCTCTCTCTCTCTCTCTCTCTCTCTCTCTCTCTCTCTCTCTCTCTCTCTCTCTCTCTCTCTCTCTCTCTCTCTCTCATCTCTCTCTCTCTCTCTCATCTCTCTCTCTCTCTTCTCTCTCTCTCTCCTCTCGAACGGACAAACGCTTAGCAAGTCACAAAGGAACAATACCTCGCACCGACTGAACTTCTGAGCACACCTTATATCCTACCCTAATTACGGACAGGTGTGCTCAGAACTCAGGTGAACCAGATCGAGTCTGATGACTCCCCCTCTCTGTAGATCGGGGAAGTGTCAGACTCTTCTAGACCCAGCCAACCCCCGATCCCTTACAATAGTATATATACAGTATAGTAGACTCTCTCTATATAGTATAGTATATATACAATATAGTAGACTCTCTCTATAGTATAGTATATATACAGTATAGTAGACTCTCTCTATAGTATAGTATATATACAGTATAGTAGACTCTCTATATAGTATAGTATATATACAGTATAGTAGACTCTCTCTATATAGTATAGTATATATACAATATAGTAGACTCTCTCTATAGTATAGTATATATACAGTATAGTAGACTCTCTCTATATATTATATATACAATATAGTAGACTCTCTCTATAGTATAGTATATATACAGTATAGTAGACTCTCTCTCTATAGTATAGTATATATACAATATAGTAGACTCTCTCTATAGTATAATATATATACAGTATAGTAGACTATCTCTCTATAGTATAGTATATATACAGTATAGTAGACTCTCTCTATATAGTACAGTATATATACAGTATAGTAGACTCTCTCTCTATAGTATATATACAATATAGTAGACTCTCTCTATAGTATAGTATAATACAGTATAGTATACTCTCTCTCTATGGTATAGTATATATACAGTATAGTAGACTCTCTCTATAGTATAGTATATATACAGTATAGTAGACTCTCTCTCCATAGTTATAGTATATATACAATATAGTAGACTCTCTCTATAGTATAATATATATACAGTATAGTAGACTCTCTATATAGTATAGTATATATACAGTATAGTAGCCTCTCTATTATAGTATAGTATATATACAATATAGTAGACTCTCTCTATATAGTATAATATATATACAATATAGTAGACTCTCTATATAGTATAGTATATATACAATATAGTAGACTCTCTCTATAGTATAGTATATATACAATATAGTAGACTCTCTCTATAGTATAGTATATATACAGTATAGTAGACTCTCTATATAGTATAGTAAATATATACAGTATAGTAGACTCTCTCTATATAGTATAGTATATATACAGTATAGTATACTCTCTATATAGTATAGTATATATATACAGTATAGTAGACTATCTCTATATGTATAGTATATATACAATATAGTAGACTCTCTCTATCGTATAGTATATATACAATATAGTAGACTCTCTATAGTAATAGTATATATACAATATAGCAGACTCTCTCTATAGTATAGTATATACACAGTATAGTAGACTCTCTATATAGTATAGTATATATACAGTTTAGTAGACTCTCTCTATATAGTATAGTGTATATACAATATATAGTAGACTCTCTCTATAGTATAGTATATATACAGTATAGTAGACTCTCTCTATATAGTACAGTATATATATACAGTATAGTATACTCTCTCTCTATAGTATATATACAATATAGTAGACTCTCTCTATAGTATAGTATTAATACAGTATAGTAGACTCTCTATATAGTAATAGTATATATACAGTATAGTAGACTCTCTATATATAGTATAGTAATATATACAATATAGTAGACTCTCTCTATAGTATAGTATATATACAGTATACTAGACTCTCTATATAGTATAGTATATATACAGTTTAGTAGACTCTCTCTATATAGTATAGTATTATACAATATAGTAGACTCTCTCTATAGTATAGTATATATACAGTATAGTAGACTATCTCTATATAGTACAGTATATATACAGTATAGTAGACTCTCTCTCTATAGTATATATACAATATAGTAGACTCTCTCTATAGTTAGTATATATACAGTATAGTAGACTCTCTATATAGTATATATATATATACAGTATAGTAGACTCTCTCTATAGTATAGTATATATACAGTATAGTAGACTCTCTCTATATATTATATATACAAATAGTAGACTCTCTCTATAGTATAGTATATATACAGTATAGTAGGACTCTCTCTCTATAGTATAGTATATATACAATATAGTAGACTCTCTCTATAGTATAATATATATACAGTATAGTAGACTATCTCTCTATAGTATAGTATATATACAATATAGTAGACTCTCTCTATAGTATAGTATATATACAGTATAGTAGACTCTCTCTCTTTATAGTATAGTATATATACAATATAGTATACTCTCTCTATATAGTATAGTATATATACAGTATAGTAGACTCTCTCTCTATAGTATATATACAATATAGTAGACTCTCTCTATAGTATAGTATTATATACAGTATAGTAGACTCTCTCTCTATATATAGTATATATAACAATATAGTAGACTCTCTCTATAGTATAGTATATATACAGTATAGTAGACTCTCTCTCTATGGTATAGTATATATACAGTATAGTAGACTCTCTCTATAGTATAGTATATATACAGTATAGTAGACTATCTCTCTATAGTATAATATATATACAATATATTAGACTCTCTCTATATTATAATATATAGTATACAGTATAGTAGACTCTCTATATAGTATAGTATATATACAGTATAGCAGACTCTCTCTATATAGTATAGTATATATACAATATAGTAATCTCTCTCTATAGTATAGTATATATACAGTATAGTATACTCTCTCTATAGTATAGTATATATACAATATAGTAGACTCTCTCTATAGTATAGTATATATACAATATAGTAGACTCTCTCTCTCTATAGTATAGTATATATACAGTATAGTATATATTTTCTATTGTATAGTAGATATACAGTATAGTAGACATCTCTCTATAGTATAGTATATATACAGTATAGGAGACTATCTCTATAGTATAGTATATATACAGTATAGTAGACTCTCTCTCTATAGTATAGTATATTACAGTATAGTAGACTCTCTCTATAGTATAGTATAATAAGTATAGTATACTCTCTATAGTATAGTATATATACAGTATAGTAGACTATCTCTCTATAGTATAGTATAAATATACAGTATAGTAGACTATCTCTATAGTATAGTATATATACAGTATAGTATACTCTCTATAGTATAGTATATATACAATATAGTAGACTCTCTCTCTATATATAGTATAGTATATATACAGTATAGTAGACTCTCTATAGTATAGTATATATACACAGTATAATAGAGATATACAGTATAGTAGACACTCCTCTATAGTATAGTAGATATACAGTATAGTAGACTCTCTCTATGGTATAGTACATATACAGTATAGAGACTCTCTATATAGTATAGTATATATACAGTATAGTAGACTCTCTCTATAGTATAGTATATATACAATATATTAGACTCTCTCTATAGTATAATATATAAACAGTATAGTAGACTCTCTATATAGTATAGTATATATACAGTATAGTAGACTCTCTCTATATAGTATAGTATATATACAATATAGTAGACTCTCTCTATAATAGTATATATATACAATATAGTAGACTCTCTCTATAGTATAGTATATATACAATATAGTAGAACTCTCTCTATAGTATTAGTAATATATACAATATAGTAGACTCTCTCTCTCTATAGTATAGTATATATACAGTATAGTATATATTTTCTATTGTATATTAGATATACATATAGTAGATTCTCTCTATAGTATAGTATATATACAGTATAGGAGACTATCTCTATAGTATAGTATATATACAGTATATTAGACTCTCTCTAAAGTATAGTATATATACATTATAGTATACTCTCTATAGTATAGTATATATACAGTATAAAAACTATCTCTCTATAGTATAGTATATATACAGTATATTAGAATATCTCTATAGTATAGTATATATACAGTATAGTATACTCTCTATAGTATAGTATTATATACAATATAATAGACTCTCTCTCTATATAGTATAGTATATATAAGTATAGTATACTCTCTATAGTATAGTATATATACAGTATAGTAGACTCTCTCTATATAGTATAGTAGAATATACAGTATAGTAGACTCTCTCTATAGTATAGTAGATATACAGTATATAGTAGACTATCTCTATGGTATAGTACATATACAGTATAGGAGACTATCTCTATAGTATAGTATATATACAGTATAGTAGACTCTCTCTCTATAGTATATAAACAATATAGTAGGGACTCTCTCTATAGTAAAGTATATATACAGTATAGTAGACTCTCTCTCTATAGTATAGTATATATACAATATAGTAGACTCTCTCTATAGTATAGTATATATACAGTATAATAGACTCTCTCTCTATGGTATAGTATATATAAACAGTATAGTAGACTCTCTCATAGTATAGTATAGTATACAGTACATAGTAGACTATCTCTCTATAGTATAGTATATATACAATATATTAGACTCTCTCTATAGTATAATATATATATACAGTATAGTAGACTCTCTATATATATAGTAGAAATATACAGTATAGTAGACTACTCTATATAGTATAGTACTCTATACAAATATAGTAGACTCTCTCCTATAGTATAGTATATATACAATATAGTATATAGTACTCTCTCTATAGTATAGTATATATACAATATAGTAGACTCTCTCTATCTATTATATATACAATATAGTAGACTCTCTCTCTCTATAGTATAGTATATATACAGTTATCTATATTTTCTATTATATAGATATACAGTATAGTAGATTCTCTCTATAGTATAGTATATATACAGTATAGGAACTTTCTATATAGTATAGTATATATACAGTATATAGACTCTCTCTCTAGTATAGTATATATACATATATATACAGTATAGTATATATATACTCTCTCTACTCTCTATAGTATAGTATATATACACAGTATAGTAAGACTCTCTCTCTATAGTATATATACAGTATATTAGAATATCTCTATAGTATAGTATATAGACAGTCTCTCTCTATAGTATAGTATATATACAGTATATTAGACTCTCTCTCTATATAGTATAGTAATATACAGTATAGTATACTATACAGTATGTAGACTCTCTCTCAGATAGTATTAAACACTATAGTAGACTCTCTCTATAGTTATAGTTATCTCTACAGTCTAATAGACTCTCTCTCTAGGTATAGTATAATACAAAATAGTAATTTCTCTCTATAGTAAGTATATATACAGT
>CM072257.1:7079736-7106879 GCA_036851935.1 Coregonus suidteri | reverse complement strand
GAAAAACCTGCATCGCAGTGCAGTTTTTGCCACTAAGATCCGGTTTCAATCCAGGCTCTGCGTACCAGCCGTGACCGGGGAACCCTGGGGGCGCGAAATTGGCCCAGCTTCGCCCAGGGGGGGGGGGAAAGGGCCCGGGCGGGATGTGCTCATTTTATGAGGGTGTTTGAAACGCCAGGGTCGATTCCCACGGGGGTTTAAAAAAAAATAAAAATGTAATCGCTCTGGATAAGGTTGCAAATGACGTAAAATGTAAATGTAAAAATATGAAGGGTGAACAGTATATAATGTCACCTTTTATTTGAGGGTATGTTTCATACATATCTGTTTTCAACCGTTTTTAGAAATGAAAAGCCACTTTCTGTATCTAGTCCCACCTATTTGAAGAAGTCTAAGTATTCTGACCAAGTCACTTATCGTGTATGTAAAAGTAGTCAAAAGTTTAGTATTTGGTCCCAAACTCGTTTGGTTTGCATTTGCAGTTGTTTTTGGGTTATGTTTTTGCCCAATTATTAAAATGGTTGATGATCAACTGGAGTAATTATCTGTCCTAAAGTGAGTAGATAACATGTTTTCTAAAACACTACTAAATTAATCCTGATGATGCCATGATTAAGAAACAATCATGACTGAATCATGAATAATAATGGAGTGAGAAGAGAAAGTTACAGAGGCTACAACAAAAACATGCTAACCTCTCACATTACCAATAACAGAGGGGTATAATCCTTGTTCCTCGGAACTTTCTCATTCATCATCATTCCACGATTTATTCATGATTATTCATATCATGGTTAGCATCCACATGAATGTAGAAGTGTTCAGAAAACATCTTCTATTCTTACTGACAATTACAAGTGAAAGTGAATCCAAAATGACAGGACATTATTCACCATTCAGTTTTCTATTGGGAAAAACATCATCCACAACACAACCAAGGACAAACTGCAAAATGCATTCACAAGTTTGTAGAATCACAGGCTTGATGTACTCACTGCAGGTAAGGAATATGGTACCAAAATACTAAACTTTTGGACTACTTTAGGTACAATATAAGTGAAGATGTCCAAATTATTACAACTTTTTCAATATGGCGAGAACTCAGAGGCATAAAGTGCTTTCATTTTCTAAAACAGTAACACAGATATGTATGAAAATACTCTTCAAAATAAAAGGTGACATTCTGTACTGTCACCTAATATGAAACATTCTATCTCAATCCAAAATGGCTGGAGCAATAGCACCAAATGTAAAAACTGTTAAGCTTCACTGTCCAAACACATATGGTGTTGACTATGTGTGCCTGGTAAACACATGTGGATCTGGGGTGAACAGTTATCAGTTGTTGACCAACTACAGGAATACTGACCTCAAAGTCTCCAGTTTTAAGTGGGATTCCCCAGGACAGCAGAGAGTCAAGCTTCACTCCTGAATCCTTTCAGGTTCCTTGTTACTCAGATCCAGCTCTCTCAGGTGTGAGGGGTTGACTTCAGAGCTGAGACCAGTAGAAGCACAGCCGTCAGCTGTGCTCCAACAGCCTGACCAGCCTGACAGAGCGATCATCATGATTTCACAAACACACTGGTTTAATTTAACACCAGTAGTGTAGAAGGTCAATGGCAGATGCCTTTTGTTTATTCTTTTAGACACATCTAGATATCATCTTCCGTCTCCTATAATGGTATGGTCATATGTTATAACTAATGTTGTCACGCCCTGACTCAGTGGACGCTTTATGTTGAGTTCAGGGGTGTTGTATATTCCTTGTTGTGTCTTTTTCTCTGTGTGGGATCTAGTGTGTATAATTTCTATGTTAGGCCGCGGTTGTGTTCCCAATCAGAGGCAGCTGTCGCTCATTGTCTCTCTGATTGGGGACCATACTAGGCAGCCATATTGGCACTGTCATGTTGTGGGATGCTTGTTCTGTGAATGGTATGGTATGGTATGGTATGGTATGGTATGGTATGGTATGGTATGGTATGGTATGGTATGGTATGGTATGGTATGGTATGGTATGGTATGGTATGGTCATGGTATGGTATGGTATTGTATCTTTGGACTTCACGTTTTGTTGTTGCGTTATTTTGGTTTAATAACCATGTATGTATATCAACGCTGCGCCTTGGGTCTGACCCGTCATTAAACGAAAAACTGTGACAAATGTGATCATCAATGCATTGATTACATGTTTTCAATAATACATATTATTTCTCTAAAACTGGAATATTCTTCCTGATGATTTAGTACTTAAATGTCATTTATGTACTCACATAGCGGCTCGGGAGGCGTTGACCACTGGCAGCAGCCTCTAGAAGACCTTCCTCTGATCTGGAAGTATTTCTTCCACGGTCAAACACATCCAGCTCCTTTTCTGAAGTCAGCAACATACAAAGACCAGAAGCTGACCACTGTGGCAGGGTGACAGTTCCTTCCTTCTGAGAGACTTTCCTGATATAAGGAAGCTTTGGATTCCTCCACTAGAGAAATGTCATTCAGTTCATTCAGGACAGTGGCACAGATTGATGCAGACCTCTCTGGAGAGGGATTCTCCCTGATCTTCTCCTTGATGTACTGGACTGGTTTCTTCATGGCTCTGTTAGCTGCTTCTTGTCTTTGTCATGAGCCCTCGTAAGTGCTTCTGATTGGACTCCAGTGAGCGGCCCAGAAGGAAGCGGAGGAAACAGGTCGGCGAGGTTTTCCTGTCTCACTTTGTAAGGCTTTAATCCACAGCACTCTTGTAGACGGTAACTTTACGCTGTGGTTGTCTGATCCTCACAGAAAGGTTGCTGGACGTTGATGAGATTCATCCATTAGATTCTCATTGTTGTTGATGAATGAGGAGGAACACATATACAGCAGCCAGAAACTCCTGAATGCTCAGATGCACCGAAGCAGTACACTTGTCCTGGTAGAGCACACATTCCTCTTTAAAGAGCTCTGTGTGCACAATCCTGAGTACACTGAGGCTTCATTGACATCAATGCCAGCCTCTTTCAGGTCTTCTTCATATAAAATCAGATTGCCATTCACAAGCTGTTGAAAAGCCAGTTTTTCCCAGTGACAGAATGCTCCTCTTATTCTTGTGTGGAACTGTCTCTTCTTCCCAAGATACTTTTCATTCTTCTGTTTGGTATGAAACACCACAAGGTGTGAGTACATCTCAGTCAGAGTCCTTGGGGCATCTCTTCTCTCTTATTGGTTTCAGCATGTGTTCAAGGACTATTGCAGAAATCCAACAGAAGACTGGAATGTGGCACATGATGTGGAGGCTCCTTGATGTCTTTATGTGTGGAGATGAGTCTGCTGGCCAGGTCCTGATCACTATGAACTCTCTTCCTGAAGTACTCCTCTCCTCTGTGGGTCATTGAACCCTCGTACCTCTGTCACCTGGTCAACACACACTGAAGGGATTTTATTGGCTGCTGCAGGTCGGGTAGTTATCCAGAGGAGAGCAGAGGGAAGCAGATTTCCCTTGATGAGATTTGTCAGCAGAACATCCACTGAGGTTGACTCTGTGACGTCACAACAGATCTTGTTCTTCTGGAAGTCTAGGGGCAGTCGGCACTCATCCAGACCATCAAAGATGAACAAAACTTTGTACTTGTCGGAGTTCGAGATTCTTGATTCTTTGATTTCCTTTGAGAAGTGATTGACAAGTTCAATCAAAGTGTGTTTTTTCCCCTTTCATCAAATTCAGCTCCCGAAAAGGGAATGAAAATACAAATTGGACATCCTGATTTGCTTTTTCCTTAAGCCCAGTCCAGAATGAACTTCTGCACAGAGACTGTTTTTCCAATGCCAGGACTCCCTTTGTCAGCACAGTTATGATAAGTTTGTCTTGTCCAGTTAAGGTTTGAAGATGTCGTTACATTTGATTGCAGTCTCTGGTCTTCCTTGTTTCCTGGTTGTTGTCTCAAATCTGTCTCAGCTCATGTTCATTATTGACCTCTCCTGTTCCACCCTCTGTGATGTAGAGCTCTGTGTAGATCTTATTGAGAAGTGTTGGGTTTCCTTGTTTAGCGATCCCCTCAATACACATTGAAAATCTTTCTTTAGATTAGATTTGAGTTCACGTTGGCAAATCACAGCAAACTCATCTGAATGAAGAAATACACAGAGGATATTAATATTGACATCTTTTAATGCCTGCAGTACTGTAAGAACTGTGTTATAAAGTTTAAATTATAATCATTTATTCTCTTAACAGTCTGTATAAATCTGTATAATGTTTTTCATAATGCATTACACATTGGTGTGACTGATTTTATTTCATTATTGGTATTATTGATGGTATTATTAATGTCATCTCTCTCTCTCTCTCCTATTCTCTGTCTAAATTAATCACCTCAACACATCCCTGCTGCTACTTGATGATGTCACTAGGTTTTTGTGTTTAGGCTGCTTACAATATCATTGAGTTACACAGCTACTTTAGCTGTACTTTAGCTACAGCTTTTAAATGTTTGTTTATAAAACAGCATTCAACATGAGGCAGACAGCTCTTACTTTTCTCCAGTGTGTCAGCAAGCTCCTTCTGGTTCATTTTCCTCAGGACGTGCAGTGTGATCTTCAGAGCCCCCTCTCTGGCACTGCTCTCCTGCTTCTCATCTTCAGCATCCACCACTTCCTTATCTGCTTCTGACTCTCAAAGCCTTCTGGGAGTTCTGGACTAAGAAATCCTCTTGACCATCTTCAGCTCGTTCTTCACAAATGTCATAATATTCTCTTCAAGCCAACTGAAATATAATAAAGTAAGTAAGTACAGCAAGAGACTAAATGCTTTCTCATTAACACATTAATGAATGATTGACAGATCAACTTTACTTGAGGTAAACAAAAACAAATGTACATAACAGGACCACATACACTGAATATGGAGGCCAGGTCTGTTTGATGACTCTGGGAAGACTGACCACTGAGAATCTCTGACTCTGATCTCTCCTGTTGGTTTTCTGTGGACAAAACATGAGATTACATCTCCTCATCCTGGGAGTGCACACACACACACACACACACACACACACACACACACACACACACACACACACACACACACACACACACACACACACACACACACACACACAAGGAGGGAATGTTTGTGTTTGTTTAATATTGTTTTAGGACTATGAAAATGAAAAAATGATTAGCCTATGGATTATGAAAACAACAAAAAATAAATGGTAAAATGGGAGAGGAGAAATGACTAGAGACAGTGTTGTTTAACTCACTGACCATGACCCATGAGTTCTTCTTACCTTTGGTCACTAGAAAAAGTCTCCCTCTCTAAACATTATAGGAGGATCCATAGACCAGTCACTCTTCAGGGACACACAGCTGGGTACAGGGGAGGCTGTCTCTCCTGCTTGATTGGGCTTCAACACAACAGAGACAAACATTACATCTCTCATCTACTCTGAGCTCAAGATGGGGAGGAAACAAGAATTTCATTCAAAACACTATATATCCATTTTCAGAAATGTTGGTGAATTAGCTTCATTGTTCAAAGAAATTATGAAAGCAATAGGTGTGTTTTTTCACTAGCTAATCATGGCATGCGATTGTTCAAAAATGACAGACATGTACCGTATTTCCCGCACTATAAGGCTCACCGGAGTATAAGCGCAGCAGCTAAATTGAATGATCGTTGTACATATATAAGCTACACTGGACTATAAGCCGCAGGTGTTTTAATGTTTAATTACCATATGTAAGGTTCGTGCACAGGAGGGGATTGTCGGGAAAGAGATGGCTGCTTGAGGAAGCTCCCATTTATTTACATTTCAACAAACAAGTTGCATATTTGCATAACGTATCAAGTGTTACCATTTAGTGCAATAGTAGCAAAGGAACATATACTGTGCTGTGTAAACTGTACTGTATCTCATAGCGTTTCAGACACACAAACTTTTCAACACTGCTCTCGTTCTGTCCTCTCGTTCTGTCTCTCGTACCACTCTCGGTTCCACTTTACTTTTGCGCGCTACCTGTCTCACTCTTTTCCGGCCTCCAGCTTTTCCTGCTGGAGCCCGCCGCTTAAAGGTGGGGGGCGCGGACCGGTTTCTAGAGCCCATAGAGTTAAAGTTGGTGGACTGTAACCTGTAAAATCCATAGATTTAGGAGGTCTTCTAGTGGCCGTTAACTGTAAAAATCCATAGATTAGCCGCCCCGTTATATAAGCCGCAGGTTTGAAAAATGGGGAAAAAGGCGCGGCTTATAGTCCGAAAATTTACGGTATTTTTTAAAAATCTATCACTTGATGGTCTCATTTCAGAGAGACAATAAATAATGTTTTTTTTTTGCATAATGCTATATATCTGCCTCACCCTCAGAGAAATAAGTAGTACTGCTAGGTTTTACACAGTCAATTGTAACAAATTACTACATTTTTAGTAAAGAACTGTGCAAATGACACATTTTTCAATATTTAAAAATAACATAACAATTCAATACAATATTATGAGATCAGTATGTAAAATATTTTCATTCAACATTGTAGTCATTTAGCAGATGCTCTTATCCATGGCCTGGTTTCCCAAAAGCATCTTAAGGCTAAATTCATCGTTAGAACCTTCGTAGATGCATCATTAAATCTCCGAGCTTGAAAGAGAGCGACCCGGCTCTATGTATTTTACTGGTTTGTGACTCGCTGACTCCACCCCGGTTAGAGGGGAAAAAAGCAGCCCAAGAGTTAACACACACAAGTCGGGGAGAGTTTGAGAGGCAGGTTTATGGTACCCTCTTGACCAAGGGGGGGCAAAGTGACTGGGAATATGGTTGAATACAAACAGTGTAGTTATTCCCTCCGTAAGGCAATCAAACAGGCAAAACGTCAGTATAGAGACAAAGTGTCGCAAAAGGCTCAGACACGATACGTATGTGGCAGGGTCTACAGACAATCACGGATTACAAAGGGAAACCAGCCATGTCGCTAAACACCTTCTTCGCCTGCTTTGAGGATACACAGTGCCACCGACGCCCAAGGACTGTGGTCTCTCGTTCTCCATGGCCGACGTGAGTAAGACATTTAAGTGTGTTAACCCTCGCAATGCTACAAGCCCAAACGGCATCCCTAGCCGCGTCCTCAGATCATGCGCAGACCAGCTGGCTGGTGTGTTTACGGACATATTCAATCTCTCCCTATCCCACTCTGCTGTCCCCACTTGCTTTCATGATGTCCACCATTGTTCCTGTACCCAAGAAAGCAAAGGTAACTGAACTAAATGACTATCGCCCCGTAGCACTCACTTCTGTCATCATGAAGTGCTTTGAGAGGCTAGTTAAGGATCATATCACCTCTACCTTACCTGACACCCTAGACCCACTTCGATTTGCTTACCGCCCCCAATAGATCCACAGACGATGCACTTGCCATCGCACTGCAACACTGCCCTTTCCCATCTGGACAAGATGAATACCTTTGTAAGAATGCTGTTCATTGACTATAGCTCAGCATTCAACACCATAGTACCGTCCAAGATTCAATCATCATGCTTGGGGTCCTGGGTCTGAACCCCGCCCTGTGCAACTGGGTCCTGAACTTCCTGAAGGCCGCCCCCAGGTGGTGAAGGTAGGAACAAACACCTCCACTTCGCTGATCCTCAACACAGGGGCTCCACAAGGGTGTGTGCTCAGCCCCCTCCTGTACTCCCTGTTCACAATAACCATGACTGCGTGGCCAAGCACGCCTCCAACTCAATCATCAAGTTTGCAGACGACCACAACCGTAGTAAGCCTGATTACCAACAATGACGAGACCGCTTACAGGGAGGCGGAGGTGAGGGCCCTGGCGGAGTGGTGCCAGAAAATAACCTCTCACTCAACGTCAACAAAACAAAGGAGATGATCGTGGACTTCAGGAAACAGCAGAGGTAGCACGCCCCTATCCACATCCGACGGGACCGCAGTGGGAGAAGGTGGAAAGCTTCAAGTTCCTCAGCGTACACATCACTGACGATCTGAAATGGTCCACCCACACAGACAGTGTGGTGAAGAAGGCGCAACAGCACCTCTTCAACCTCAGGAAGGCTGCAAGAAATTTCGGCTTGGCTCCTAAAAACCCTCACATACTTTTACAGATGCACAATTGAGGAGCACCCTGTATCACCACATGGTATGGCAACTGCACCGCTCGCAACCGCAGGGGCTCTCGCCCAACGCATCCCCGGGGGTCACACAGCCTGCCCTTCCAGGACACCTACAGCCTGTTCACACCCGCTATCATCCAGAAGGCGAGGTCAGTTCAGTACAGCATCAAAGCTAGGACAGAGAGCTGAAAACAGCTTTTATCTCAAGGCCATCAGACTTAACCCTCCTGTTATGTTGTGGGTCAATTTGACCCGTTTCCACTTTGCGTTGTTGTCTAAAATACTAGTTAACCACTCTTTTTTCCACGTCTTTTTCGCCATGAAAATTACATGACTTTTCCTCATTTAGGGTCATGAACCTAACTGCAAAATGTGGACACACTGATGTGTTGTGGAATGTCTGTGTACATTTTGTATACAAACATGATGTTGTGGGTCATTTTGACCCGGAGGCTTTCATGTGTATATATATTTGCCACAGGTGCAAAACAAAAAAAGTGTCTTTGATGTATTTTGTTTTGACTGGTCCTGGTTGCACTTTTAGAATTGTGTTTGGGTTAAAAAAGGGCTTTCCCAAGCTTCTCCTCAGTGTGATAGCAGCAGGTCCCTGGACACAGACACTCAAAAAATGAGCCTCCAAAAGATTTTCAATCAATGAAGTCTTATCACAAATTCTGAGACTGTGACAGTGAAAAAGAAGAAGAGGTTTCAGAGACAGAGGATATTTCAGAGATAGAGGACAATGCTGTTGATGATCCAGATTTTGTCTTCATTGAAGAGGATTCAGAGGAGGAGTCTGCCGTACCATCCCCTACATCAGATGAGAGACAGAGCATGCAACAAGCATCATCAAGAGAGAGAAGACATGGAAGTCTAAAGATGGTCATATTGAATGGTCACCGTCACCACAACGAGGTCAAGGTAGACTCTCAGCTTCCAATGTAATAAAAAATGGTTCCAGGACCTACAACGATTTGCTGTCACTCGAGTCCATGACATACAATCAGCTTTTTGAGCTCTTTTTACCCCCAAGCAATAGAGAAGATTGTTCTGGACATGACCAACTTGGAGGGGAGCCGTGTGTTTCAAGAGAACTGGAAGCCACTGGATCGGATTGACTTGCATGCATACATTGGATTGCTCATATTAGCTGGAGTCTACCGTTCAAACGGAGAAGCAACGGCCAGCCTGTGGAATGAAGAGAATGGAAGGCCAATATTTCGGGCAACAATGTCTCTACAAGAATTCCACATAATTTCTCGGGTGATTCGCTTTGATAACCGTGATACCAGACCGGGTCGACGTGAAAGAGACAAACTAGCTGCAATCAGAGATGTATGGGATAAATGGGGTGGAAATTCTACCGTTACTGTACAATCCCAGTCCTCATGTTACAGTTGATGAACGCCTTGTTCCATTCAGAGGACGTTGTCCCTTCAGACAGTATATGCCAAACAAGCCTGCAAAATATGGCATCAAAATATGGGCAGCATGTGATGCCACATCAAGCTATGCATGGAATATGCAAGTTTACACTGGGAAGCCACCCGGCGGAGTGCCTGAGAAAAACCACAGGGGATGCGGGTGGTTGGCCTGGACATGAGTGAAGGGCTGCAAGGTCATAACATCACGTGTGACAACTTCTTCACATCCTACCGCCTTGGTGTTGAACTACAGAAGAGAGAAGCTGACCATGGTTGGAACAATCAGAAAAAACAAAACCTGAACTTCCCAGTGAGCTTCTGAAAATGCAGGGCAGAACTGTGCATTCCTCTAAATTTGCTTTCTCTGAAAATGCAACTGTTGTTTTCATACAGCCCAAAGAAGAACAAGAATGTTCTTGTAATGAGCACAATGCACAAAGATGCATCGCTGAGTGCAAGAGAGGACATCAAGCCACAAATAATACTGGACTACAATTCCACCAAAGGAGGTGTTGACAATTTGGATAAAGTCACAGCAACATATAGTTGTCAGCGCATGACTGCCCGCTGGCCTTTGGTGATTTTCTACAACATTGTGGATGTGTCTGCTTACAATGCCTATGTCCTGTGGACTGAAATCAACCAGCAATGGAATGGTGGCAAATTGTACCGACGCCGGCTTTTCCTAGAGGAGCTCGGCAAAGCTCTCATCACTCCCAAGATCCAGAGGAGAGTCCGGCCTCCTCGGTCGACAGCAGCTGCATCTGCCGTCCAGAAAATTCAAGCTGGACCATCAACACATGCCTCCAATCAACCAGAAATGGATCCAGTGGATACAGGCAGTGGCAAGAAACGGAAAAGATGCCAGCTCTGCCCCCCTCGACAAGGACAGTAAAACAAGCACCACTTGTGTAGAATGCAATAAATACATCTGCAGAAAGCACACACACACATTGTGTTCAACATGTAGAGAGAAAGACTGAAGGGATAATATGGACCAATAGGGGGGGAAAAAACCTACTTGGGGAAACTGAAAAATCTTGTTTGTGAGAAAGGAAAATATGTTTAACAAATAGTTCTTAAATATTGTTTAAAAAATAAAAAAAAGTATTGTATTTCTTCTTTCTGAAATGTCTGATAAGACAAAATAAAGTTGTTTCTGTTTTTACTTAATTCTTTGACTGTCTTGAGTGTGTTTAAACTGTGCGGGTCAATTTGACCCGTAACATAATGGATGTCATTTTTTTCCAGCAAAGCACAAGGTTTTAAAATAGCCATTACTTGCGACCTCCACCCAGTACCCTGCCCTGAACTTAGTCACTGTCACTAGCCGACTACCACCCAGTTACTCAACCCTGCACCTTAGAGGCTGCTGCCCTATACACATAGACATGGAATCACTGGTCACTTTAATAATGGAACACTAGTCACTTTAATAATGTTTACATACTGCTTTACTCATTTCATATGTATATATGCTGTATTCTATTCTACTGTATATTAGTCTATGCCACTCCGACATTGCTCTCCTAATATTTATATATTTCTTAGTTCCATTATTTTACTTTTAGATTTGCGTGTATTGTTGTGAATTGTTAAATATTACTGCACTGTTGGAGATAGGAACACAAGCATTTCGCTGCACCCGCAATAACGTCTGCTAAATATGTATATGTGACCAATACAATTTGATTTGATTCATCTTAAGGTAGCTAGGTGAAACAACCACATATCACAGTCAAATATACAGGATACAAACATTCCATTCCAGCTAAACAATGGATATATAGCGTTTTGCAAAAAAATAAAACATTTTCATACACTAATATCTGGAAACAGAAATATTGAAGGTACCAATAAGCAATCATTTCTTATGAAAAAACACAAATGTGAATTTTCTTTGTATATAGCGTTTTGAAATATAAATGTTTAAACAATATTGTCAGCTCACCTCTTAGTTTTGGTGTCATGTCCCCCAAAGAGACTCATTTTAGAGGCAGGGGCCCCCCCCAACTCCCCCTCTCTCTCCCCAGAGAGACTCATTTTAGAGGCAGGGACCCCCTCCTCTCTCTCCCCAGAGAGACTCATTTTAGAGCACTGACCCCTAAACAGAGATGCAGCATGTTGGTTGTGTGTGAACACTGTGACAACTCATTCTAGAATGTCAATTGTTCTCTTTACTCATGATCTCTTAGAAATAAAACAGTTTACTAACAGACACATCCAAACAGTCAGGTGATTTAAAGCAATTACTTTTTCTAGCCCAATGACTCCTCAAAACCCACAACAAGGCCTGAAAACTAGGCCAAAACACAGCCCCTGATATGCCTACATCTTATTTCAGACAGCCTCCAGTAGCCTGGGAAAGATGTAGGCAAGATGTAAGCTGAATGATTTAGCAGCTTGCTTAGTTCAAATGGACAGATTCATTTATTTAACATGAATAGCAAGACGATGTTGAGGTAGGAAGTGCTTCTGTTGCCCAGTAGCCGGCTGGAATAGGCTACTGAGAATGGGGTCGTAATTTAAATTTAAATCTCTGAAATGAAATATTAATAATATGGATATGAACTGAATAGGTCCATGCTTGTCAACAAACAGCCAGGTTATTTCTTTACCTGTAGCCTAATCTCTCTCTCTCTCTCTCTCCCTCTCTCTCTCTCTCTCTCCTCTCTCTCTCTCTCTCTCTCTCTCTCTCTCTCTCTCTCTCTCTCTCTCTCTCTCTTCTCTCTCTCTCTCTCTCTCTCTCTCTCTCTCTCTCTCTCTCTCTCTCTCTCTCTCTCTCTCTCTCTCTCTCTCTCTCTCTCTCTATCGCTCTCTCTCTCTCGCTCTCACCTGCTGTCTCGACCTCAGAATGCTCGACTATGAAAAGCCAACTAACATTTACTTCTGAGGTACTGACCTGTCGCAACTATATCTATAACCACTGTGATTATTATTTGACCCTGCTGGTCATCTATGAACATTTGAACATTTTGAAGAACGATCTGGCCTTAATGGCCATGGACTGTTATAATCTCCACCCGGCACAGCCAGAAGAGGACTGGCCACCCCTCAGAGCCTGGTTCCTCTCTACGTTTCTTCCTAGGTTCCTGTCTTTCCAGGGAGTTTTTCCTAGCCACAGTGCTTCAACATCCGAACATGCGCTGTTCGGCAACACGAGACAACCGTTAGAGCCAATGACCTTCAAATCAAATTGTATTTCTCACATGCGCTGAATACAACAGCTGTACACTTTACCGTGAAATGGTTACTAACGAGCCCTTTCCCAACAATGCAGTTAAAAAGTAAGATGAAATTAGCTAAATAAAAAAAGGAAACAGTAACACAATGAAATAATAATAATGAGGCTATAAGGAGTACCAGTACTGAGTCAATGTGCAGGGGTCCAGGTAGTTGAGGTAATAACTAGAATATATACAAGGAGTACCAGTACTGAGTCAATGTGCAGGGGTACCAGGTAGTTGAGGTATTAACTAGACTATATACAAGGAGTACCAGTACTGAGTCAATGTGCAGGGGTACCAGGTAGTTGAGGTAATAACTAGACAATATACAAGGAGTACCAGTACTGAGTCAATGTGCAGGGGTACCAGGTAGTTGAGGTAATAACTAGACTATATACAAGGAGTACCAGTACTGAGTCAATGTGCAGGGGTACCAGGTAGTTGAGGTAATATGTACATGTAGGTAGGGGTAAAAGTGACTAGGCAATCAGGATAGAGATTACATCTCCTCATCCAGGGAGTGCACACACACACACACACACACACACACACACAAAACACACACACACACACACACACACACACACACACACACACACACACACACACACACACACACACACACACACACACACAGGGAGGGAATGTTGTGTTAGTTTAATATTGTTTCAGGACTATGAAAATTGAAAAAAGGATTAGCCTATGGATTATGAAAACAACAAAAATAAATGGTAAAATGGGAGAGGAGAAATGACTAGAGACAGTGTTGTTTAACTCACTGACCATGACCCATGAGTTCTTCTTACCTTTGTTCACTAGAAAAGTCTCCCTCTCTAAACCGTATAGGTTGTTCAATAGACCGGTCACTCTTCATGGACACACAGCTGGGTACAGGGGAGGCTGGTCTCTCCTGCTTGATTGGGCTTCAACACAACAGAGACAAACATTACATCTCTCATCTACTCTGAGCTCAGATGGGGAAACATAACAAGAGTTTCATTCCAAAACGCTATATATCCATATTCAGAAATGTTGGTAAATTAGCTTTTATTGTTTAAAGAAATTATCAAATAAATGGTTGTGTTTTCTCACTATCTAATCATGGCATGGGGTTGTTCAATGACAGACATGTGTTTGATTAAAATCAATCACTTAATGGCTTCATTTCAGAGAGACAAATGTTTTTTTTGCAAAATGCTATATATCTAATTAACTCTCAGAGAAATAAGTAGTACTGCTAGGTTTTACACAGTTACATTTAACAAATAACTACATTTTTAATAAAGAACTGTACAAATGATACACTTGTGACATCAATATTTAAATATTGTAAAATAATAATTCAATACAGTAATATGAGATCTGTATGTGAAACATTAACATTTGACATTTTAGTCATTTAGCAGATGTTTTTTATCCAGGGTCCGGTTTTCCAAAAGCATCTTAAGGCCAAGTTCATCATTAGAACCTTCGTAGGAGCATTGTTAAATCTCTGAGCTGTTTCCCAAAACCATCGTTTTTTAAACGTTGCACTTGAAAACACTCGTATTCTAACACCTGCCTCAGACCACTTGTAGAACAGCCAAGTGCGTCGTTAGATGCTTTTTTGCCCTCCCGCGTCACTTTATACACAGAAGATCTCCGCTAAACATAGAATCACATGGTTTATCCGTCTCTCTGTGACCGCAGATAAATTCAGAACAAAGTTGACTACAAATACAAAGTTGCCAATGTCTTTGCAATTGATTCAAACAAGGGAAGTACACAAATTTGGTTCAAATGAAAACCGAGATGACTGCATTACAATATAAACAGTAGGCTATAGGCCTATTTCAATCATATTGGAATATATTCAATGTTCAATATATTTAGTTTTATTTTGCTACTTGTAGGCTACTGTCTGTAAATTGTCTCAATATATTTCATGATGTGTAGCCTAACATGTGCCCAATGATGTGCCGAATCTGTGATTTAGTGCATTTTTATTGTGTAAGCATTAGAATAAACTACCTCAATATTTGCAGCCGTAGGTAGTAATATCTTTCTAGGAGCTGATCAGTGGTCAGCATTGTGAAATAATTCTAATGTTATGGAAAGATTTGAATGGACAAAACTGATCCGAGAGCAGCGCTCCCTTTCTTTCGATCCTATCAGTATCGATACATGCTCCACCGGACGTGATACCTTGTCATGCTGCTGATCCAGTTTCTACTGGTCTGCCTGCGGATATGGAACTCTGACCTGTTACCTTGTCCCGAACCTGCTGTTTCGACCTCTGAATGCTCGGCTATGAAAAGCCAACTGACATTTACTCCTGAGGTGCTGATGTGTTGCACCCTCTATAACCACAGTGATTATTATTTGACCCTGTTGGTCAAACAAATCTTGAAGAATGATCTGAACTTAATGGCCATATCCTCTTATAATCTCCCCCCAGCACAGCCAGAAGAGGACTGGCCACCCCTCAGAGCCTGGTTCCTCTCTAGGTTTCTTCCTAGGTTCCTGCCTTTCTAGGGAGTTTTTCCTAGCCACCGTGCTTCTACATCTGCATTGCTTGCTCTTTGGGGTTTTAGAACTGGGTTTTCTATATAAGCACTTGGTGACAACTGCTGATGTACAAAATGTATTCTGGGAACGCATATGAAGCAGACCAGGCCAGGGTTTGGGGTTTGAGATGTCAATGAGAGATAAAAATGACTTCCTTAGTTGTTAATTTTGAAAATGTTCTGTCTTAAGTAGTTTAACAAACTGACACATTTTCATGTTAGTCATAAAACAACTTTATATGGAAGGAGTGCCTTTGATTTGACGGCCTGCACATGTGCAGTTCGGCACAAGACGACCATTAGACCCAATGACGTATTTCTGCGCATGAGCTTCAAATCAAATCAAATTGTATTTCTCACATGCGCCGAATACAACAGTGGCAAACTTTACTGTGAAATGCTTACTTACGAGCCCTTTCCCAACAATGCAGAGTTAAAAAGTCACAAAAATTAGCTAAATAAAAAAAGGAAATAGTAACATAATAAAATAACAATAATGAGGCTATAAGGAGTACCAGTACTGAGTCAATGTCCAGGGGTACCAGGTAGTTGAGGTAATAACTAGACTATATACAAGGAGTACCAGTACTGAGTCAATGTACAGGGGTACCAGGTAGTTCAGTAATAACTAGACTGTATACAATGAGTACCAGTACTGAGTCAATGTGCAGGGTACCAGGAAGTTCAGGTAATTGAGGTAATATGTACATGTAGGTAGGGGTAAAAGTGACTAGGCAATCAGGATAGAGATTACATCTCCTCATCCAGGGAGTGCACACACACACACACACACACACACACACACACACACACACACACACACACACACACACACACACACATGGAGGGAATGATGTGTTAGTTTAATATTGTTTCAGGACTATGAAAATGGAAAAAAAAGATTAGCTTATGGATTATGAAAACAACAAAAAGAAATGGGAAAATGGGAGAGGAGAAATGACTAGAGACAGTGTTGTTTAACTCACTGACCATGACCCATGAGTTCTTCTTACCTTTGTTCACTAGAAAAGTCTCCCTCTCTGAAGAATATAGGAAGATTCATAGACTTGTCACTCTTCATGGACACACAGCTGGGTACAGGGGAGGCTGGTCTCTCCTGCTTGATTGGACTTCAACACAACAGAGACAAACATTACGTCTCTCATCTACTCTGAGCTCAGATGGGGAAACATAAGAAGAGTTTCATTCTAAAAACATCATTTTCAGAAATGTTGGTAAATTAGCTTTTATTGTTTAAAGAAATTATGAAAGAGATTGGTGTGTTTTTTCACTATCTAATCATGGCATGGGGTTGTTCAATGACAGACATGTATTTGTTTAAAATCTATCACTTGATGGTTTCATTTCAGAGACAAATAATGTGTTTCTTTTGTAAAATGCTATATATCTGCCTCACTCTCAGAGAAATCAGTAGTATTGCTAGGTTTTACACAGTAATAATATATATCTGCCTCCCTCTCAGAGAAATCAGAAGTATTGCTAGGTTTTACACAGTAATAATATTACTGCCTCACTCTCAGAGAAATCAGAAGTATTGCTAGGTTTTACACAGTAATAAATGTAACAAATAACTACATTTGTAATAAAGAACTGTACACATGTACAACATTCAATACAGTAATATGAGATGTGTATGTTAAACATTTACATTTTACATTTGAGTGATTTTGCAGATGTTCTTATCCAGGACTGGTTTCCCAAAAGCATCTTAAGGCTAAGTTCATCGTTAGAATCTTCCTAGGAGCATCATAGATGCTTTTTTGCCCTCCCGCATGACTTTATACACAGAAGATCTCCAGTAAACATAGAATCACATGGTTTATCCGTCTCTTTGTGACCGCCGATAAATTCAGAACAAAGTTGAGTACAAATACAAAGTTGCCAATGTCTTTGCAATTGATTCAAACAAGGGACGTATACAAATTTGTTTCAAATGAAAACCGAGATGACTGCATTAAAATATAAACAGTAGGCTATAGGCCTATTTCAATCATATTGAAATAAATTTCATGTTCAATTAATTGAGTTCTATTTTGCTACTTGTAGACTACTGTCTGTAATTTGTCTCAATATATTTCATGATGTGTAGCCTAACATGTGCCCAATGATGTGCCAAATCTATATTTGCAGCCGTAGGTGGTAATATCTCTCTAGGAGCTGATCTGTCATCAGTATTGGGAACTAATTATAATGTTAAGGAAAGATTTGAATGGAGAAAGCTGATCCGAGAGCAGCGCTCCCCTTCTTTCGATCCTATCAGTATTCATACATGCTCCACCGGACGTGATACCTTGTCATGCTGCTGATGCAGTTTCTACTGGTCTGCCTGCAGATATGGAACTCTGACCTGTTCAACGGACGTGAGACCTTGTCCCGAACCTGCTGTTTTCGCCCCCCCCCCCCCCCCCCCCCTCTCTCCCCCCCCCCCCCCCAACCCCCCCCCCCCCCCCCCCCACCCCCCCCCCCCCCCCCCCCCCCCCCCCCCCCCCTCTCTCTCCCTCTCTCTCTCTACCACTGTCTCGACCTCTGAATGCTCGGCTATGATAAGCCAACTGACATTTACTCCTGAGGTGCTGACGTGTTGCACCCTCTATAACCACAGTGATTATTATTTGACCCTGCTAGTCATCTATGCACATTTGAAAATCTTGAAGAACGATCTGAACTTAATGGCCATATCCTCTTATAATCTCCCCCAGCACAGCCAGAAGAGGACTGGCACCCCTCAGAGACTGGTTCCTCTCTAGGTTTCTTCCTAGGTTCCTGCCTTTCTAGGGAGTTTTTCCTAGCCACCGTGCTTCTACATCTGCATTGCTTGCTCTTTGGGTTTTAGACTGGGTTTCTATATACAGTGGGGAAAAAAAGTATTTAGTCAGCCACCATTTGTGCAAGTTCTCCCAATTAAAAAGATGAGAGAGGCCTGTAATTTTCATCATAGGTACACGTCAACTATGACAGACAAATTTAGAATCACATTGTAGGATTTTTAATGAATTTATTTGCTAATTATGGTGGAAAATAAGTATTTGGTCACCTACAAACAAGCAAGATTTCTGGCTCTCACAGACCTGTAACTTCTTCTTTAAGAGGCTCCTCTGTCCTCCACTCGTTACCTGCATTAATGGCACCTGTTTGAACTTGTTATCATTATAAAAGACCACCTGTCCACAACCTCAAAAACAGTCACACTCCAAACTCCACTATAGCCAAGACCAAAGAGCTGTCAAAGGACACCAGAAACCTGCACCAGGCTGGGAAGACTTATTCTGCAATAGGTAAGCAGCTTGGTTTGAAGAAATCAACTGTGGGAGCAATTATTAGGAAATGGAAGACATAAAAGACCACTGATAATCTCCCTCGATCTGGGCTCCACGCAAGATCTCACCCCGTGGGGTCAAAATGATCACAAGAACGGTGACCAAAAATCCCAGAACCACCACGGGGGGACCCTAGTGAATGACCTGCAGAGAGCTGGGACCAAAGTAACAAAGCCTACCATCAGTAACACACTACGCCGCCAGGGACTCAAATCCTGCAGTGCGAGACGTGTCCCCCTGCTTAAGCCAGTACATGTCCAGGCCCGTCTGAAGTTTGCTAGAGTGCATTTGGATGATCCAGAAGAGGATTGGGAGAATGTCATATGGTCAGATGAAACCAAAATATAACTTTTTGGTAAAAACTCAACTCGTCGTGTTTTGGAGGACAAAGAATGCTGAGTTTCATCCAAAGAACACCATACCTGGGTCAATATCACCATAAGGTGCCTTTGAGACTTCCCCATTTCCCCCCAAAAAGCTGAGATTTTCCATTGAACTTCATATTAATTGTATTAAGTAGTATATGTTATGCTGTTAGAAATGCATATTGGTCAAGCTCCCACACTTTTTATAAAATTAACTGCAAGCAGACAATTTACATGCAAACAGCAAAATATGTCCACCCTGTCATGGACAATTTCAAAGCAGAATAAATACATTGTAATTACATAGTGATTATAAAACGTACATTTTCAGAAAACTATTTAGTCACTTTCTCAACAATATATTTTAGTTTATGGGAAAAGTATTTGGATAATAATGAAATTATGGCAAACTATTTGTTTCTCTATAAAATCTGCGAGAGTTGCACTTTCTTTTCTAAATAAAATCTAACAAAAAGATATCTGGTCAAACTTTCAAACAATACTATTTGGCCCTCATTTGTTTTTATAAAGGAATCACAAACAAAAAGATTTTGCTAACTTGTGAAAATAATTTGTTTATTTTCATAGAACATGAAAATAACAGGGTGGACAGTGACATGACAGGGTGGACCCTGGGCATGACAGGGTGGACACGTTGTGAAATGTCATTGAATGGCCTCATAAATGCAAGGAACAATGCAAGAAAATGATGTAAAAAATGCCTTTTCCCATGTAGGGAGGAAATTACAAGTTGAACAGACGGTTTTTTGATCCACTCTACCTGCATGCAGCCACTGAATAAAGATGCCCAAAATGAGACATTAATGTGGCCTTCTATAGCGTTAAACTCTGTACATCATTCTGCACAGTGAAAGTCAAACATTCAACTGTAGAAGAAGAAAGAAAAATGTTTTTTAAGTGGAGAACAGTTGATTTGAAAAAACTGAATATTAGAGAAAGATCACTTGGACGCATCTCCAAACAGTCTCTCCCTTTCTGCAGAGACGTGGCTCAGTTCTGCAGTTGCTGTTCCACATACTTCCATGCAGACACTTCAATCTGTACAGAGCGCTTGTTCAGAGCCTGTGGTTCTGGTATTAGGCAAAGTACCTGCCAGTCATGGTACCACCAGATGTCGTCCCGAAGACTTGGCCATTTGAACTTGTTTATGCCATGGCGTTGCATACACTTAACTTTCACACTGTGCCCTTCTGCATCCATGATGATACCTGGGTATGCTTCATTGTCATAATTAATGACGCACCACTCTCCAATGTGCTTTACCTCAAATATTTTCTTGGTCTCCTAGGATTATCTGGTGTCTTTCCACATGCTGGGGACTTGTCAGGTGAAACAGGAAATTAGCTAGAGTGACCTCTTGAAGGTTAAAGCAGGGGCAAGTCCAAAACACCTTCCTCCCTTTTACACAGACATGAAATGTCTCTGTATTTCATTTGGCCGGGTGTCAGACTGATAGCTTGGTGGATTCTCATAGTGCCTTTTATGGCAGCTATTGCAGGTACCTCAGGCTTTGATTCAATATCCCTCTCTGGGATGAAGAACAGCTCGACAGATGTGTCCAGGCTTTTTCAGCTTGTTATACAAGCTCTGGGCATCAGGAATGTCTCCTCCATGGGCTACAATCCGGTCTGCTGACCTCTTGAGGGCCCCACCCACACCGTCTGGTGCCCCCTTCCCATGATTAGCCTCAAAGAAATTCCACGTTATTTCTTTGAAGTCATACTTGTAGGGTTCCGTTGAGAGGTAGAAGAAATGTCCCTTTTGTCGATACTGCGTTGCAGGCCCATCGCTGAAAAAATGAAGTGTGCTGACTTGAGGGTGTCGTTCTCTCACTACCTTCAGAACTGGATCAAGGTGGGCCCAGATGGCCACAGGGTCGTGTCTTCTGGAGGGTGATATGGAGCAGAAGGTGTGTGGCGCTTGTTCACCAGTGGTGTTAGAGCACTCCAGTGTGCAGACTGGCCTGCTTGTGTGAGCCTCCAAAATGCACAGATTGTATTTCTTCGCTGTACTTACATGAGTAATTTTCGCTAAAATCTATATGCAAGAGGGACTCATTGTGCTTCAGACTCCTCCTGAGCTCCCTGTAGGCATCAAACTGCCATTTAATGTTGAAGACATGGCTCCTAAAATGGAGAAGCCTCTCCTGGAAATCTGTGTTAAGCCAATGATCTAACCCTGGAGGCCCTGGCTCATGCTGATTTTCAGGAGTTTCAGCAGGGGAGCTGGGTGGTGTCTCTGACTGTAGCAAAGCACTGGCCCTGTTTCTGGCTCTGGCTTGACTTTTGCCTCTCTCCATTTTTTTCTTTTGCCCTCTTCTCTCTCTCACTGAGCTCATTGACACCCTTCTTCTTTCCAGTCTCTCTGTCTTTTTTCCATTTGACCCTTTCTTTCTGAAGGTACTTTCTTCTTCTGTCTGGGTCAGCGTCACGACGTTCCCAAATATCTCCTTGCTATCTCAGCTCCTTTTGATCTCATTCCTTGAAAAAGACGATTCAAAATGTTCCTTACACACTTTAATTGGCAGTCCCGGTAAACTAGGCTTGCATTATCAAACTAGGTTTGCTGATACCGATATCGCCAAAAAAATTGTCCATATTGTCCATTCTTACTATGTATAGCATGTACTGTTATAAAATGTGTGTAATAGCTGTTGTAATATGTGTAACATTATCAGTATGTGGCCTAAACTATGCACATGTCCTTCCTGTCATGAACCATGTCCACCCTGTCATGGAAGGCTTGCTGACAGGGTGGACAATGACAGGGTGGACATTTTTGGCTAATGTTAGCATTTAATGAGCACATGGTGGACCTTCACTTAGCAACATACTACAGTTAGCAAGCTGACTGTGTACTGTTTTACAAATATATTTCAAAGTTCTGATAGGTTTTTCTATCAATTGATATTTCACTATGACAGAGTGGACATGTTAAGCTTGACAACATCCAACTACACACATAATATGATGAAAATTATGAAACGTAAGTGTAAATACTTACTCTGCAACTAGACACTGCTTCAGCCTTCATTGAAGAAAGACAAAATGCTCGTAGTGATGTCACTGAAAACATCAGTGGGTTTTCTTAAAGGGGCAGTTACCCCATAATGACAGGGTGGACAGCAATTTCAGGGACACATGCAAAATGTTCAATATGATTATGAAAATACAATATACATGATCAAAATTACTTGTTTTATCAAATACTTATTGTGGACAGTAAAACCATGTAAAAAAAAATTGGGATTTAGTATCATTTAACCATTTATTACACACACTGTAGTTAGCAGAGCAGTGTGTGGGACATGCCAAAAATCACGTACATCAATGAAAACAATTTAATAAAATGAAGGAAACACTTTTTTAGAGACTTATCATTCTACTGATATGTGTGCAAATGTTTGGCCACTTATAATAAGACCTCAGACTTTCATTATTCTGCTACATTTTCATGATGACTGAGTGAGTCTGATGAGGACACCAAAGGCACCTCATAGTGATATTGACACACCTACTGTGAAGCATGGGGTGGAAACATCATGCTTTGGGGCTGTGTTTTTCTGCAAAGGGACCAGGACGACTGATCTGTGTAAAGGAAAGAATGAATGGGGCCATGTATCGTGAGATTTTGAGTGAAAACCCTCCTTCCATCAGCAAGGGCATTGAAGATGAAACGTGGCTGGGTCTTTCAGCATGACAATGATCCCAAATAAACACCGCCCGGGCAACGAAGGAGTGGCTTCGTAAGAAGCATTTCAAGGTCCTGGAGTGGCCTAGCCAGTCTCCAGATCTCAACCCCATAGAAAATCTTTGGAGGGAGTTGAAAGTCCGTGTTGCCCAGCGACAGCCCAAAACATCACTGCTCTAGAGGAGATCTGCATGGAGGAATGGCCAAATATACCAGCAACAGTGTGTGAAAAAAGACTTACAGAAAACGTTTGACCTGTGTCATTGCCAACAAAGGGTATATAACAAAGTATTGAGAAACTTTTGTTATTGACCAAATACTTATTTTCCACCATAATTTGCAAATAAATTCATTAAAAATCCTACAATGTGATTTTCTGGATTTTTTTTCTCTCAATTTGTCTGTCATAGTTGACGTTACCTATGATAAAAATTACAGGCCTCTCTCATCTTTTTAAGTGGGATAACTTGCACAATTTGTGGCAGACTAAATCCTTTTTTCCCCACTGTAAGCACTTTGTGACAACTGCTGATGTAAAAAAAAATATCATTGTGGTACGCATATGAAGCAGACCAGGCCAGGGTTTAGGGTTTTGAGAAGTCAAAGAAGTAAAAATGACTTCCTTAGTTGTTAGTAAAACATTTTTTTACTCAGCATTGTTGGTTAAGGGCTCGTAAGTAAGCATTTCACAGTAAGGTCTACACCTGTTGTATTAGGAGCATGTGACAAATCTAATTTGGATTGATTGATTTGTTCATTTTATAAATGTTCTGTCTTTAGTAGTTGAACACATTATTACTTCAACCTCGTGAAAGTGACAAACTGACACGTTTTCATGTTAGTCAAAAACAACTTTATATGGAAGGAGTGCCTTTGATTTGACGGCCTGCACATGCGCAGTTCGGCGTGAGACGACCGTTCGGCGTGAGACGACTGCTCGACCTGATGACATGTTTTTACGCATGACCTTCAAATTAAATCAAATGAAATTGTATTTCTCACATGCGCCGAATACAACAGTGGTACACTTTACCGTGAAATGCTTACTTACGAGCCCTTTCCCAACAATTTAGTTAAAAAGTAACAAAAATTAGCTAAATAAAAAAAGGAAATAGTAACATAATAAAATGATAATAATGAGGCTATAAGGAGAACCAGTACCGAGTCAACGTGCAGGGTACCAGGAAAGTTGAGGTAATAACTAGACTATATACAAGGAGTACCAGTACTGAGTCAATGTGCAGGGTACCAGGAAGTTTATGTAATAATGAGGCTATAAGGAGTACCAGTACTGAGTCAACGTGCAGGGGTACCAGGTAGTTGAGGTAATATGTATATGTAGGTAGGGGTAAAAGTGACTTGGCAATCAGGATAGAGATGACATCTCCTCATCCAGGGAGTGCACACACACTCACACACACACACACACACACACACACACACAACACACACACACACACACACACACACAGGGAGGGAATGTTGGAATGATTCAGGACTATGAAAATGGAAAAAAGGATTAGCCTATGGAGGGGGTGACACTCTAGATCCAAACTGCTACAGACCTATATCCATCCTGCCCTGCCTTTCGAAAGTATTCGAAAGCCAAGTTAACAAACAGATCATCGACCATTTCGAATACCACCACCGTACCTTCTCCGCTATGCAATCCGGTTTCCCGAGTGGGTCACGGGTGCACTTCAGCCACGCTCAAGGTCCTAAACGATATTATAACCACGATTGATAATAGACAGTACTGTGCAGCCGTCTTCATCGACCTGGCCAAGGCTTTCGACTCTGTCAACCACCGCATTCTTATTGGCAGACTAAATAGCCTTGGTTTCTCAATGACTGCCTCGCCTGGTTCACCAACTACTTCTCAGATAGAGTTCAGTGTGTCAAATCGGAGGGCCTGTTGTCTGGACCTATGGCAGTCTCTATGGGGGTGCCACAGGGTTCAATTCTTGGGCTGACACTTTTCTCCGTGTATATCAATGATGTCGCTCTTGCTGCTGGTGACTCTTAGATCCACCTCTACGCAGACGACACCATTTTGTATACATCTGGCCCTTCATTGGACACTGTGTTAACAAACCTCCAAACGAGCTTCAATGCCATACAACAATCCTTCAGTAGCCTTCAACTGCTCTTAAACACTAGTAAAACTAAATGCATGCTTTTCAATCGAACGCTGCTAGCACCCGCCCACCCGACTAGAATCAACCACTCTCGACGGGTCTGACCTAGAGTATGTGGACAACTACAAATATCTAGGTGTCTGGTTAGACTGTAAAACACAACTTCCAGACTCACATAAAGAATCTCCAATCCAAAGTTAAATCTAGAATCGGCTTCCTATTTCGCAACAAAGCCTCCTTCACTCATGCTGCCAAACATGCCCTCGTAAAACTGACTATCCTACCGATCCTTGACTTCGGCGATGTCATTTACAAAATAGCCTCCAACACTCTACTCAGCAAATTGGATGTAGTCTATCTATCACAGTGCCATCCGTTTTGTCTCCAAAGCCCCATACACTACCCACCACTGTGACCTGTACGCTCTTGTTGGGCTGGTCCTCACTACATGTTCGTCGTCAAACCACACTGGCTCCAGGCCATCTATAAATCACTGCTAGGCAAATCCCCGCCTTATCTTAGCTCATTGGTCACCATAGCAGCACCCACCGTAGTCTGCGCTCCAGCAGGTATATCTCACTGGTCATTTCCCAAAGCCAACACACCTCCTTTGGCCGCCATTCCTTCCAGTTCTCTGCTGCCAATGACTGGAACGAATTGCAAAAATCTCTGAAGCTGGAGACTCTTATCTCCCCTTCAATAACTTTAAGCATCAGTTGTCAGAGCACCTTACCGATCACTGCACCTGTACACAGCCCATCTGAAATTAGCCCACCCAACTACCTCATCCCTATATTGTTATTTATTTTGCTCTTTTGCACCCCAGTATTTCTATTTGCACATCATCTCTTGCACATCTAGCATTCCAGTGTTAATACTATTGTAATTATTCTGCACTATAGCCTATTTATTGCCTTACCTCCATAACTTGCTACATTTGCACACACTGTATATATATGTTCTGTTGTATTTCTGACTTTATGTTTTTTTTTTACCCCCATATGTAACTCTGTGTTGTTTTTTATGCACTACTTTGCTTTATCTTGGCCAGGTCGCAGTTGTAAATGAGAACCTGTTCTCAACTGGCTTACCTGGTTAAATAAAGGTGAAAAAAAAATAAATAAAAAAATATGACAACAACAAAAATAAATGGGAAAATGGGAGAGGAGAAATGACTAGAGACAGTGTTGTTTAACTCACTGACATGACCCATGAGTTCTTCTTACCTTTGTTCACTAGAAAAGTCTCCTCCCTCTCTAAAGGATATAGGTTCAGCCATAGACCAGTCACTCTTCATGGACACACAGCTGGGTACAGGGGAGGCTGGTCTCTCCTGCTTGATTGGGCTTCGACACAACAGAGACAAACATTACATCTCTCATCTACTCTGAGCTCAGATGGGGAAACATAAGAAGAGTTTCATTCCAAAACGCTATATATCCATATTCAGAAATGTTGGTAAATTAGCTTTTATTGTTTAAGAAAATTATGAAAGAGATTGGTGTGTTTTTTCACTATCTAATCATGGTATGGGGTTGTTCAATGACAGACATGTATTTGTTTAAAAATCTATCACCTGATGGTTTTCATTTCAGAGAGACCAAGAATCATGTTTTTTTTGGCTAAAATACTACATATCTGCCTCACTCTCAGAGAAATAAGTAGTACTACTAGGTTTTACACAGTAATAATATATATATCTGCCTCAATCTCAGAGAAATAAGTAGTACTACTAGGTTTTACACAGTAATAATATATATCTGCCTCAATCTCAGAGAAATAAGTAATACTGCTAGGTTTTACACAGTAATATTATATCTGCTCACTCTCAGAGAAATAAGGTAGTACTGCTAGGTTTTACACAGCAATAATATATATTAGTCTCACTCTCTGAGAAATAAGTAGTACTGCTAGTTTTACACAGTAATAATATATATCTGCCTCAATCTCAGAGAAATAAGTAGTACTGCTAGGTTTTACACAGTAATAATATATCTGCCTCACTCTCAGAGAAATAAGTAGTACTGCTAGGTTTTACACAGTCATAATATATATTAGTCTCACTCTCTGAGAAATAAGTAGTACTGCTAGGTTTTACACAGTAATAATATATATCTGCCTCAATCTCAGAGAAATATGTAGCACTGCTAGGTTTTACACAGTAATATTATATCTGCGCCTCACTCTCAGAGAAATAAGTAGTTACTGCTAGGTTTTACACAGCAATAATATATATTAGTCTCACTCTCTGAGAAATAAGTAGTACTGCTAGGTTTACACAGTAATAATATATATCTGCCTCACTCT
>CM072257.1:7060281-7079236 GCA_036851935.1 Coregonus suidteri | reverse complement strand
AAAAAATCCTATTAATTTATATATATATCTACATATAAATACTATATATTATTATATATATATATATATATATAACGATATATTTAGATGGGTGACATTATCTGCCAAAGTAATACCCCTGTAGATAAAGAAGAGCTCTCCAGTAGGTGTACCAAAACATTCAAAGGCCATTTTCTCAAATTGAGGTTAAAAGTTTATCATCTTTCAAACATGATTTACTTTCCCCATTGTTCTTCAACTGTAGTGTATGATATACCTTTTTCTAGCTGAGTCTCTACTTTTATCCAATGTTAAAAAACACAATTTCAAATTTTGCTACATAAGATCGAGCCGGTCGGTCACATTTGACTGTATAAAACCTAGCAGTACTACTTATTTCTCTGAGAGTGAGGCAGCTATATATTATTAGTGTGTAAAACCTAGCAGTACTACTTATTTCTCTGAGGGTGAGGCGGATATTTATTATTTACTGTGTAAAAACCTAGCAGTACTACTTATTTCTCTGAGAGTGAGGCGGATATATTATTACTGTGTAAAACCTAGCAGTACTACTTATTTCTCTGAGAGTGAGACAGATATATATTATTACTGTGTAAAACCTAGCAGTACTACTTATTTCTCTGATAGTGAGGCAGATATATAGCATTTTGCAAAAAAAAACGATTATTTGTCTCTCTGAAATGAAACCATTAAGTGATAGATTTTAAACAAATACATGTCTCCAATCTCTTTCATAATTTCTTCAAACAATAAAAGCTAATTTACGAACATTTCTGAAAATGGATATATAGCGTTTTGGAATGAAACTCTTCTTATGTTTCCCCATCTGAGCTCAGAGTAGATGAGAGACGTAATGTTTGTCTCTGTTGTGTTGAAGCCCAATCAAAAAGGAGAGACCAGCCTCCCCTGTACCCAGCTGTGTGTCCATGAAGAGTGACCGGTCTATGGATCAACCTGAACAGTTTAGAGAGGGAGAATTTTCTAGTGAACAAAGGTAAGAAGAACTCATGGGTCATGGTCAGTGAGTTAAACAACACTGTCTCTAGTCATTTCTCCTCTCCCATTTTCCCATTTCTTTTTGTTGTTTTCATAATCCATAGTCTAATCCTTTTTTCCACTTTCATAGTCCTGAAACAATATTAAACAAACACAACATTCCCTCCCTGTGTGTGTGTGTGTGTGTGTGTGTGTGTGTCAGTGAGTGTGTGTGTGTGTGTGTGTGTGTGTGTGCACTCCCTGGATGAGGAGATGTAATCTCTATCCTGATTGCCGAGTCACTTTTTACCCCTACCTACATGTACATATTACCTCAATTACCTCAACTACCTGGTACCCCTGCACATTGACTCGGTACTCCTTATAGCCTCATTATTGTTATTTTATTATGTTACTATTTCAATTTCTTTATTTAGCGAAATGTTGTGACTTTTTAACTCTGCATTGTTGGGAAAGGGCTCGTAAGTAAGCATTTCACGGTAAAGTGTACCACTGTTGTATTCGGCACATGTGAGAAATACAATTTGATTTGATTTGAAGCTCATGCGCAGAAATACGTAATTGGGTCTAACGGTCATCAAATCAAAGTCACTCCTTCCATATAAAGTTGTTTTTGACTAACATGAAAATGTTTCAGTTTGTTAAACTACTTAAGATATAACATTTTTCAAAATTAAAGACTAAGGAAGTCATTTTTTACCTCTCATTGACTTCTCAAACCCCAACCCTGGTCTGCTTCATATGTATTCCCAGATTTTTTTTTTTTTTACATCAGCAGTTGTCACGAAGTGCTTATATAGAAACCCAGTCTAAAACCCCAAAGAGCAAGCAATGCAGATGTAGAAGCATGGTGGCTAGGAAAAACTCCCTAGAAAGGCAGGAACCTAGGAAGAAACCTAGAGAGGAACCAGGCTCTGAGGGGTGGTCAGTGCTCTTCTGGCTGTGCTGGGGAGAGATTATAAGAGGATATGGCCATTAAGTTCAGATAGTTTTTCAAGATTTTCAAATGTGCATAGATGACCAGCAGGGTCAAATAATAATCACTGTGGTTATAGAGGGTGCAACACGTCAGCACCTCAGGAGTAAATGTCAGTTGGCTTTTCATAGCCGAGCATTCAGAGGTCGAGACAGTGGTAGAGAGAGAGAGGGAGAGAGAGATGGGTGGGGGGCGAAACAGCAGGTTCGGGACAAGGTCTCACGTCCGTTGAACAGGTCAGAGTTCCATATCCGCAGGCAGACCAGGAGAAACTGCATCAGCAGCATGACAAGGTTGCACGTCCGGTGGAGCATGTATCAGCACTGATAGGATCGAAAGAAGGGGAGCGCTGCTCTCGGATCAGTTTTCTCCATTAAAATCTTTCCTTAACATTATAATTAGTTCCCAATACTGATGACAGATCAGCTCCTAGAGAGATATTACCACCTACGGGCTGCAAATATTGAGGTAGTTTATTCTAAATCACAGATTCGGCACATCATTGTTCACATGTTAGGCTACACATCATGAAATATATTGAGACAAATTACAGACAGTAGCCTACAAGTAGCAAAAAGATAGAACTCAATTAGTTGAACATGAAATTTATTTCAATATGATTGAAATAGGCCTATAGCCTACTGTTTATATTTTAATGCAGTCATCTCGGTTTTCATTTGAAACAAATTTGCATACGTCCCTTGTTTGAATCAATTTGCAAAGACATTGGCAACTTTGTATTTGTTTACTCAACTTTGTTCTGAATTTATCGGCGGTCACAAAGAGACGGATAACCATGTAATTCTATGTTTACTGGAGATCTTCTGTGTATAAAGTCATGCGGAAGGGCAAAAAAAACATATATGATGCTCCTAGGAAGATTCTAACAATGTACTTAGCCTAAAGATGCTTTTGGAAAACCAGTCCTGGATAAGAACATCTGCTAAATGACTAAAATGTAAAATGTAAATGTTTTTACATACACATCTCATATTACTGTATTGAATGTTGTACATGTGTACAGTTCTTTATTACAAATGTAGTTATTTGTTACGTTTATTACTGTGTAAAACCTAGCAAACCTTCTGATTTCTCTGAGAGTGAGGCAGTAATATTATTACTCTGTAAAACCTAGCAATACTACTTCTGATTCTCTGAGAGGGAGGCAGATAAAATATTATTACAGTGTAAAACCTAGCAATACTTCTGATTTTTCTGAGAGTGAGGCAGATATATAGCATTTTACAAAATAAACACATTATTTGTCTCTGAAATGAAACCATCAAGTGATATATTTTAAACAAATACATGTCTGTCATTGAACAACCCCATGCCATGATTAGATAGTGAAAAAAACACACCAATCTCTTTCATAATTTCTTTAAACAATAAAAGCTAATTTACCAACATTTCTGAAAATGGATATATAGCGTTTTGGAATGAAACTCTTCTTATGTTTCCCCCATCTGAGCTCAGAGTAGATGAAGAGACGTAATGTTTGTCTCTGTTGTGTTGAAGCCCAATCAAAAAGGAGAGACCAGCCTCCCCCTGTACCCAGCTGTGTGTCCATGAAGAGTGACCGGTCTATGGATCAACCTGAACAGTTTAGAGAGGGAGAATTTTCTAGTGAACAAAGGTAGGAAGAACTCATGGGTCATGGTCAGTGAGTTAAACAACACTGTCTCTAGTCATTTCTCCTCTCCCATTTTCCAATTTCTTTTTGTTGTTTTCATAATCCATAGGCTAATCTTTTTTTTTCCATTTCACATCATAGTCCTGAAACAATATTAAACTAACACAACATTCCCTCCATGTGTGTGTGTGTGTGTGTGGTGTGTGTGTGTGTGTGTGTGTGTGTCAAATCAAATCAATCAAATTTTATTGTCACATGCGCCGAATACAACAGGTGCAGACATTGCAGTGAAATGCTTACTTACAGCCCTTAACCAACAGTGCATTTATTTTAAACAAAAAAAGTAAGAATAAAAACAACAACAAAAAAGAGTGTTGAGAAAAAAGAGCAGAAGTAAAATAAAGTGACAGTAGGGAGGCTATATATACAGTAAAATAAAGTGACAGTAGGGAGGCTATATATACAGGGGGGTACCGTTGCAGAGTCAATGTGCGGGGGCACCGGCTAGTTTGAGGTAGTTGAGGTAATATGTACATGTGGGTAGAGTTAAAGTGACTATGCATAAATACTTAACAGAGTAGCAGCAGCGTAAAAAAAAGGATGGGGTGGGGGGGCAGTGCAAATAGTCCGGGTAGCCATGATTAGCTGTTCAGGAGTCTTATGGCTTGGGGGTAGAAGCTGTTGAGAAGTCTTTTGGACCTAGACTTGGCACTCCGGTACCGCTTGCCGTGCGGTAGCAGAGAGAACAGTCTATGACTAGGGTGGCTGGAGTCTTTGACAATTTTGAGGGCCTTCCTCTGACACCGCCTGGTATAGAGGTCCTGGATGGCAGGGAGCTTTGCCCCAGTGATGTACTGGGCCGTACGCACTACCCTCTGTAGTGCCTTGCGGTCAGAGGCCAAGCAGTTGCCATACCAGGCGGTGATGCAACCAGTCAGGATGCTCTCGATGGTGCAGCTGTAGAAATTTTTTGAGGATCTGAGGACCCATGCCAAATCTTTTTAGTCTCCTGAGGGGAATAGGCTTTGTCGTGCCCTCTTCACGACTGTCTTGGTGTGTTTGGACCATGATAGTTCGTTGGTGATGTGGACACCAAGGAACTTGAAGCTCTCAACCTGTTCCACTACAGCCCCGTCGATGAGAATGGGGGGCGTGCTCAGTCCTCTTTTTTTTCCTGTAGTCCACAATCATCTCCTTTGTCTTGGTCACGTTGAGGGAGAGGTTGTTGTCCTGGCACCACACGGCCAGATCTCTGACCTCCTCCCTATAGGCTGTCTCATCGTTGTCGGTGATCAGCCTACCACTGTTGTGTCGTCGGCAAACTTAATGATGGTGTTGGAGTCGTGCCTGGCCATGCAGTCATGGGTGAACAGAGAGTACAGGAGGGGACTGAGCACGCACCCCTGAGGGGCCCCCGTGTTGAGGATCAGTGTGGCAGATGTGTTGTTACCTACCCTTACCACCTGGGGGCGGCCCATCAGGAAGTCCAGGATCCAGTTGCAGAGGGAGGTGTTTAGTCCCAGGATCCTTAGCTTAGTGATGAGCTTAGAGGGCACTATGGTGTTGAATGCTGAGCTGTAGTCAATGAATAGCATTCTCACGTAGGTGTTCCTCTTGTCCAGGTGGGAAAGGGCAGTGTGGAGTGCGATAGAGATTGCATCATCTGTGGATCTGTTGGGGCGGTATGCAAATTGGAGTGGGTGTAGGGTTTCTGGGATTATGCTGTTGATGTGTGTGTGTGTTTGTGTGTGTGTGTGTGTGTGTGTGTGTGTGTGCACTCCCCTGGATGAGGAGATGTAATCTCTATCCCGATTGCCTAGTCACTTTCACCCCTACCTACATGTACATATTACCTCAATTACCTCAACTACCTGGTACCCCCCTGCACATTGACTCGGTACTCCTTATAGCCACATTATTGTTATTTTATTACTATTTCCTTTTTTTATTTAGCTAATTTTTGTGACTTTTTAACTCTGCATTGTTGGGAAAGGGCTCATAAGTAAGCATTTCACGGTAAAGTTTGCCACTGTTGTATTCGGATTATGTGAGAAATACAATTTGATTTTGATTTGAAGCTCATGCGCAGAAATACGTCATTGGGTCTAATGGTCGTCTTGTGCCGAACTGCACATGTGCAGGCCGTCAAATCAAAGGCACTCCTTCGATATAAAGTTGTTTATGACTAACATGAAAATGTGTCAGTTTTGTTAAACTACTTAAGACAGAACATTTTCAAAATTAAACACTAAGGAAGTCATTTTTACCTCTCATTGACTTCCCAAACCCCAAACCCTGGCCTGGTCTGCTTCATATGTATTCCCAGAATACATTTTTTACATCAGCAGTTGTCACAAAGTGCTTATATAGAAACCCAGTCTAAAACCCCAAAGAGCAAGCAATGCAGATGTAGAAGCACGGTGGCTAGGAAAAACTCCCTAGAAAGGCAGGAACCTAGGAAGAAACCTAGAGAGGAACCAGGCTCTGAGGGGTGGCCAGTCCTCTTCTGGCTGTGCTGGGGGGAGATTATAAGGTCAGATCATTCTTCAAGATTTTCAAATGTTCATAGATGACCAGCAGGGTCAAATAATAATCACTGTGGTTACAGAGGGTGCAACACGTCAGCACCTCAGGAGTAAATGTCAGTTGGCTTTTAATAGCCGAGCATTCAGAGGTCGAGACAGCAGGTGTGGTAGAGAGAGAGAAGGAGAGGGAGAGAGAGAGAGGGTCGAACAGCAGGTTCGGGACAAGGTCGCACGTCCGGTGAACATGTAGTTATTTGTTACATTTAACTGTGTAAAATCTAGCATTACTACTTATTTCTCTGAGAGTTAATTAGATATATAGCATTTTGGCAAAAAAAAAAACATTTTTCTCTCTGAAATGAAGCCATTAAGTGATTGATTTTAATCAAACACATGCCCTTCATTGAACAACACCATGCCATTATTAGCTTGTGAAAAAACACAACCATTTATTTGATAATTTCTTTTAAACAATAGAAGCTAATTTACGAACATTTCTGAAAATGGATATACAGCAATTTGGAATGAAACTCTTGTTTCCCCATCTGAGCTCAGAGTAGATGAGAGATGTAATGTTTGTCTCTGTTGGGTTGAAGTCCAATCAAGCAGGAGAGACCAGCCTCCCCTGTACCCAGCTGTGTGTCCATGAAGAGTGACCGGTCTATGGCTGAACCTCTAAAGTTTGGAGAGGGAGACTTTTCTAGTGAAAAAAGGTAAGAAGAACTCAAGGGTCATGGTCAGTGAGTTAAACAAAACTGTTTCTAGTCATTTCTCCTCTCCCATTTTCCCATTTCTTTTTTGTTTTTTTCATAATCCATAGGCTAATCCTTTTTTTCCATTTTCATAGTCCTAAAACAATATTAAAACAACACTACATTCCCTCTGTGTGTGTGTGTGTGTGTGTGTGTGTGTGTGTGTGTGTGTGTGTGGTGTGTGTGTGTGTGTGTGTGTGTGTGTGTGTGTGTGTGTGTGTGTGTGTGTGTGTGTGTGTGTGTGTGTGTGAGTGTACTCCCTGGATGAGGAGATGTAATCTCATGTTTTGACCACAGAAACCAACAGGAGATATCAGAGTCAGAGATTCTCAGTGGTCAGTCTTCCCAGAGTCATCAAACAGACCTGGCCTCCATATTCAGTGTATGTGGTCCTGTTGTGTGTATTTGTTTTTTGTTTACCTCAAGTAAAGTTGATCTGTCAATCATTCTTTAATGTGTTAATGAGAAAGCATTTAGTCTCTTGCTTAACTTATTTACTATTTATTTCAGTTGCTTGAAGAGAATATTATGACATTTGTGAAGAAGGAGCTGAAGATGTTCAAGAGGATTCTTAGTCCAGAACTCCCAGAAGGCTTTGAGAGTCAGAAGCAGGATAAGGAAGTGGTAGATGCTGAAGATGAGAAGCACGAGAGCAGTGCCAGAGAGGGGGCTCTGAAGATCACACTGCACGTCCTGAGGAAAATGAACCAGAAGGAGCTTGCTGACACACTGGAGAAAAGTAAGAGCTGTCTGCCTCATGTTGAATGCTGTTTTAGAACATTTAAAAGCTGTAGCTAAAGTACAGCTAAAGTAGCTGTGTAACTCAATGATATTGTAGCAGCCTTAACACAAACACCTAGTGACCTCATCGAGTAGCAGCAGGGATGTGTTGTGGTGATTAATTTAGACACACAGAGAGAGAGAGAGAGAGAGAGAGAGAGAGAGAAAGAGAGAGAGAGAGAGAGAGAGAGAGAGAGAGAGAGAGAGAGAGAGAGAGAGAGAGAGAGAGAGAGAGAGAGAGAGAGAGAGAGATGAGGAGAGAGAGAGAGAGAGAGAATAGACAATAATAATATAATCAGTTATACACCAGTTTGTAATGCATTATGAAAACATTTACAGATTTATACAGACAGTTAAGAGAGTAAATTATTATAATTTAAACTTTATAACACAGTTTTACAAAACTGTAGGCATTAAATCAGACGTAATATTAATATCCTCTGTGTTAATTCTTCATTCAGATGAGCTTGCTGTGATTTGCCAACGGTGAACGCAAATCTAATCTAAAGAAGAAGTTTCAATGTGTATTTGAGGGGATCGCTAAACAAGGAAACCCAACACTTCTCAATAAGATCTACACAGAGCTCTACATCACAGAGGGTGGAACAGGAGAGGTCAATAATGAACATGAGCTGAGACAGATTGAGACAACAACCAGGAAACAAGCAAGACCAGAGACTGCAATCAAATGTAACGACATCTTCAAACCCTTAACTGGACAAGACAAACTTATCAGAACTGTGCTGACAAAGGGAGTCGCTGGCATTGGAAAAAACAGTCTCTGTGCAGAAGTTCATTCTGGACTGGGCTGAAGGAAAAGCAAATCAGGATGTCCAATTTGTATTTTCATTCCCTTTTCGGGAGCTGAATTTGATGAACGGGGATGAACACACTTTGATTAAACTTCTCAATCACTTCTCAATGGAAACCAAAGAATCAAGAATCTCTCCAACTACGACAAGTACAAAGTTCTGTTCATCTTTTGATGGTCTGGATGAGTGCCGACTGCCCCTAGACTTCCAGAAGAACAAGATTTGTTGTGATGTCACAGAGTCAACCTCAGTGGATGTTCTGCTGACAAATCTCATCAAGGGAAATCTGCTTCCCCTCTGCTCTCCTCTGGATAACTACCCGACCTGCAGCAGCCAATAAGATCCCTTCAGTGTGTGTTGACCAGGTGACAGAGGTACGAGGGTTCAATGACCCACAGAAGGAGGAGTACTTCAGGAAGAGATGCAGTGATGAGGACATGGCCAGCAGAATCATCTCACACATAAAGACATCAAGGAGCCTCCACATCATGTGCCACATTCCAGTCTTCTGTTGGATTTCTGCAACAGTCCTTGAAAACATGTTGAGGACAGACAAGAGAGAAGAGATGCCCAAGACTCTGACTGAGATGTACACACATCTTGTGGTGTTTCATATCAAACAGATGAATGAAAAGTATCTTGGAAAGAAGAGACAGGTCCACACTGGAATAAAGAGAGCATTCTGTCACTGGGAAAACTGGCTTTTCAACAGCTTGTGAATGGCAATCTGATTTTCTATGAAGAAGACCTGAAAGAGGCTGGCATTGATGTCAATGAAGCCTCAGTGTACTCAGGATTGTGCACACAGCTCTTTAAAGAGGAATGTGGGCTGTACCAGGACAAGGTGTACTGTTTCGTGCATCTGAGCATTCAGGAGTTTTCTGGCTGCTGTATATGTGTTCCTCTCATTCATCAACAACAATGACAATCTAATGGCCGAACCGCAAGTTACTGAAGTTACTGTCTACAAGAGTGCTGTGGATAAAGCCTTACAAAGTGAGACGGGAAACCTGGACCTTTTCCTCCGCTTCCTTCTGGGCCTCTCACTGGAGTCCAATCAGAAGCACTTACGAGGTCTACTGACAAAGACAAGAAGCAGCTCACAGAGCCATGAAGAAACAGTCAAGTACATCAAGGAGAAGATCAGGGAGAATCCCTCTCCAGAGAGGTGCATCAATCTGTTCCACTGTCTGAACGAACTGAATGACCATTCTCTAGTGATAGAGATCCAAAGCTACCTGAGGTCAGGAAGTCTCTCAAAAGTCAAACTGTCACCTGCACAGTGGTCAGCTCTGGTCTTTGTGTTGCTGACTTCAGAAAAGGAGCTGGATGTGTTTGACCTGAAGAAATACTCCAGATCAGAGGAAGGTCTTCTGAGGCTGCTGCCAGTGGTCAAAGCCTCCAGAGCTGCTCTGTGAGTACATAAAATGACATTTAAGTACTAATCATCAGCAAGAAATATTAAGTTTAGAGAGAAATATCTATTATAATATGTATATAATATACATTGAAAAAACATATTGAATCAATGCATTGATGTTCACATTAGTATAACAATATGACCATACAATTCTAGGAGACGGAAGATGAATCTAAATGTTGTTTAAGAGAAATAAACCACATGCTCTACACTACTGTTGTTCAATTAACAGTGTGTTTGTGAAATCATGATGATCTCTTTGTCAGGCTGTCAGGCTGTGGAGTCACAGAGAAAGGCTGTGCGTGTCTGGTCTCAGCTCTGAAGTCAAACCCCTCACACCTGAGAGAGCTGGATCTGAGTAACAATGACCTGAAGGATTCAGGAGTGAAGCTGCTCTCTGCTGTACTGGGGGATCCCCACTGTAAACTGGAGACTCTGAGGTCAGTATTCCTGTATTTTTATTTTTATTTCTTAAGGATCACCATTAGCTGCTGGAAAGGCAGCAGCTACTCTTCCTGGGGTCCTGCAACATTAAGGCAGTTATATAGAATTTAAAATATTACATGATATTATATTTCATAACACTTTACCCTCAGGCTACTACTCCACTATCACATATGTACAATACAACATCCATGTGTACGTGTGTGTAGAGTGAGTGTCTATATTTATGTGTGTATGTACCTGTGTGTGTGTGTGTCTCTTCACAGTCCCCGCTGTTCCACAAGGTGTATTTTTATCTGTTTTAAAAAATCTGATTCTACTGCTTGCATCAGTTTACCTGATGTGGAATAGAGTTCCATGTAGTCATGGCTCTATGTAGTACTGTGCGCCTCCCATAGTCTGTTCTGGACTTGTGGACTGTGAAGAGACCTCTGGTGGCATGTCTTGTGGGGTATGCATGGGTGCCAGTATTCCAAACAGACAGCTCGGTACATTCAGCTCGTCGACACCTCTCACAACAAAAACAAGCAGTGACTAAGTCAAGCTCTCTTCAACTCTGAGCCAGGAGAGACTGACATGCATGTCATCACTGTTAGCACTCCGTGTGCTTTTAAGGGCCAGCCCGTGCTGCCCTGTTCTGAGCCAACTGCAATTTTCCCAAGTCCCTCTTTGTGGCACCTGACCACACTACTGAACAGTAGTCTAGGTGCGGCAAAACTAGGGCCGGTAGGACCTGCCTTGTTGATAGTGTTGTTAAGAAGGCAGAGCAGCACTTAATTATGGATATACTTCTCCCCATTTTAGCTGCTGTTGTATCAATATGTTTTGACCATGACAGTTTACAATCCAGGGTTACTCCAAGCAGTTTAGTCATCTCAACTTGCTCAATTTCCAGATTATTCATTACGAGATGTAGCTGAGGTTTAGGGTTTAGTGAATTATTTGACCCAAATACAAATGCTTTTAGTTTTGGAAATATTCAGGACTAACTTATTCCTTGCCACCCATTCCGAAACTAACGCTAACTCTTTGTTAAGTGTTGCAGTTATTTCAATTGCTGTAGTAGCTGACGTGTCATCTGCATACATAGACACACTGGCTTTACTCAAAGCCACTGGCATGTCGTTAGTAAAGATGGAAAAAAGCAAGGGGCCTAGACAGCTGCCCTGGGGAATTCCTGATTCTTCCTGGATTTTGTTTGAGAGGCTTCCATTAAAGAACACCCTCTGTGTTTCTGTTAGACAAGTAACTATTTTTATCCACATTATAGCAGGGGGTGTAAAGCCATAACACATACGTTTTTTCCAGCAGCAGACTATGATCGATAATGTCAAAAGCCGTACTGAAGTCTAACAAAACAGCCCCCACAATCTTTTGATCATCAATTTCTCTCAGCCAATCATCAGTCATATGTGTAAGTGCTGTGCTTGTTGAATGTCCTTCTCTATAAGAATGCTGAAAGTTTGTTGTCAATTTGTTTACAGTAAAATAGCATTGTATCTGGTCAAACAGAGTGGCACAGCAGTCTAAGGCACTGCATCTCAGTGCTTGAGGCATCACTACAGACCCCCTGGTTTGATTCCAGGCTTTATCACAACTGGCCGTGATTGGGAGTCCCATAGGGCGGCGCACATTTGGCCCAGTGTTGTCCAGGTTTGGCCGTCATTGTAAATAAGAATTTGTTCTTAACTGACTTGCCTAGTTAAATAAAGGTTAAAAATAAAATAAAAATCCCAATAGTTTACTAAGGGTTGGTAACAGGCTAATTGGTCAGCTGTTTGAGCCAGTAAAGGGGGCTTTACTATTCTTAGGTAGTTGGTGAACCAGTGATAACTGTTTCACCAGATCCACATGTGTTTACCAGGCACACATAGTCCACACCATATGTGTGTTTGGACAGTGAAGCTTACAGTTTTACATTTGGTGCTATGCTCCAGCAATTTGGATTTGAGATAGAATGTTTCATATTAGGCGACAGAACAGAATGTCGCCTTTTTATTTCAAGGTAATGGTGAGAGGTTAGCATATTTGGTTGTAGCCTCTGTAACTTTCTCATTCATTATTATTCATGATTCATTCATGATCTTTCTCAATCATGGCATCATCAGGATTACTTTAGTAGTGTTTAGATTCATGTTATCTACTCACTCAGAAAGAAAACACCTCAAACGCCACAGAGTAGCAGTGTGGTTTTAATATGATTTTAATCTTTACAGGCTGTCAGGCTGTCTAGTCACAGAGGAAGGCTGTGCTTCTCTGGTCTCAGCTCTGAAGTCAAACCCCTCACACCTGAGAGAGCTGGATCTGAGTAACAATGACCTGAAGGATTCAGGAGTGAAGCTGCTCTCTGCTGGACTGGGGAATCCCCACTGTAAACTGGAGACTCTGAGGGTCAGTATTCCTGTATCACACAGTGAACACACACACAATGGACACACCCACACTGGACAGGGACACATACACACACACAAATACACACACACTGGACACACACACACTGGACACACACACACACACCACACACACAATTATTAATTTAGTAGTGTTTTAGAAACATGTTATCTACTGTTAATAATGATACATTAATTAATTTATATACAGTACCAGTCAAAAGTTTGGACACACCTACTCATTCAAGGGTTTTTCTTTATTTTTACTATTTAAATTATATTTTATATAAGAGTGTGCAAAGCTGTCATCAACGCAAAGGGTGGCTATTTGAAGAATCTTAAATATATGATATATTTTCATTTGTTTTAACACTTTTTATGGTTACTACGTGATTCCATATGTCTTATTTCATAGTTATGATGTCTTCACTATTATTATACAATGTAAAACATTTTTTTTTTTTACTAAATAGTTAAATGAGTAGGTGTGTTCAAATGTTTTACTGGTAGTGTATATATACATATATGAATAGATATGTCAGGTTTCAGGACTGTGATGTATCTGAAATTTTGAAAATATATATTTTCACCACCAAAGAATAGCAGTGTGATTTTAATATGATTTTACTCTTTGTCAGGCTGTCACGCTGTTTAGTTAAAGAGGAAGGCTGTGCTTCTCTGGTCTCAGCTCTGAAGTCAAACCCCTCACACCTGAGAGAGCTGGACCTGAGTAACAATGACCTGAAGGATACAGGAGTGAAGCTGCTCTCTGCTGGACTGGGGAATCCCCACTGTAAACTGGAGACTCTGAGGTCAGTATTCCTGTAGTCGGTCAACAAGTGATAACTGTTCACCAGATCCACATGTGTTTACCAAAGCACACATAGTCCACACCATATGTGTTTGGACAGTGAAGCTTACAGTTTTAAATTTGGTGCTATGCTCCATCATTTTGGATTTGAGATATAATGTTTCATATTAGGTGACAGTATATAATGTCATATTTTATTTGAGGGTATTTTCATACATATCTGTGTTACTGTTTAGAAATGAAAGCACTTTATGTATCTAGTTCTCCCATTTGAAAAGGTCTTAATAAATTTGGACATGTTCACTTACAGTGGTGAAAAAAAGTATTTAGTCAGCCACCAATTGTGCAAGTTCTCCCACTTAAAAAGATGAGAGAGGCCTGTAATTTTCATCATAGGTACACGTCAATTATGACAGACATAATGAATAAAGAAAAAAATCCAGAAAATCACATTGTAGGATTTTTAAAGAATTTATTTGCAGAAAATTATGGTGGAAAATAAGTATTTGGTCAATAACAAAAGTTTCTCAATACTTTGTTATATACCCTTTGTTGGCAATGACACAGGTCAAACGTTTTCTGTATGTCTTCACAAGGTTTTCACACACTGTTGCTGGTATTTTGGCCCATTCCTCCATGCAGATCTCCTCTAGAGCAGTGATGTTTTTGGGACTGTCGCTGGGCAACACAGACTTTCAACTCCCTCCAAAGATTTTCTATGGGGTTGAGATCTGGAGACTGGCTAGGCCACTCCAGGACCTTGAAATGCTTCTTACGAAGCCACTCCTTCGTTGCCCGGGAGGTGTGTTTGGGATCATTGTCATGCTGAAAGACCCAGCCACATTTCATCTTCAATGCCCTTGCTGATGGAAGGAGGTTTTCACTCAAAATCTCACGATACATGGCCCCATTCATTCTTTCCTTTTACACGGATCAGTCGTCCTGGTCCCTTTGCAGAAAAACAGCCCCAAAGCATGATGTTTCCACCCCCATGCTTCACAGTAGGTATGGTGTTCTTTGGATGCAACTCAGCATTCTTTGTCCTCCAAACACGACGAGTTGAGTTTTTACCAAAAAGTTCTATTTTGGTTTCATCTGACCATATGACATTCTCCCAATCCTCTTCTGGATCATCCAAATGCACTCTAGCAAACTTCAGACGGGCCTGGACATGTACTGGCTTAAGCAGGGGGACACGTCTGGCACTGCAGGATTTGAGTCCCTGGCGGCGTAGTGTGTTACTGATGGTAGGCTTTGTTATTTTGGTCCCGCTCTCTGCAGGTCATTCACTAGGTCCCCCTGTGTGGTTCTGGGATTTTTGCTCACCGTTCTTGTGATCATTTTGACCCCACGGGGTGAGATCTTGCGTGGAGCTCCAGATCGAGGGAGATTATCAGTGGTCTTGTATGTCTTCCATTTCCTAATAATTGCTCCCACAGTTGATTTCTTCAAACCAAGCTGCTTACCTATTGCAGATTCAGTCTTCCCAGCCTGGTGCAGGTCTACAATTTTGTTTCTGGTGTCCTTTGACAGCTCTTTGGTCTTGGCCATAGTGGAGTTTTGGAGTGTGACTGTTTGAGGTTGTGGACAGGTGTCTTTTATACTGATAAGAAGTTCAAACAGGTGCATTCATACAGGTAACGAGTGGAGGACAGAGGAGCCTCTTAAAGAAGAAGTTACAGGTCTGTGAGAGCCAGAAATCTTGCTTGTTTGTAGGTGACCAAATACTTATTTTCCACCATAATTTGCAAATAAATTCATTAAAAATCCTACAATGTGATTTTCTGGAAAAAAAATCTCAATTTGTCTGTCATAGTTGACGTGTACCTATGATGAAAATTACAGGCCTCTCTCATCTTTTTAAGTCGGAGAACTTGCACAATTGGTGGCTGACTAAATACTTTTTTTCCCGACTGTATATTGTATTAAAGTAGTCATAAGTTCAGTATTTGGTCCCATATTCCTTACCTGCAGTGATTACATCAAGCTTGTGAATCTACAAACTTGTTGAATGCATTTGCAGTTTGTCTTGGTTGTGTTTTGGATTATGTTTTTCCCAATAGAAACTGAATGGTGAATAATGTCCTGTCATTTTGGAATCACTTCACTTGTATTGTCAGTAAGAATAGAAGATGTTTCTGAACACTTCTACATTCATGTGGATGCTACCATGATTATGAATAATCATGAATGAATCGTGAATAATGATGAATGAGAAAGTTACAGAGGAACAAGGATCATACCCCCTCTGTTATTGGTAATGGTGAGAGGTTAGCATGTTTTGTTGTAGCCTCTGTAACTTTCTCACTCATTATTATTCATGATTCATTCATGATTTTTCTTCATCATGGCATCATCAGGATTAATTTAGTAGTGTTTAGAAACATGTTATCTACTCACTTAGACAGAAATTTACTCCAGTCATCATCCACCATTCAGTTACTATCGGGGAAAACATAACCCAAAACACAACCAAAACAAACTGCAAATGCAACCAACGAGTTTGGGACCAAATACTGAACTTTTGACTACTTTAATACACTATAAGTGAATTGGTCAGAATACTTATGACTTCTTGCAAATGGGGGACTCGATACATAAAGTGCTTTCATTTCTAAAACGGTGAAACAGATATGTATTAAAATATCCTCAAATTAAAGGTGACATTATATACTGTCACCTCATATATGAAACATTTGATCTCAAATCCAAAATGCTGGAGTATAGAGCCACATTTAAAATGTTAGCTTCACTGTCAAACTCGATATGGTGTGGACTGTATACTCAATACAATCTAAATCTGATACCTCACTGTCTGTCTTTTGACTGATACTGCTTTTTAAACTGCTCTGGTCAGTCTACTCAATATTTGTACTATACATTTTTCTCTCTACAAGCAGTACTTCGATCATTTGTCATTGTTAATAATGATACATCCCTTTATAATGAATATATGGCAGGTTTCAGGACACTGATGTATCTGAAAATGTAGAAAAAATATACTGCCACTATTTTCACCACCAAAGAATAGCAGTGTGGTTTTAATATGATTTCACTCTTTGCAGGCTGTCAGGCTGTCTAGTCACAGAGGAAGGCTGTTCTTCTCTGGTCTCAGCTCTGAAGTCAAACCCCTCACACCTGAGAGAGCTGGACCTGAGCTACAATCACCCAGGAGACTCAGGAGTCAGACTGCTCTCTGCTGGACTGGAGGATCCACACTGCAGACTGGAGAAACTCAAGTATGTAGAGGGTTTATGTCAATGTTCATATCAGACATGTTGGAGTTATCAGGCTAGTTAAGACAAACATTCTGACCACCACTTGGACTAAGTTATATAAAGACTGTGTATGTGTGTGTGTGTGTGTGTGTGTGTGTGTGTGTGTGTGTGTGTGTGTGTGTGTGTGCGTGTGTGTGTGTGTGTGTGTGTGTGTGTCCAGTGTGTGTGTGTGTGTGTGTGTGTGTGTGTGTGTGTGTGTGTGTGTGTGTGTGTGTGTGTGAGTTAAGGTGTATCCCTCAATGACTGTCTCTTCTTCTGCTTACCTCTACAGTGTGGAATATGGTGGAGAGAACACAATGAAACCTGGACTTAGAAAATGTGAGTGTTGACTGCTGTGAAGAATATGACTAAGAATAAGTCTTAAATCAAGTGAAGTCAAAGTCAAAGACCACCATCATTACTTACTGGTCTGGTCATATTAAATATCAGCTGTAGTTCTACAAAAGCACAAATCAGGGGACACCAAAGTTTTCAAAGAGTTGCTTTGACAATGTGTGTGTGTGTGGCATGTTCGTGTTACATTAGAAATGTGTGTGTGTGTGTGTGTGTGTGTGTGTCCAGTGTGTGTGTGTCCAGCGTGTGTGTGTCCTGTGTGTGTGTTCAGGATGTGTGTGTGTGTGTGTGTGTGTGTCTGTGTGTGTGTGTGTGTGTGTGTGTGGTGTTCGTGTTACGTTAGAAATGTGTGTGTGTGTGTGTATGTGTCCAGTGTGTGTGTTCAGGATGTGTGTGTGTGTGAGTGTGTGTGTGTGTGTGTGTGTGTGTGTGTGTGTGTGTGTAATTAATGGGAAATAAGTGTGTTTTTATATAACCATACAATATAACATATGATCATTCAACAAGTCTCAAGTTACCTTAACTTCTCCTTTTGATACCTAGAAACATCTACATTAAATGAATTAGTGAAAAGTGAGTTAACATTCTAATGTGAATGATGATGATTTCTAATATTGTGTCTGGTTTCATCCATCAGATGTCTGTGATCTCACACTGGACCTAAACACAGTAAACAGACTCCTCTCTCTGTCTGAGGAGAACAGAAAGGTGACATGTAGGAGAGAGAAGCAGCCGTATCCTGATCACACCCAGAGAGATTTGAGGACTGTAGACAGGTGCTGTGTAGAGAGGGTCTGACTGGGCGCTGTTACTGGGAGGTAGAGAGGAGTGGGAGAGGGGTTGATATAGGAGTGACATATAAAGGAATCAGCAGGAGAGGAGGGGGTGATGACTGTGTGATTGGATGGAATGACAAGTCCTGGAGTCTGATCTGCTCTGACAACAGTTACAGAGCCAGGCACAATAATAAGTCCACTACCATAGACGTCCCCTCCTCCAGCTCCCACAGAGTAGGAGTGTATCTGGACTGGCCAGCCGGCACTCTGTCCTTCTACAGAGTCTCCTCTGACACACTGACCCACCTGTACACATTCCACTCCACATTCACTGAGCCCCTCTATCCAGGGTTTTGGGTTCATGATGTTGACTCCTCAGTGTCCCTGTAAATAATAACCATGGTAACACTGACACACACACACACACTGGACACACACACTGGACACACACACACTGGACACACACACACACACACACACACACACAAGTGCACACACACATTTACAAGGATCATATCACCTCTACCTTACCTGTCACCCTACACCCACTTAAATTTGCTTACCGCCCCAATAGATCCACACACACACAATCGACACACACACTGCACACTGCACACACTGGACCCACACTGGACACACAGGACATACCTATGTAATAATGCTGTTCACACACTATAGCACAGCATTCACACACCGTAGTACCCTCCAACTCATCACACAAGCACACACACACCACTGGACACACACACTTGCCCACCGCCCCAGGTGGTGAAGGTAGAAAACAACACTCCACACACACTGACCTCAACACCCCACAAGGGTGCGTGCTCACACCCACACTGTACACCCACACACACCAATGGACAGCGTGGCCACACACACCTCCAACTCAATCACACAGTTTGCACACAACACAACAGTAGTAGGCTTGACTACCAACAATGACTAGACACACACAGGGAGGAGGTGAAGGCACTGGGAGTGTGGTGCCAGGAAAATAACCTCTCACTCAACATCAACAAACACTGG
>CM072257.1:7035281-7057781 GCA_036851935.1 Coregonus suidteri | reverse complement strand
TTGATACTTAAGTATATTTTAGCAATTACATTTACTTTTGATACTTAAGTATATTTAAAACCAAATACTTTTAGACTTTTACTCAAGTAGTATTTTACTGGGTGACTTTCACTTTTAGTTGAGTCATTTTCTATTAAGGTATCTTTACTTTTACTCAAGTATGACAATTGGGTACTTTTTCCACCACTGGAGTTAACATCGTCATGGACGGCAGAAAAGGACTCGAGACGGACATCGGAGTGGGAAAACAACGTGATTAAAAAGGAGGATAGGACATTTATTCAACTGTGAAGACAAACCTTTTAATTAAATCTGCTAAATGAGCGAACTTAGGAGGAAACGTCAGTGAGTGAAGTGAATGAAGATCACGTGACTGAGGAAAATATTGCTGTGGTTGAGGACAATATTGAAGTGAGTGACAATCAGGAGCTTATTGAGATACGAAAAATTATTGGAAATGTTGGAAACATTGGACAGTTTGATGAAAGTATTGAGCAGTGGAGCTCATATACAGAACGGTTTGAATATTTTGTTCTTTTAAATTACATTAATGAGGACAACATTGTGCCTACATGTTTTAGTGTAATGGGGCCAAAGACATTTAATTTACTAGGCAGCCTGTCATGGGGTGCTGAAGGTGGGTGTGGTGCAGGAATCAAGCGCAGGACGCAGAAGCTAAGTCCAAAAGACTTTAGTGAGTTATTCACTTAGTACACGAGAACAATAAGCCCGGAGGCGAAATAAAGGCGCACACAGGCGTCAAACAAAAGGTGCACTAACATGTGCGAAAACCTCTCCAAACATGGAGGGAAGAATACGTAGCTCCGAACACCAAACAGAGGAGCAATCACACACAACACCATACACACACAACGAGAACTAAATAGGACACTAATGAGGACTAACTAGACACAGGTGTACAACATCCAGACAAAACCAACCGAACATGAAACATAGATCGGTGGCAGCTAGTACTCCGGGGACGACGACCGCCGAAACCTGCCCAAACAAGGAGGAGGAGCAGCCTCGGCCGAAACCGTGACACAGCCTGCTACAGCCAGACTGTAACGTGAATGCTGGGAGTCAGGAAGCAAGTACAGGAAGTGAATTTAATAATACATAGAACAAAACAACAAACATGAGTAGCGTACAGACATGAAGCACTGAAACAGAATCAATAACGCCTGGGGAAGGAACCAAAGGGAGTGACTGATATAGGGGAGGTAATCAGGAAGGTGATGGAGTCCAGGTGAGTCTGATTGGTCGCAGGTGGCGTAACGATGGTGACAGGTGTGGCGTAATAATGAGCAGACTGGTGACCTGGAACGCCGGAGAGGGAGTATACGTGACACAGACAGAACAGGTAATAAGACGTGTGGGGATATTGTGGAGATACTTAAGTAGAATTTACCTGGTCCTGACTTAAATTAAACTCTGTCTGGGAAACCACCACTCAGTCTCTCATCTACTCTGAGCTCAGATGGGGAAACATGAGAAGAGTTTCATTCCAAAACGCTATATATCACTTTTCAGAAGTTTTGGTAAATTAGCCTTTATTGTTTAAAGAAATTATGAAAGAGTTGGTGTGTTTTTTCACTATCTAATCATGGTGTGGGGTTGTTCAATGACAGACATGTATTTGTTTAAAATCTATCACTTGATGCTTTCATTTCAGATAGACAAATAATCATGTGTTTTTTTTGCCTAATGCTACATATCTGCCTCACTCTCAGAGAAAAAAAAGTAGTACTACTAGGTTTTACACAGTAATAATATATATCTGCCTCACTCTCAGAGAAATAAGTAGTACTGCTAGGTTTTACACAGTTATAATATACACTGGGGAAAAAAAGTATTTAGTCAGCCACCATTTTGCAAGTTCTCCCACTTAAAAAGATGAGAGAGGCCTGTAATTTTCATCATAGGTACACGTCAACTATGACAGACAAAATGAGAAAAAAACATATTTTTTCTCAAAACTTTGTTATATACCCTTTGTTGGCAATGACACAGGTCAAACGTTTTCTGTAAGTCTTCACAAGGTTTTCACACACTGTTGCTGGTATTTTGGCTCATTCCTCCATGCAGATCTCCTCTAGAACAGTGATGTTTTGGGGCTGTCGCTGGACAACACAGACTTTCAACTCCCTCCAAAGATTTTCTATGGGGGTTGAGATCTGGAGACTGGCTAGGCCACTCCAGGACCTTGAAATGCTTCTTACGAAGCCACTCCTTCGTTGCCCGGGCGGTGTGTTTGGGATCATTGTCATGCTGAAAGACCCAGCCACGTTTCATCTTCAATGCCCTTGCTGATGGAAGGAGGTTTTCACTCAAAATCTCACGATACATGGCCCCATTCATTCTTTCCTTTACACAGATCAGTCGTCCTGGTCCCTTTGCAGAAAAACAGCCCCAAAGCATGAGTGTTTCCACCCCCATGCTTCACAGTAGGTATGGTGTTCTTTGGATGCAACTCAGCATTCTTTGTCCTCCAAACACGACGAGTTGAGTTTTTTACCAAAAAGTTATATTTTGGTTTCATCTGACCATATGACATTCTCCCAATCCTCTTCTGGATCATCCAAATGCACTCTAGCAAACTTCAGACGGGCCTGGACATGTACTGGCTTAAGCAGGGGGGACACGTCTGGCACTGCAGGATTTGAGTCCCTGGCGGCGTAGTGTGTTACTGATGGTAGGCTTTGTTATTTTGGTCCCAGCTCTCTGCAGGTCATTCACTAGATCCCCCTGTGTGGTTCTGGGATTTTTGCTCACCGTTCTTGTGATCATTTTGACCCCACGGGGTGAGATCTTGCGTGGATCCCCAGATCGAGGGAGATTATCAGTGGTCTTGTATGTCTTCCATTTCCTAATAATTGCTCCCACAGTTGATTTCTTCAAACCAAGCTGCTTACCTATTGCAGATTCAGTCTTCCCAGCCTGGTGCAGGTCTACAATTTTGTTTCTGGTGTCGTTTGACAGCTCTTTGGTCTTGGCCATAGTGGAGTTTTGGAGTGTGACTGTTTGAGGTTGTGGACAGGTGTCTTTTATACTGATAACAAGTTCAAACAGGTGCCATTAATACAGGTAACGAGTGGAGGACAGAGGAGCCCCTTAAAGAAAAAGTTACAGGTCTGTGAGAGCCAGAAATCTTGCTTGTTTGTATGTGACCAAATACTTATTTTTCCACCATAATTTCCAAATAAATTCATAAAAAATCCTACAGAATACCGTAGTAACTGCTGTAGAACATGGTGGAACAAAGCCAGATGGCAGTAACTTCACTTACTGCTGTTTCCTTGGTTTTTACTGGGATTTTGTAGTTACAGCAAATTTGACCCTCCATTTTCTCTGAAACTGAAGATAATTGAACCAGGACACTTTGTCACAAGATATAACAGATAATACGAAGTCTGATTTAGGTCTGAACTCATCTTTGACCAAATGTGTAGCAGCAGTTTGCAATTGTACGGCAGAATGGCTGTGTACATAATCCTAATACCTCTTGATGGACTACATTTGAAGACTTGAACAGTGTCTTCTGTTAGGGTGTGAACTGGTATGGTAAGATTACCTAGTGGGGCCAGTAACTGAAAGGTTGCTGGTTCAAATACCTGAGCCGTCAAGGTAAAAATCTGTCTGTGCCCTTAAGCAAGGCACTTACACCTGATTTGCTCAGGTTGGATTTTTCAACATTTAAAGATTATTTGTTTATTTGGCTCGTACAGTATAGTATACTCTCTTTCTCTCTCTCTAGTATTGTATATATACAGTATAGTATACTCTCTCTCTATAGTATAGTATATATACAGTATAGTATACTCTATCTCTATAGTATAGTATATATACAGTATAGTAGACTCTCTCTCTATAGTATAGTATATATACAGTATAGTATACTCTCTCTCTATAGTATAGTATATATACAGTATAGTAGACTCTCTCTCTATAGTATAGTATATATACAGTATAGTAGACTCTCTCTATATAGTATAGTATATATACAGTATAGTAGACTCTCTCTATAGTATAGTATATATACAGTATAGTAGACACTCTCACTATAGTATAGTATATATACAGTATAGTAGACTATCTCTATAGTATAGTATATATACAGTATAGTATACTCTCTCTATATAGTATAGTATATATACAGTATAGTAGACTCTCTCTCTATAGTATAGTATATATACAGTATAGTAGACTATCTCTCTCTATATAGTATATATACAGTATAGTATACTCTCTCTCTATAGTATAGTATATATACAGTATAGTATACTCTCTCTCTATAGTATAGTATATATACAGTATAGTAGACTCTCTCTATATAGTATAGTATATATACAGTATAGTAGACTCTCTCTATATATAGTATAGTATATATACAGTATAGTATACTCTCTCTCTATAGTATAGTATATATACAGTATAGTATACTCTCTCTCTCTCTATAGTATAGTTTATATACAGTATAGTAGACTCTCTCTATAGTATAGTATATATACAGTATAGTAGACTCTCTCTCTATATAGTATAGTATATATACAGTATAGTATACTCTCTCTATATAGTATAGTATATATACAGTATAGTAGACTCTCTCTCTATATAGTATAGTATATATACAGTATAGTAGACTCTATCTATATAGTATAGTATATATACAGTATAGTAGACTCTCTCTATAGTATAGTATATATACAGTATAGTAGACACTCTCACTAAAGTATAGTATATATACAGCATAGTAGACTATCTCTATAGTATAGTATATATACAGTATAGTATACTCTCTCTATATATATATAGTATATATATACAGTATAATAGACTCTCTCTACATAGTACAGTATATATACAGTATAGTAGACTATCTCTCTCTATAGTATATATATACAGTATAGTATACTCTCACTCTATAGTATAGTATATATACAGTATAGTAGTACTCTCTCTCTATAGTATAGTATATATACAGTATAGTAGACTCTCTCTCTATTGTATAGTATATATACAGTATAGTAGACTCTCTCTCTATAGTATAGTATATATACAGTATAGTATACTCTCTCTCTATAGTATAGTATATATACAGTATAGTATACTCTCTCTCTATAGTATAGTATATATACAGTATAGTATACTCTCTCTCTATAGTATAGTATATATATAGTATAGTAGACTCTCTCTATATAGTATAGTATATATACAGTATAGTAGACTCTCTCTATATAGTATAGTATATATACAGTATAGTAGACTCTCTCACTATAGTATAGTATATATACAGTATAGTAGACTATCTCTATAGTATAGTATATATACAGTATAGTATACTCTCTATATATATAGTATAGTATATATACAGTATAGTAGACTCTCTCTACATAGTACAGTATATATACAGTATAGTAGACTATCTCTCTATCTATAGTATATATACAGTATAGTATACTCTCTCTCTCTATAGTATAGTATAAATACAGTATAGTAGACTCTCTCTCTCTATAGTATAGTATATATACAGTATAGTAGACTCTCTCTCTATAGTATAGTATATATACAGTATAGTATACTCTCTCTCTATAGTATAGTATATATACAGTATAGTATACTCTCTCTCTATAGTATAGTATATGTATAGTATAGTAGACTCTCTCTATATAGTATAGTATATATACAGTATAGTAGACTCTCTATCTATATATAGTATAGTATATATACAGTATAGTATACTCTCTCTCTATAGTATAGTATATATACAGTATAGTATACTCTCTCTCTATAGTATAGTATATATATAGTATAGTAGACTCTCTCTATATAGTATAGTATATATACAGTATAGTAGACTCTCTCTATATATAGTATAGTATATATACAGTATAGTAGACTCTAACTCTATAGTATAGTATATATACAGTATAGTAGACTCTCTCTCTATAGTATTGTATATATACAGTATAGTATACTCTCTCTCTCTATAGTATAGTATATATACAGTATAGTATACTCTCCTTCTATAGTATAGTATATATATAGTATAGTAGACTCTCTCTATATAGTATAGTATATATATACAGTATAGTAGACTCTCTCTCTATATAGTATAGTACTCTCTCTCTTATATATACAGTATAGTATACTCTCTCTCTATAGTATAGTATATATACAGTATAGTAGACTCTCTCTCTAGTATAGTATATATACAGTATAGTAGACTCTCTCTCTATAGTATAGTATATATAGTATAGTATACTCTCTCTCTATAGTATAGTATATATACAGTATAGTATACTCTCTCTCTCTATAGTATAGTATATAACAGTATAGTAGACCCTTTCTCTATAGTATAGTATATATACACTATAGTAGATTCTCTCTCTATAGTATAGTATAAATACTGTATAGTAGACTCTCTCTCTATAGTATAGTATATATACACTATAGTAGACTCTCTCTATATAGTATATATATAGTATAGTAGACTATCTCTCTATAGTATATCATATACAGTTGACGTCTGAAGTTTACATACACTTAGGTTGGAGTCATTAAAACTTGTTTTTCAACCACTCCACACATTTCTTGTTAACAAACTATAGTTTTGGCAAGTCGGTTAGGACATTACTATGTGCATGACAAAAGTAATTTTTCCAGCAATTGTTTACAGCCTGATTATTTCACTTACATTTTCACTGTATCACAATTCCAGTGGGTCAGAAGTTTACATACGCTAAGTTGACTGTGCCTTTAAACAGCTTGGAAAATTCCAGAAAATGATGTCATGGCTTTAGAAGCTTCTGATAGGCTAATTGACATCATTTGAGTCAATTGGAGGTGTACCTGTGGATGTATTTCAAGGCCTCTCTGCTTGACATCATGGGAAAATCAAAAGAAATCTGCCAAGACCTCAGAACAAAATTGTAGACCTCTACAATTCTGGTTCATCCTTGGGAGCAATTCCCAAATGCCTGACGGTACCACGTTCATCTGTACAAACAATAGTACGCAAGTATAAACACCATGGGAAAACGCAGCCGTCATACCGCTCAGGAAGGAGACGCGTTCTCTCTCCTAGAGATGAACGTACTTTGGTCCGAAAAGTGCAAATCAATCCCAGAACAACAGCAAAGGACCTTGTGAAGATGCTGGAGGAAACAGGTACAAAAGTATCTATATCCACAGCAAAACCAGTCCTATATTGACATAACCTGAAAGGCCGCTCAGCAAGGAAGAAGCCACTGCTCCAAAACCTCCATAAAAAAGCCAGACTACGGTTTGCAACTGCACATGGGGACAAAGATCGTACTTTTTTGGAGAAATGTCCTCTGGTCTGATGAAACAAAAATAGAACTGTTTGGCCATTATGACCATCATTATATTTGGAGGAAAAAGGGGGTGCTTGCAAGCCGAAGAACACCATCCCAACCGTGACGCACGGGGGTGGCAGCATCATGCTGTGGGGGTGCTTTGCTGCAGGAGGGACTGGTGCACTTCACAAAATAGATGGCATCATGAGGAAGGAACATGATGTGGATATATTGAAGCAACATCTCAAGACATCAGTCAGGAAGTTAAAGCTTGGTCGCAAATGGGTCTTCCAAATGGACAATGACCCCAAGCATACTTCCAAAGTTGTGGCAAAATGGCTTAAGACAACAATGTCAAGGTATTGGAATGGCCATCACAAAGCCCTGACCTCAATCCTATAGCAAATTTGTGGGCAGAACTGAAAAAGCGTGTGCGAGCAAGGAGGCCTACATATCTGACTCAGTTACACCAGCTCTGTCAGGAGGAATGGGCCAATATTCACCCAACTTATTGTGGGAAGCTTGTGGAAGGCTACCCGAAACGTTTGACCCAAGTTAAACAATTTAAAGGCAATGCTACCAAATACTAATTGAGTGTATGTAAACTTCTGACCCACTGGGAATGTGATGAAAGAAATAAAAGCTGAAATAAATAATTCTCTCTACTATTATTCTGACATTTCACATTCTTAAAATAAAGTGGTGATCCTAACTGACCTAAGACAGGGAATTTTTACTACGATTAAATGTCAGGAATTGTGAAAAACTGAGTTTAAATGTATTTGGCTAAGGTGTATGTAAACCTCCGACTTCAACTGTATTCTTAATTCCATTCCTTACTTAGATTTGTGTGTATTGGGTATATGTTGTGAAATTGTTAGATATTACTTGTTAGATATTACTGCACTGTCGGAGCTAGAAGCACAAGCATTTCGCTACACCCGCTATAACATCTGCTAAACACGTGTAAGTGACAAATAACATTTGATTTGATTTGGTCATACTGGAGACACCACCTGGTCGTACTGGGGCCGGTGACAGTCACACACACTCCAAGGTTAAAACCTCAAACGTAAACAAGGAAAAGTTCAGTGGATGACAGTAAAAGAGACTGGACTGAAGCTGACCACGATGCCTCTGGGGCATTCAGTAAACTCTCCTCCAACATCACAAGCAATGGGTGGCAAAAAGAAACTGGACTGAACTTGACCACGACGCCTATGAGGCATTCAGTAAACTCTCCTCCAACATCACAAGCAATGGGTGGCAAAAAGAAACTGGACTGAACTTGACCACGACGCCTATGAGGCATTCAGTAAACTCTCCTCCAACATCACAAGCAATGGGTGGCAAAAAGAGACTGGACTGAACTTGACCACGACGCCTATGAGGCATTCAGTAAACTCTCCTCCAACATCCCAAGCAATGGGTGGCAAAAAGAAACTGGACTGAACTTTACCACGACGCCTATGAGGCATTCAGTAAACTCTCCTCCAACATCACAAGCAATGGGTGGCAAAAAGAAACTGGACTGAACTTGACCACGACGCCTATGAGGCATTCAGTAAACTCTCCTCCAACATCCCAAGCAATGGGTGGCAAAATAAACTGGACTGAACTTGACCACGACGCCTATGAGGCATTCAGTAAACTCTCCTCCAACATCACAAGCAATGGGTGGCAAAAATAAACTGGACTGAACTTGACCACGACGCCTATGAGGCATTCAGTAAACTCTCCTCCAACATCACAAGCAATGGGTGGCAAAATAAACTGGACTGAACTTGACCACGACGCCTATGAGGCATTCAGTAAACTCTCCTCCAACATCACAAGCAATGGGTGGCAAAAAGAAACTGGACTGAACTTGACCACGACGCCTATGAGGCATTCAGTAAACTCTCCTCCAACATCACAAGCAATGGGTGGCCAAAAATAAACTGGACTGAACTTGACCACGACGCCTATGAGGCATTCAGTAAACTCTCCTCCAACATCACAAGCAATGGGTGGGTAAAAGAAACTGGACTGAAGCTGACCACGATGCCTATGAGGCATTCAGTAAACTCTCCTCCAACATCCCCAAGCAATGGGTGGCAAAAAGAAACTGGACTGAACTTGACCACGACGCCTATGAGGCATTCAGTAAACTCTCCTCCAACATCACAAGCAATGGGTGGCAAAAGAAACTGGACTGAACTTGACCACGACGCCTATGAGGCATTCAGTAAACTTTCCTCCAACATCACAAGCAATGGGTGGCAAAAATAAACTGGACTGAACTTGACCACGACGCCTATGAGGCATTCAGTAAACTCTCCTCCAACATCACAAGCAATGGGTGGCAAAAGAGACTGGACTGAACTTGACCCACGACGCCTATGAGGCATTTCAGTAAACTCTCCTCCAACATCACAAGCAATGGGTGGCAAAAAGAGACTGGACTGAACTTGACCACGACGCCTATCAGGCATTCAGTAAACTCTCCTCCAACATCACAAGCAATGGGTGGCAAAAAGAGACTGGACTGAACTTGATCACGACGCCTATGAGGCATTCAGTAAACTCTCCTCCAACATCACAAGCAATGGGTGGCAAAAAGAAACTGGACTGAACTTGACCACGACGCCTATGAGGCATTCAGTAAACTATATGCACAAAACTCTCCTCCAACATCACAAGCAATGGGTGGCAAAAAGAAACTGGACTGAACTTGACCACGACGCCTATGAGGCATTCATGCAAATGATGGCACAAACCCCTGCACCATCATCACAGGGGTTTACCTCCTACTGAGTACAGGATCCCAACAGGGAGACCATGGTGCACCAAGGCTGCATTCTGCAAGCAACATCATTCAACCACAGCAACAGCCACTAACACCCACAGATGAGTTCAAATAGTATTTGTTTTCTGTCAAACAGTTTGAGCATTTGATTACATTTTGAGTGTTTGCACTTTTGGGATTATTCCATTGGTTTCATTGTGCCAGGCAAGCTCAAAAATGCCCAGCTAAGGCATTTGTAAGAAAACAATCCTAATTGAACCCAGGTCTACTGAACACTGAACTGTTGAGCTCTGTTGTGAATGTTCCTAAACCATGCTTGATACTCCGGTTTTAAGATGCCGTTGCCCCTTTAAGAGCTCTGTTGCAAATGTTCCTAAACCATACTTGATACTCCGGTTTTAAGATGCCGTTGCCCCTTTAAGAGCTCTGTTGCAAAAGTGCCTAAACCATGCTTGATACTCCGGTTTTAAGATGCCGTTGCCCCTTTAAGAGCTCTGTTGTGAATGTTCCTAAACCTTGCTTGATACTCCGGTTTGTAACAGCATTTTTAAAACAATGCATTAGCGCAATTGTAGGAGTATAGAAATAAATGTGTTATCAATGGAAAGCTTGGATCCCCCTCTTTTTTTTAACAAAGGCCAAAACTGCTTTCAAAAGTGTTTTCCCCGTGATTGCATTAAGAGTTGTTGTCCGTTGACTGCTTGAATAAACGGCCCTACAAAAGCAAAGAGCATCAACTAGAAAACAGTCCAACTGAAGACAAAAAGCCTTTAAAGTTTTTTTTTGCTGTCCAGCCAAATATGTCGTAGGTAGATAAGTGTAAATTGCACTGATGTATCATCTTATGTATCACCACTGATCTGACCTATGACCCCTAAAATTCTGATACTGCTGCACTCTGCCGTTGTATGACCTTAAACAGCTGTATGGGTCATGCAAAAGCAAAGTGCAGTATGTAGAAATCATCTATATGTGTTTTATCCAGCTTTCTTGTGGTTATTAATTGGGTTTTGTGTAGTTGTGTTTTCATGTTTTGAATGTTGTATTGTAGCAACCCTCAAGCTGTTTTTTATCCATAAGTTAAGAACTATTTAATCACGGAGAATGTTAATACTTATGTGACTTTGTATTAATATCAATGCTGACCTTTTCTTTATGTTAGCCAGCGTTTCAATATTTTGTTTGCTGTCTTTCTTACCATTATCTGGGTATTTGCATTTCAATGCGAGTTAAACCATAGTGTTTTCCGCGGGATTGGGCCGTGTTTATTCTGGTGATAACTGGATCACTGGCTGTCTCATGGAGTGTGTGAGGGTGAGTGTGATGGTCGGGATGGCCTGAACTCAGAGCCTGATAGAATACCAAGGAAAACCGTAGTAACTGCAGTAGAACATGGTGGAACAAAGCCAGATGGCAGTAACCTCACTTACTGCTGTTTCCTTGGTTTTTACTGGGATTTTTGTAGTTACAGCAAATTTGACCCTCCATTTTCTCTGAAACAGAAGATAATTGAACCAGAACACATTGTCACAAGATATAACAGATACTACGAAGCCTGATTTAGGTCTGAACTCATCTTTGACCAAATGTGTAGCAGCAGTTTGCAATTGTACGGCAGAATAGCTATGTACATAATCCTAATACCTCTTCATGGACTACATTTGAGCACTTAAACAGTGTCTTCTGTTAGGGTGTGAACTGGTATGTTAAGATTACCTAGTGGGGCCAGTAACTGAAAGGTTGCTGGTTCGAATACCTGAGCCGTCAAGGTATAAAAATCTGTCTGTGCCCTTAAGCAAGGCACTTACACCTGATTTGCTCCAGGGGGCGCCGTACTACTATGACCCTGTAAAACAAACACATTTCACTGCATCTATCCGGTGTCTGTGACAATACATTTACAAATATTGTATTTATTTATTACAACAGTTAATTTAACAATGCTGGTTATAAATCTTGTTGACATTCATCCAAGGACACCTTGACTTGCATTACACTCTCACTCCAGCAAAATACTCTCATGAAATCATATGGCTTATAGTTAGAGAAAAGGATTCCTGTGAACGTGGCCTGCTACAAGCAGGAAACAAGTTATGGATGTGTGATCTATCTTGGCATCTTTTTGGGGTAACCACATTGGAACATTCCAACATTCATCTTTAAGGACATGAACTGGCAGAACAGGTTTTCAGGAAGGCGTCTCCATGGCGATAGGAGGGACAGGAGGCAGACTAAGGGCAAGGGAAGCCACCTGAACTACTACCCTACAAAGGCAAAGAGCAGTCTTACGCAAACAGTGAAACTGAGAACAAATGGCTTTAAAGTTGGGATTTTTGTCCAATCAAATCAACCATGACCACTGATCTGACCTATGACCCCTTAAATGCTGATACTGCACTCTGCCTTTGTATGACCTTAAACAGCTGTATGGGTAATGCAAAAGCAAAGTGCAGTATGTAGAAAATCTAAATGTGTTTATCCAGCTTTCTTGTTGTTTTTCTGTTTGATGGAAACAGTTGGAGTGTTGTAACTATATTCCAACTGTATTTAATGGTATTATGTAGTCGTGTTTTCATGTTTTCAATGTTGTATTGGAGTAGGCCTAACCCTCACCAATATTTCTGTTGATGGAGAGAGACACCAGACAAGATGAGAGACATCAATAGACGACACAGAGAAAGTGATGGAGAGAGAGAGAGAGACACCAGACAAGACACAGAGACAGCAACAGAAGAATATGATATGATGGAGAGAGACACCAGACAAGACACAGAGACAGCAACAGAAGAATAGGACATGATGGAGAGAGACACCAGACAAGACAAAGAGACAGCAACAGAAGAATAGGATATGATGGAGAGAGACACCAGACAAGATGAGAGACAGTGATAGAGAGAGACAGAGGAGGGGAGAACACACAGGAGAGAGAGAGAGAGAGAGAGAGAGAGAGAGAGAGGAGAGAGAGAGAGGAGAGAGAGAGAGCGAGGGAGAGAGAGAGAGAGAGAGAGAGAGAGAGAGAGAGAGAGAGAGAGAGAGAGAGAGAGAGAGAGAGAGAGGAGGGTGTTTAGGTACTGTGGGATTCTTTAATCAGTTTGGCCCATAGGACAGGTCAGAGTCTATGTTTGAAGTTCTTGAGTGGTTTTTTGGGCAATACACTGGTGATGTATTCATATAGTTGATATAGTTTTTGATGATATAGTTGTTTTGTGTATTAATATAGTTGATGATATTGTCATGTATATTAATATAGTTGATGATATTGTTATGTGGGTATTTATATAGTTGATGATATTGTTATGTGTATTAATTATAGTTGATGATATTGTTATGTGTATTAATATAGTTGATGATATTGTTATGTGTATTCATATAGTGGATGATATTGTTATGTGTATTAATATAGTTGATGAGAATGTTGCTTATGTGAATTAATATAGGTGATTGATATTGTTATGTGTATAATATAGTTGATGATATTGTTATGTTGTATTAATATAGTTGATGATATGTTTTTTGTGGACAGTGTTATAATAGGCCTACTCTCCTTTAAAATGTTTTTTTTCGATATAAATTAGATGCGTGGGGTGAATTCGTTCTGTTTCCATCTGTGTGCCCCAGGGTGATCGCTCCTACACTATCTAGAATCTAAAAGGGTTCTTGGCTGTCCCCATAGGAGAAACCCTCTGTAGAACCCTTTTGGTCCTAGGTAGAACCCTTTTGGGTTCCATGAAAGAATCCTTTTACATTTACATTTACGTCTCATTTAGCAGACCGCTCTTTAATTCTTATCCAGAGCGACTACAAACCCCTCTAGCCAGTGGGATAACTTTAGCACTTACAAATATTGATTTTGATTTTTTTATTGCGCGGGGTGGGGGGGGGGGGGGGGGGGGGGGGGGGGAGGGGGGGGGGGGGGGGGGGGGGGGGGGGGGGGGGGGGGGGGGGGGGGGGGGGGGGGGGGGGGGGGGGGGGAGGGGGGGGGGGGTAGGGGGACTGATCAGCAATCAGAGCCTGAAGGTATGGAGGTGCCGTACCCCTCACAGAAAAGCTCCGTAGGGCAAGCACCATGGTCTTGTAGCAGAATGCAAGGAGCGTACAAACTGTGAAGCCAAGTGGGAGTGTGCGGAGGAGCGGGGGTGAAGTGGAGAGAACTTTGGGAAGGTTGGGAACACCAGACGGGCTGCCGGCATTCTGGGATGAGTTGTAGGGGTTTAATGGCAAAGCAGGGAGCCCAGCCAACAGCGAGTTGCAGTAATCACAGACGGGAGATGACAAGTTGCCTGGATTAGGGACCTGTGCGGCTTCTTGTGTAAGGCAGGGTCGTACATCTTCTCGAGCCAGTGGTGTACTCTCCCACAGAGGGTCTACATGGAAGCCAGAAGGGTTTTACCTGGAACCCAAAAGCGTTCCCTTCTATGGGGGACAGCCAGAGGATCCTTTCGGAAACTCTTTTTTCTAAATGAGTGTTCTGTGTCATGAGACTCTCACTCCACCGGGTTACCATCCTCTAATCTTTCTTCCACTCTGCGCACCCACCTCTCTTCTGTACTCAGCCTAACTAGCTCTCACCTAGTCCATGCTTGACTATGCTCGAATTTACTCCTGCCAGCTGAGCTGATACCCACTACCTCTCCAGGCTCCTTGATTTAAGGACTCTGTCTTCAGCTCTCGGTGTCAGATGTCTGCAAAGCCACACCCGGAACCGTTTGCTCGCGCTTCTGGATCACCCTGGTTTTGTGTGACCCCGGACCTGCATGATTTTGCACTCGTCTGCCACAGGAGATCCAGACCTGCCTTCTGCCATACGACTCCTGACTACTCTTCAATCACGGTTAACTCTGACCAGCCTTCTGACTTGGTACTACGTAACTTTGGGATTTCCCGTGAACTGGACTGCTGCCGGTTCAAATTCGCATGTTGTCGTCTTTGTCCTTCCCCCCCCCCAGGACTTCTGGACCAACCCACCACCGGATTCATAGGACGCACGCTGCCACTGGGGGGGGCACAGATCCAGCACATGGGACGGGATCCCCTGTTACCATGGAGCCTTCATCACTTCCCTACTTCCCTTTTCACTTAGTATAAGTTTTAATAAACTTTATGGTGTGTGACGCAAATTTGTTGTCTTCTGGTTGGGTCGCTGTCTGAAACGTGGAACAAGTACGCATGTATGACAATTTGGACTCAGCGCACACTTTCCCGCAGGAAACGAGGACATGAGCAGAAAATTCCCAGCGCAGCAACAAAAAAATCGCCATGTCATTAAAAACCCCTCACCAACCGCCCCCCAAGCCCAGTTGCCCCCCCAAGCCCGCCCCGATTTACTGCCACCCGGTCATTGCAGCCGTGCCCGGAAACCCCAAGTTTGGAAAACCCCCGAGCGGTCAACGGCGATTCAACCAGGTCGGCCTTTCCGACTAGCTGCCGACTTCAGTTCCCTTGCAGCCAAGGACCTCGCCACGGAGGGGGTTTTAAAATTGGGTTCCCCACACTCCCCGAGGGCCAAAGTACTCTGGGGGGAAAGCAGATTTCGAAGTCAAACCCCCCATGTGAACCCGCCCTTTTTGCTGGGAGATGCTAAAGGGTTTTTTGCCGGGATTCACCAACCGCAGAGGGCCCGTAAAACGTTAGTATTCGAAAGGCAGAGTAAGCGCAGCATTCCCAGTTTTCCGAACCCTGGCTAGCGAAGTTCTTGGAACACACCATCGTTGGGGGAGGTTTTCCCTATTTTGGTGACTATATCAAGGACGAGTTGGTCCCCCAGAACTGCCTTCCCCTTTTGATGAAGATCGCACTGACGTCGGAGGACGAAGGATTACGGGACCGTGGTGAAAAAGGGGGGGCCCCAAAGGTCCACCTATTCCCGGCATTCGGAGAAAAAGACTGGGCCCTGTATCTACTGCCACTCCCCCAGGGCTTGATCGTCTGAGCCTAGGAGATTGGGCGAGCCTCTCTCCCCCCTGCAGAGCCCCCAGCGAGTTTCACCTAAAACCCTCTGCCTTATTTGGAGGTGATGGCCGTTGGTAACCTGCCCTTTTTAAAGGGCCGAAGCCACCGGGAAAGGGGGAGCCGGTTTGAGTTAAGACCATCCATCCTCCGACCGCAAACCCCTGTGAAGTTCACTCCGCCCTCTGATCAACTAACCGGGCTCGGGTGGATTCGGCGCCGAACCCAACAAATGGACATCAAGCGGCACGCCAAGGGGCTGGAGAACCCCGTTTGACCCCTCCTATTCCTGCCCGGGCACGGAGGAACTTATCGGATCGGCATATGCACGGCCCCGGTTGTGGGTCTGTCGGAAAAACCTAAAGAAACAATCAGTTTCCCCGTCCCCTTCCGGGCCCAAACCCCTCATCCGGGGTTTACCCAGGGCTCCCCCGGCCCAAAAACCCTCAGCTCAAATGGGTGACCGGGGTGTCAGGGAGTGGGGAGAGGACTCCCACCAAACCTGCGCTTGCTGCGACTCCCCCCCGGCCAGTCCCTATAACTCGTCCGACCTTCAATGTCCCAGAATGCTACCAGGTCTCAGAGAGGTGTTTAAAAAAGAAAGGGCCACATTCTGCCCCCCACCCCCGTACGACTGTCCCATCGACCTCCCCGGAACAGCCCCCCCAAAAGGGGCGTCTTTATCTTTGTTTGCTCTGAAAAAAAAGCCCAGGAGGATACCAAGGTCTCTGTCCCAGGTTTAAATCTTTCATTTATCTCTTTGCTGGCTTTTTTTGGGGGGAAAAAGGACGGACTCTTCCCCCCGATCGATTACGGGGACTCAACGAATCAAGGAAAAATTTTACCTTCCCTTGCCCCCTTTGCTTTTGAGTGCCCAGGGGCCACGTTTTCCCAAGGGATTCAGAAACGTTTAAAACCACCTAGTGCGGATCCGGAGGGAGATGAAGGAAAAAAGATCAATACCCAACAGGCCCTACGAGTTTTGGGTTATCCCTTTTTGGCCTCACCAATGCTCCTGCTGGTTAGGCCTTTTAGTGAAGATTACGCGGGACATTTTAAAAACAAGTTTGTTTTCGTTTACGGGGGGGGGGGATGACATCTTAATTACCCCAGAAACCTTTGAACACACCCCCCATGTCCGCAAGTCCTTATCTCTTTGGGGGGAATTCCCTCTACCCCAAAGGCAGAGAAATGTGATTTTCCCCAAAGAAGGGGCCCTTCCGGGGTAATAGGGCAGGGGAATTTCAAATGGACCCTGCCAAAGTATCAGCAGTCACTTCATGGCCAGTCCGGAGAACAGAAAGAAGCTGCAACTTTTTCGGGGGTTTGCAACTTCTATAGAAAGTTTATCCGGAACCAGTACCGTTGCTGCCCCTCCAGCTCAAAAACAGAAACCAAGCAATTCACCGGACCCAGCAGCCGACAAACCCTTAGTACCTCAAAGGTGAGGACCCCCGCCCCCATCCCCCAGATGCCGATGTGGCCCGGGAAATTCATTGTGGAGGTGGACCCCCTCGGATGGGGAGTTGGGCGTGATTTTCAGTGGGGCGGGGGATAGGAAGTCCACCCGTCCCTTTTTTCTCAGCGGTTGTCCCCTCTGATGAAATTTACGACATAGGGAACGGAGTGGGGCTGTGAAGTGCCTGGGGAGGGGGCACTGGGGGGGGGGTCCCCATTCCATTCCGTTTGGACGATCAAAGAATGGAGTACATCCGCAGGCAAAACGGTTAAACTCAGGCAGTCCGGGGCCCGTTCTTAAACCAGGTTTAATTTCACTCTGTATACCGGCCTGGACCCGCAACCCCAAAGCCAGAGCCTTCCCGCAATTCAAAGGAGAACCCCCCCCGGACCCTGTGCGTTTTGCCAAGTCCCGCCGTTGCAGCCGCCGGGCTGTTGAGGAACAGGTGTGGAGGGTTCCCTAACCCGCCCGGTCCCAGCACTGCCAGCTGACCCCTTTTTTTCCCCGAAGACTAGGTCCCCGGTCGTTCAGGGGGGACATGACCCCCCAGCTTGTCACCCCGGCCCACCCGCACTTACAAAACCTGCTCGCCCAGGGTTTGGTGGCCCTCTTGAGGGAAGGATGTACGGGGGAAATTGTCCAAGCCTGCCCCATCTGAACCAACACAAGCGTCTGCCCGCCCCAGCGGATGCTTTACCCCTGCCTGTGCCCCAAGTCCCGGCTCACATCCCCTTGACTTTGTCACGGGGGTGCCCCTTCAAGGGCCAAAAGACCCTCATTTCACCAAGTTGACGTTCAGCAAGATGGCACACTTTATTTCCCCCCCAAAACTCCCCCCCGCCCCAAAGGGACCCCCCCAAAATTCCCGGAACCGTTTCCGGATCCCCGGACTGCCAAAGGTTTGTAGTTTTGACCCTGGCCACATTTCCCCCTTTTTTGGGAAAGGGGTCGTCACCTGGGGAGCCACAGTCAGTTGACTTCCGGGTTCCTCCCCAACCAATGGGAGTCAGACGGGTACAGGAGCTGAGAAGGCACTGCGAGCATGATACGCAACCCCCCCTTGGTCGCAGCAAATTTAAAGGGTGGAGTCCCCCAATTTTGACCCGCTCTGCCACGGTAGTCCCCTTTCCCCAAAGGTTTAGGATACCAGCCTCCTATTTTTCCCGCCAGGAAAAGGAGGTACTTGCCCCTCGCATGCTTTTTTCCCCCGGGGTGTCGCCGCACGGGGCACAAGCCCGAGCCACATCCTAGATCCCTTTCCCGCACCTACCCGGGGCCCAAAGTCGGGGGAAATTCCGCTCCCATCCAGTTGCAAAAAGGGTTGGTTTCACAAGAAATGCCATCAGGGGGGAGTGAGAAGCTGGGCCCCGGTTCAGGCCCCTTCCCTATATAAGGATTAGCCCAACGCTTCCGGCCCAAATGCCAATTCCCCCAGGGGACCCCACTTTCCATGGTCAAGATTTAAGCCCACCATGAGATCCGGGCCCGTGGCCTTGTCTCCCTCCACGGCTGCGATGGGGCGGTTACACCTCCCCCCCGCCGCTTCGGTCCAGCGGGGGGGTAGGGGGGCCCCGTATCATTGACTGGGGGGGTAGGACCTGAAAAGGGCTGGGGCCCGTAGTCGGGTTTTGGGTAGGACTTTACCCCTTTCCACCAAGGGATCTGACAACCCGCAATCCGTAGGGGCCGCCCCCAGGGGCCCTAAAAAGTCTGCCGCCGGCTTCCGCCTGTGCCTGATCCGTCTCGGGACCGTCCCCTCTCCCCCCCACGGCCCTCCCGGTTTTTCCCAGGGGGAAGGGCGTTCACTCGGAAGGGGGAGGGGTTCTAGCCCCCCCCCGGCTCCCCTCCTCCCGGGCGTTGGGTTTCTTTGGGACTTTGGGGGCCGCCCTTGGGGGGGGGGTTTGTCATGGCCCCTCACTCCACCCGGGTTTCCCCCCTAATTTTTTCCACCTGCTTTACCCCTTCTTACCAGCTAACTACTCCACCTTTTCCCCGCTCTGCTTGCTTAATTTCCTGCCAGCGGGCTGCATACCCCCACCCCCTCCCGATTTAAGGCCCTGTCTTTTAGTCTCCGGTGTCAGAGTCGCAAACTAAAACCCCGGGAACCGTTTTTTCGCTTCTGGCTCACCTGGTTTTTTGACCCCCGGGCCTGCCGATTTTTGGATACTCGTCTGCCCCAGGAGTCCAACCTGCTTCTCCATTAACTCCTACTTCCTTTTAAACCCCTTTAAATCTGACCCCCTCCCTGCTATGATTTGGATTCCCCCGAATTACTCTGCCTTGTTTCATTCCCCCCTGTTGTGTCGGCTCCCCCCCAGGGCTTTTGGACCCCCCACCACCGGCTTCTAGGGCATCGCTGCCCCGGGGGGGGGCCCCAGTCCACACTTGGAGGGGGCCCTGTTCCCCCGGGGGCCCTTTATTCCCCCATTTCCCTTTCCCCAAGATAAACTTTTGGGTGACGCCCCAAGGGTCCTTGGTCGTCTCTGAACCTTTACGTTCGACATAGGTTAAGACTTTTCTTCAAAACAGGCTTAAAACACAACAAGCAAACATTTTTTTTTTTAATCTACTTTTTTGCTTTTTACTCGGAAGGATTTTGTGTGAAAGAGAGACAAATAAATATTGGGAAAAATGTGTTCATAGTGCCCAGTAGAAAACGTTTTCCAACAGAAAACGTTAGGTCACGTGTACGCGTTTTGGGGTTAACGTTTATGAAAAAATTTAAAAAGTTGGGCGGAGAAAATAAGAATAGAAGGGTTTTAGCCCACAACCCGGGTTGTTTTTGCACATGCTGAAACGTAGTAGCGAGGGGGTACTATGATGCTAGCTAGATTACTTTTTTTTTCAAAAATTATCTACATCATTTTGCCACATTCCTTTGACTTACCCAAGAAATACAAGGTCTATCAAGGAAGGTGCCTTTCGCAGAATGAAAAAAATTCTCAACGACCTTACATGTTTGGTTTTTGAATTGGCTAAAGGGGAGAATCTTTCAGGGATATTAAAAGGGGGAGAGAAAAGTAATGTAGGTGTAATTTAGTAAGGAATGGAAGAAAACACCAGACCTAACAGTCGCTTTACTGAGACAGGTACGGTCAGTTTTAACATACAAAATGGGTACTGAATGGGGGAGTTTTAGAAAATTTCAAAATGTATTTTATTTTTAATTTTAAAATTGATAGAAAAGTAATTGTTCAAGTTCCTTATTGTGGTTCGCAAAATGAGCCCGTCACATTCCAAACCCAAAAAACAAATTGGGGCCACGGCGCGAGCTTAGGTGTTTCCCTTTTTTACAAATGCAACCGGGGTTCGCTTCCCCTCCCCCGCTGTTCGCTACATGGGTCAGAAGGGGTATGGTTTTCTTGGGGCCATCAGAATTTATCCCCGGAGTGTGGGGGGTTTGATAGTCAACAGGGGGACTTTTTGTAGGGGGACATTTTGGAGTCAGGAAAATTCCCCCTTTCGCGAGCTTTGGGGGTTTTTGTTTTTTTCCAGGACCTGGGTTTACCCCCTGCTTTTTTTACCCCCTATATTCATATCTTCCGACATTTAAACCCCCTCATTCCGGGGTTTTTTTTTATTTTATAATTTTACATTGTAGAATTAAAAAATTAAAACTATAAAATAAGACATGGGGAATCATGTAGAACCCAAAAAGAAGTTTTAAAAAAATTAAAATATTGTTATATTGAGATCTTCAAATAGCCACCCTTTCCCTTGATGACAGCTTTGCACACTCTTGCTTCTCCAACCCAGTTTCATGGGGTAGTCACCGAAATGCGTTTCAATTAACAGGTGTCCCTTTCTTAAAATTTAATTTTGGGAATTTTTTCCTTCTTAATGCTTTTTAGCCAATCTTTGGTTTTGTGACAAGGTAGGGGGGTAAACAGAACAAAAACCCTTTTGGGGTAAAAGACCAAGCCCAATTTTATAGCAAGAAAAGCTCAAAAAAGCAAAAAGAAAGACAGTCCATCATTTTTTTAAGCATAAAGGCAGTCAATACGGAACTTTCGAATTTGAGAGTTTTTCAAGTGCAGTCGAAAAAAAACCATCAAGCGTTTGATGAAACGGCCCATTAGGACCGCCCAGGAAGGGAAAAGACCCAGAGTTACCTTGCCGCAGGGAAGGTTTCTTTAGGTTACCAGCCTAGAAATTGCAGCCCAAAAAAATGTTCCAAGAGTTAAAGTAAACAGACACATCTCAACAAAAAACGTTCAGAGGAGCTGTGTGAACAGGCCTTTATGGTCGAATTGCTGCAAAGAAACCACCACTAAAGGACAACCCAAAATAAGAAGAGACTTTCTTGGGCAAAGAAACCGAGCAAAAAACTTACCGGTTCGAAAATGCCTTTGGTTGGAGTCCCCAAAATTTTTTGATTTAGGGTTCCCCCACTGGAGAACCGGGGGGGGTCTCCCCCTGTGTAGTTTCCCCCCGTAAAGCAGGGGGGAGGGTTATGGGGTGGGGTGCTTTGCTGGTGCACTGTCTGTGTTTATTTGAATCAAGGCACACTTAACCGCATGGTGTCACGGTTCGGCCCAGGCTGCCTCTCTCCCTTTTGGGCAGGCTTCGGCGTTCGCGTTCCCCGGAATCTAGCTGCCACCGTTGCATGTTCTATTTCGTTTGCTTTTGTTGATGTTTTCACACCTGTTATCATTGGTCATTTGTGTTCCCATATAGTTCTTGTTGTGTTTGCAGGGGGTTTTGTGTGATTTTTTTACTGTGTGCCGGGTTGGCGGATTTTCTGTTTGTCGGTTGAGTAGTTTGCTCCTAGTTTTGGATATTTTGCGCACCGTTTGGCTTTTGTTTTGCCTACGGCGGGCTTTTGCCCAGGAATTTTTTTTTGGTTTTTTTTGCGTCATCACTAAGTCTTTGGGCTAACGTACTGCGCCTGCGTGATTCCACCCACACCACCTCATTACCCTTGACACAGGGTTTCCCCTGCATTTTTGCAGCGTACGCCTCCATCGGTTTGCGAGTGGGGGCTATCA
>CM072257.1:6994319-7034781 GCA_036851935.1 Coregonus suidteri | reverse complement strand
AAAATGGGGTCACTTTGGGTGTTTATTTCCCCCCTTTTTTCAGGAACGTTTTTGAAAAAACGATTTAATTTAAATTTTAATAATTGCTAACATGCAAGAGGGGTTAAGGTATGTTTTAGTAACATTTTGAGTAAGCTAGATTTAAAGTTGAAGGGGGATTTCGGGTGTGAGTGAAATCTGTTGGTTGCAGCAAAGTTTTAGTTGTCTGGAGTAGCTGACATTTTTGCAAATTTGTGAATGAAATGTGGGGTTGTTAATAATATTTTTGGGGGTTTTTTGTATAATGTGTTTCGAATATTTTGTGACATGGTTGATAAATGTAGCATGGGCCTAAACAAAGCTACTTTTTTTTGCCCGTTATATTGAAATTTTTGTTATGTTTTCGTAAATTTACATTTTAGGCTGTTGTGACGGGGAATAAGTTTTGTACCCTAAAAAAACTCTTTTCCTGTAGACCCTGTTGTTTTGAAAAAATGTGGTTTTTTTGAAAAAAAGTTTAAACACTAAAGTTTTCAGTGAGGAAAAAAAATTTCGTCACTTTCGTGATTATTTCCCCCCTTTTTCGGGGAAAAACATTGCCTTTTTTCCACCCAAAAAGGGATCCAGGGGGTATCGAATTTCAATGTTTCCTGATTTTTTACAGGTTGATCCCCGGAAAAAACTAGTGAAGAAAATCGACACCCCAATGTTTTCTTTGGTTTAGGGTTTGGTTAAACTAGATGTAGGCTGTATCAAAAATAGACCATCTGGGGTTTGGTTAACCCAGTTTATGTATTCTGTACCTCTTTATGGTCCATCTGTGGGGGTTTTCAACAGTATGTTTTCTGTACCTCATTATAGATCCATTTTGGGGTTTGGGTTTAACTAGAAAATGTATCGGAAACTCTTTATAACCCAATCTGGGGTTTGGTTCAGCAGTTTGTTCGTCCCTCATTATAGACCCGTCTTTTGGGGTTCAGAGATATGATTCTGAAACCTCTTTATAGTTTTAAAACTGGGGTTTGTTCATCTAGATATTATTATTGTACCTCTTATAGATACTCTGTTCAGCATTGTAAAACAATGTCAAGTCTAGTGTGGAATGTCACACACACGGGTTGGGGCGATTACCACCACCTGTCTCACAACAGTTCCTCTGCATGACCAGCCCAACCCGGTGTACCCTGTGTTAACATTAGTATTGCAGCTGTGTTGCAATCCGGCCAGTTTGGAGTGTATGAATGAAATAGTCTTTCAAGGGTTTTTATTTATCTGAAACATTATATTTGGTGGGTTTTTTGCCCGCAAATTGTCTTTGTACAGAAAGGGCACACGTACAAGGACAACACGTAACTATATTGTTAAAATCATTAATACCCCAACACGAACAACCAGGCTATACAGTAGAAGAAACAGCCGAGACAAAGCACCATTTTCATTTCAGAATCCTAGTAGACACTACAAGTAGTTGTATTTGGGGTATCACAAAGATTTAAAACATTTACATTGACATTACATTTCCCTTCATTTAGCAGGACGCTTCGTTATCCAGAGCGACTTACCAAAAAAAAAAAAAAAAAACAACTGGTGCATTCACCTTATAGCCAGTGGGAAAAACCACTTTACAATATTTGTTATTTTTTTTTTTTACAGTAATGCTCATTCTGTCATTAAACACAAGTATAATTTAGTTGGAGCCTAAACGATTCCCCATTTTCCTTCATCAAGGAAACTGTTGTTGTTTATGAATTAACTTTGTCTGAAGGAGTTGACTAGCCTGATGGCCAGTCTGTTCTTGCTTTCTTGCCAACTACTCTTTTAGGAATTGTCATGTTTTAACTTGACCCAATACAAGCTGAGGAGTTGACACTACAACTATAATAAAACCAATAAACATTTAAAAGGTTTTAAAAAAAAATGTTGGCTATCCGATATATGAAGAGTATTACGTTGTTAATGTTTTAAGTGGAAACCGTAGAGGACGTTGATTTTAGTATCAGAGTGAATGTTTTAGTGTAACGCAGGCAACTACAACAGACAGGAAGTGTGTTGTAGTACAGGGGATTTGACAGTAGAGGTAGCCACCCACATCTGGGGAGATTATATCTACTGGGGGAAAAAACGAAGAAGAGTCAGAAGCATTCAGATTGATTTGGGAAGGTGCGTCTCCAGACACCGCGGGTCTGTAACTTATGCTGTAAACGTGTGAGTAGTAATAAAGCCTCTAATCACAGTGCAGCCTAAGCGGACTCTTTGTTGACAGCAATAGCCACCAACAGCAGAGAACGACACGACATTGCTTGTACTTTTTTTTCCCTAAAGCTGATATCACAGCTTTAGCTCTTTGTCACAGAGGAGAAAGTATGAAAACAACAAGCGCTCTAACAATGAACTGAGCTCAACAAAGCAACTCAACGCCACTATGTACTAAAGGTGCTCTAACAATGAACTGAGCTCAACAAGCAACTCAACCCCACTATGTACTAAAGGCGCTTTAACAATGACTGAGCTCAACAAAGCAAACTCAACCCCACTATGTACTAAAGGTGCTCTAACAATGAACTGGCTCAACAAAGCAACTCAACCCCACTATGTACTAAAAGGTGCTTTAACAATGAACTGAGCTCAACAAAGCAACTCAACCCACTATGTACTAAAGGTGCTCTAACAATGAAACTGAGCTCAACAAAGCAACTCAACCCCACTATGTACTAAAGCCACTCAACCCCATATGACGAAAGTGCTTTTAACAATGAACTGAGCTCAACAAAGCAACTCAACCCCACTATGTACTAAAGGTGCTTCTAACAATGAACTGAGCTCAACAAAGCAACTCAATCCCACTATGTACTAAAGGTGCTCTTAACAATGAACTGAGCTCAACAAAGCAACTCAACCCCACTATGTACTAAAGGTGCTCTAACAATGAACTGAGCTCAACAAAGCAACTCAACCCCACTATGTACTAAAGGTGCTTTTAACAATGAACTGAGCTCAACAAAGCAACTCAACCCCACTATGTACTACTAAGGTGCTTTAACAATGAACTGAGCCTCAACAAAGCAACTCAACCCCACTATGTACTAAAGGGCGCTTTAACAATGAACTGAGCTCAACAAAGCAACTCAACCCCACTATGCACTAAAGGTGCTTTAACAATGAACTGAGCTCAACAAAGCAACTCAAACCCCACTATGTACTCAAAGGTGCTTTAAACAATGAACTGAGGCTCAACAAAGAAAACTCAACCCACTATGTACTAAAGGTGCTTTAACAATGAACTGAGCTCAACAAAGCAACTCAAACCCCACCATGTACTAAAGGTGCTCTAACAATGAACTGAGCTCAACAAAGCAACTCAACCCCACTATGTACTAAAGGTGCTTTAACAATGAACTGAGCTCAACAAAGCAACTCAACCCCACGATGTACTAAAGGTGCTCTAACAATGAACTGAGCTCAACAAAGCAACTCAACCCCACTATGTACTAAAGGTGCTTTAACAATGAACTGAGCTCAACAAAGCAACTCAACCCCTCTATGTACTAAAGGTGCTTTAACAAAGAACTGAGCTCAACAAAGCAACTCAACCCCACTATGTACTAAAGGTGCTTTAACATGAACTGAGCTCAACAAAGCAACTCAACCCCACTATGTACTAAAGGTGCTTTTAACAATGAACTGAGCTCAACACAAAGCAACTCAACCCCACTATGTACTAAAGGTATGTAGACATGTAATGAACATCAAACAGCAGCAGACATTATGTACATCTTTACACTGGAACATGGATTGTCTGTTCTTCTCTGTAGTTTACTCACACATGGGTATGTATAATGTAGATCTGGGTTCAAATAGGATTTGTTTTCTTACAAATGCCTTAGCTGGGCTTTTTTGAGCTTGCCTGGCACAATGAAACCAATGGAATAATCCCAAAAGTGCAAAACACTCAAAATGTAATCAAATGCTCAAAGTGTTTGATAGAAAACAAAATAAATTGAACCCAGGTTGGGTATGTGGTCCTATTAGTTTTCCTGATTCAGATCTGTGTGGTTCAAACCAACTCGTAGTTTCCTGATTCAGATCTGTTGAAACCAAATATTGGTTTCCTGATTCAGATCTGTTTAAACCAACTCTTGGTTTCCTGATTCAGATCTGTTCAAAAACCAACTCTTAGTTTCCTGATTCAGATCTGTTTAAACCAACTCTTAGTGTCCTGATTCAGATCTGTTGAAACCAACTCTTAGTTTCCTGATTCAGATCTGTTTAAACCAACTCTTAGTTTCCTGATTCAGATCTGTTTAAACCAACTCTTAGTTTCCTGATTCAGATCTGTTTAAACCAACTCTTAGTTTCCTGATTCAGATCTGTTTTAAACCAACTCTTAGTTTCCTGATTCAGATCTGTTTAAACCAAGTCTTAGTTTTCTGATTCAGATCTGTTTAAACCAACTCTTTAGTTTCCTGATTCAGATCTGTTTTAAAACCAAGTCTTAGTTTCCTGATTCAGATCTGTTTAAACCAAGTCTTAGTTTCCTTATTCAGATCTGTTTAAACCAACTCTTGAGTTTCCTGATTCAGATCTGTTTAAACAAACTCTTAGTTTCCTGATACAGATCTGTTTAAACCAAGTCTTAGTTTCCTGATTCAGATCTGTTTAAACATTTACATTTACGTCATTTAGCAGACGCTCTTATCCAGAGCGACTTACAAATTGGTGCATTCACCTTATGATAACCAGTGGGACAACCACTTTACAATTATTATTATTATTATTATTTTTTTTTTTTGGGGGGGGGGGATTACTTTTATACTATTCCAGGTATTCCTTAAAGATTTAGGGTTTCAAGTGTCTCCGGAAAGGTGGTCAGTGACTGCACTGTCCTGGCATCGTGGGGGAGCTTGTTCCACCATTGGGGTTGCCAGAGCAGCGAAACAGTTTTTGACCGATTCAGATCTGTTTAAACCAACTCTTAGTTTCCTGATTCAGATCTGTTTAAACCAACTCTTCTGACTGTCATTGTCATGCCATGTACACTACCAGTCAGAAAGAAGTTTGGACACACTACTCATTCAAGGGTTTTTTCTTTATTTTTACTATTTTTTACATTGTAGAATAATAGTGAAGACATCAAAACTATGAAAAAAACACATACGGAATCATGTAGTAACCCAAAAAAGTGTTAAACAAATCAAAATATATTTTATATTTGAGATTCTTCAAATAGCCACCCTTTGCCTTGATGACAGCTTACACACTCCCTGCATCTCTCTCAACCAGCTTCATGAGGTAGTCACCTGGAATGCCTTTCAATTAACAACAGTCCATCATTACTTTAAGACATGAAGGTCAGTCAATATGGAACATTTCAAGAACTTTGAAAGTTTCTTCAAGTGCAGTCGCAAAAAACCATCAGGCGCTATGATGAAACTGGCTCTCATGAGGACCGCCACAGGAAAGGAAGACCCAGAGTTACCTCTGCTGCTGAGGATAAGTTCATTAGAGTTAACAGCCTCAGAAATTGCAGCCCAAATAAATGCTTCACAGAGTTCAAGTAACAGACACATGTCAAATCAAATCAAATGTTATTGGCCCACATGCGCCGAATACAACAGGTGTAGACTTTACAGTGGAAATGCTTACTTACAAGCCCTTAACCAACAATGCATTTTTTTTTTTTAAAAGAGTAAAATTTTAAAAAACCCAAAAAAAAACATGTTAAGTAAAAAAAATTAAAATAGCAAACAATTAAAGAGCAGCAGCAAAATAAAATAACAGTAGGGAGGCTATATACAGGAGGGGGGGGGTACCGGTGCAGAGTCAATGTGTGGGGGGCACCGGCTAGTTGAGGTAGTTGAAGTAATATGTACCATGTGGGTATAGAGTTAAAGTGACTATGCCATAAATAATTAACAGAGTAGTAGCAGCAGAGTAAAAGGATGGGGTGGGGGGGCAGTGCAAATAGTCTGGGTAGCCATGATTAGCTGTTCAGGAGTCTTATGGCTTGGGGGTAGAAGCTGTTGAGAAGCCTTTTGGACCTAGACTTGGCGCACCGGTACCGCTTGCCGTACATCAACATCAACTGTTCAGAGGAGACTGTGTGAATCAGGCCTTCATGGTTGAATTGCTGCAAAGAAACCACTACTAAAGGACGCCAATAAGAAGAAGAGACTTGCTTGGGCCAAGAAACACAAGCAATGGACATTAGACCAGTGGAAATGTGTCCTTTGGTCTGGAGTCCAAAATTGAAGATCTTTGGTTCCAACCGCCGTGTCTTTGTGAGACGAGGTGTGGGTGAATGGATGATCTCCGCATGTGTATTTCCCACCGTAAAGCATGGTGGAGGAGGTGTTATGTTGTGGGGGTGCTTTGCTGGTGACACCGTCTGTTATTTATTTTAGAATTCAAGGCACACTTAACCAGCATGGCTACCACAGCATTCTGCAGCGATACGCCATCCCATCTGGTTTGGGCTTGGTGGGACTATCGTTTGTTTTTCAACAGGGCAATGACCCAACACACTTCCAGGCTGTGTAAGGGCTATTTTACCAAGAAGGAGAGTGATGGAGTGCTGCATCAGTTGACCTGGTCTCCACAATCACCCGACCTCAACCCAATTGAGATGGTTGGGGGATGTGTCAGACGGCAGAGTGAAGGGAAAGCAGCCAACAAGTGCTCAGCATATGTGGGAACTCCTTCAAGACTGTTGGAAAAAAACATTCCAGGTGAAGCTGGTTGAGAGAAGACTGTTGGAAAAGCATTCCAGGTGAAGCTGGTTGAGAGAACGCCAAGAGTGTGCCAAAGTTGTCATCAAGGCAAAGGGTGGCTATTTGAAGAATCTCAAATTTAAAATAGATTTTCATTTGTTTAACACTTTTTTGGTTACTACATGATTCCATATGTGTTATTTCATAGTTTTGATGTCTTCAACTATTATTCAACAATGTAGAAAATAGTAAAAATAAAGAAAAACCCTTGAATGAGTAGGTGTTCTAAAACTTTTGACCGGTAGTGTATACTATACTATATAGATAGTATACCATACTGTATATATACTATACTATAGAGAGAGAGTTTGCTATACTGTATATATACTATACTATAGAGAGATATACTATACTGTATATATACTATATTATAGAGAGATATACTATTACTGTATATATACTATACTATAGAGAGTGTCTACTATACTGTATATATACTATACTATAGAGAGAGAGAGAGAGTCTACTATACTGTATATATAATATACTATACAGAGATAGTCTACTATACTGTATATATACTATACTATAGAGAGAGAGTCTACTATACTGTATATATACTATACTATAGAGAGTCTACTATACTGTATATATACTATACTATAGAGAGAGAGTATACTATACTGTATATATACTATACTATAGAGAGAGTCTACTATAATGTATATATACTATACTATAGAGAGAGAGTATACTATACTGTATATATACTATACTATAGAGAGAGTCTACTATAATGTATATATACTATACTATATAGAGAGAGTCTACTATACTGTATATATACTATACTATAGAGAGATAGTCTACTATACTGTATATATACTATACTATAGAGAGAGAGTATACTATACTGTATATATACTATACTATATAGAGAGAGTATACTATACTGTATATATACTATACTATAGAGAGATAGTCTACTATACTGTATATATACTATACTATATAGAGAGAGTCTACTATACTGTATATATACTATACTATAGAGAGAGAGTCTACTATACTGTATACATACTATACTATAGAGAGAGTCTACTATACTGTATATATATATATACTATACTATAGAGAGAGTCTACTATACTGTATATATACTATACTATAGAGATAGTCTACTATACTGTATATATACTATACTATAGAGAGAGTCTACTATACTGTATATATACTATACTATAGAGATAGTCTACTATACTGTATATATACTATACTATAGAGATAGTCTACTATACTGTATATATACTATACTATAGAGAGAGTCTACTATACTGTATATATACTATACTATAGAGAGAGTGTCTACTATACTGTATATATATACTATACTATAGAGAGAGTATACTATACTGTATATATACTATACTATACTATAGAGAGAGAGTCTACTATACTGTATATATACTATACTATAGAGAGATTCTACTATACTGTATATATTACTATACTATATATAGATAGTCTACTATACTGTATATATACTATACTATAGAGAGAGTCTACTATACTGTATATATACTATACTATAGAGAGAGAGTCTACTATACTGTATATATACTATACTATAGAGAGAGTCTACTATACTGTATATATACTATACTATATAGAGAGAGTCTACTATACTGTATATATATTATACTATAGAGAGAGTATAATATACTGTATATATACTATACTTTATAGAGAGAGTCTACTATACTGTATATTTACTATACTATATAGAGAGAGTCTACTATACTGTATATATACTATACTATAGAGAGAGTCTACTATACTGTATATATACTATACTATATAGAGAGAGTCTACTATACTGTATATATATACTATACTATATAGAGAGAGAGTCTACTATACTGTATATATACTATACTATAGAGAGAGAGTCTACTATACTGTATATATACTATACTATATAGAGAGAGAGTCTACTATACTGTATATATACTATACTATAGAGAGAGTCTACTATACTGTATATATACTATACTTTATAGAGAGAGAGTCTACTATACTGTATATATACTATACTATAGAGAGAGTCTACTATACTGTATATATACTATACTATAGAGAGAGTCTACTATACTGTATATATACTATACTATAGAGAGAGTATACTATACTGTATATATACTATACTATAGAGAGAGTCTACTATACTGTATATATACTATACTATAGAGAGAGAGTCTACTATACTGTATATATACTATACTATAGAGAGAGTCTACTATACTGTATATATATACTATACTATATAGAGAGAGTATACTATACTGTATATATACTATACTATATAGAGATAGTCTACTATACTGTATATATACTATACTATAGAGAGAGTCTACTATACTGTATATATACTATACTATATAGAGAGAGTCTACTATACTGTATATATATATATACTATACTATATAGAGAGAGTCTACTATACTGTATATATACTATACTATATAGAGAGAGTATACTATACTGTATATATACTATACTATATATAGAGAGAGTCTACTATACTGTATATATACTATACTATACAGAGAGTGTACTATACTGTATATATTTACTACACTATATAGAGATAGAGTCTACTATACTGTATATATATATATACTATACTATAGAGAGAGTCTACTATACTGTATATATACTATACTATAGAGAGAGTCTACTATACTGTATATATACTATACTATAGAGAGAGTATACTATACTGTATATATACTATACTATAGAGAGAGTCTACTACACTGTATATATACTTTATACTATAGAGAGAGAGTCTACTATACTATAGAGAGAGTCTACTATACTGTATATATACTATACTATAGAGAGAGAGTCTACTATACTGTATATATACTATACTATAGAAGAGAGAGTCTACTATACTGTATATATACTATACTATAGAGAGAGAGAGAGTCTACTATACTGTATATATACTATACTATAGAGAGAGTCTACTATATACTGTATATATACTATACTATAGAGAGAGAGAGTCTACTATTACTGTATATATACTATTACTATATAGAGAGAGTCTACTATACTGTAGGATATAACCCCACCCCCTTTGCCAAAGCCCAGCCCCCACACCACTAGAGGGAAATCAACAGACCACCAAACTTACTACCCAAAGACAAGGCTGAGTATAGCCCTCGAAGAATCTCCCTCCTCCGCAAAAGCCGGAGGGGGCGCCAAACAGGACCAGATAAACAAATTATTTTTAAATGTTTATCTTTTAAAAAACTTTTTTTTTTTTTTTTTACTTATTATTATATTCACAAGAAGAATAAATAATATTGTTGAAACATAAACAAAATTCAAAAAAGAGCCAGAATCTCAATTGGTGGGAATGAAATGGAACACGTCACATCCACTAGATTCCTCTGAGTTTCTAATTGATGAAAAAGTTATCCTGGAAAGATTGTATTCATTTTGTCTGTAGCAAAGTGATGAAATCAGAAAGACTAGTGGTTAGGTTCTTCAGGCTTGCTTCCTAACTCTATACTATATCTTCATTCACCCATATCTCATTTACTGTAATATTGTCTGGGCCAGTACATATGCTTTCCTACCTACACAAATTACTCATCATACAAACTAAATGTGCACCACCAGCCACCTCCTCTAATTACCAGGCTCCATCTGCACCTTTGGTTAAGAAACTCAATATCTTGTCTATTTACAACATTAATGTACAGAAATTACGCACTTTCATCTACAAATACTCTCACCTCCCAGACAGTTTACCTAAACCCTTCAATGGATTCTTCCAGGTTCATTCTGAAATCCATCTATATAACTGTGATAACCTTCACCCTCCCCACTGCCACATCTCACCTAGTCAATTCTCTATCAGATACAGAGGTAACATACTCTGGAATTCTTATCTTCACATCGTCAAAACATCATCAACCCTCAATATCTTCCAGCGAAGACTGGGGGTCAGCCTGATGAACCAAACTACTCAGTAACCTTCTCCATGAAGACTGTGGGTCAGCCTGATGAACCAAAACTACCCAATAATCCCCTCCATGAAGACTGGGGGTCAGCCTGATGAACCAAACTACCCAATAATCCCCTCCATGAAGACTGGGGGTCAGCCTGATGAACCAAACTACCCAATAATCCCCTCCATGAAGACTGGGGGGTCAGCCTGATGAACCAAAATACCCAATAATCCCCTCCATGAAGACTGGGGGTCAGCCTGATGAACCAAACTACCCAATAATCCCCTCCATGAAGACTGGGGGTCAGCCTGATGAACCACACTACCCAATAATCCCCTCCACGAAGACTGGGGGTCAGCCTGATGAACCACACCTACCCAATAATCCCCTCCATTAAGACTGGGGGTCAGGCCTGATGAACCAAAAACTACCCAATAATCACCCTCCATGAAGACTGGGGGTCAGCCTGATGAACCAAACTACCCAATAATCCCCTCCATGAAGACTGGGGGTCAGCCTGATGAACCAAAACTAACCAAATAATCCCCTCCATGAAGACTGGGGGTCAGCCTGATGAACCAAACTACCCAATTAAATCCCCTCCATGAAGACTGGGGGGTCAGCCTGATGAACCAAACTACCCAATAATCCCCTCCATGAAGACATGGGGGTCAGCCTGATGAACCAAAACTACCCAATAATCCCCTCCATGGAGACTGGGGGTCAGCCTGATGAACCAAAACTACCCAATAATCCCCTCCATGAAGACTGGGGGGTCAGCCTGATGAACCAAACTACCCAATAATCCCCACCATGAAGACTGGGGGTCAGCCTGATGAACCAAACTACCCAATAATCCCCTCCATGAAGACTGGGGGTCAGCCTGATGAACCAAACTACCCAATAATCCCCTCCATGAAGACTGGGGGTCAGCCTGATGAACCAAACTACCCAATAATCCCCTCCATGAAGACTGGGGGGTCAGCCTGATGAACCAAAACTACCCAATAATCCCCTCCATGAAGACTGGGGGTCAGCCTGATGAAAAAAAACCAAAAACTACCCAATAATCCCCTCCCATGAAGACTGGGGGTCAGCCTGATGAAAACCAAACTAACCCAATGATCCTCCATGTAGCCTAATTCTCTCCACACACACACATACAATAATCAAACATGGTTTTTCTTCCAGCCTCACCTGAACACCGTTTTTACCTGTTTATTTTTCATATCAGCCCTTTTGGGCTTCCAGCCTCACCTGAACACTGTTTTTACCTGTTTATTTTCATATCAGCCCTTTTGAGCTTCCAGCCTCACCTGAACACCGTTTTTACCTGTTTATTTATCTGCAGTGTTTTGTCTTTCACTTCTTTTCTTTGGTGTGAATAAAACCTAAAACCTAATTGAGAAATGGGTTTCCCTTGCAATGACTTGTTATGTTTAAACCGTGATTTAACTGAGACTCAGTGATATGACATGTAAGGCTGTGTGTCTGCCTGTATTCATATATGTACCTGATTTCCATTCAGACTGCTTTGTCCAGCCAAGTGGCACTTTGTGGGATTCATTGACTGTAATGGAGTTGAAGTTGTGTTCCCAGCAGTCCACAGGATGGCGCGCCAGAGCAGCATAAACTGGACTGGTGAGACCTGAGTAATATCCCAGGGAAATACACTATATATCAAATCAAATCAAATCAAATTTTATTGGCCACATGCGCCGAATACAACAGGTGCAGACATTACAGTGAAATGCTTAATTACAGCCCTTAACCAACAGTGCATTTATTTTTTTAATAAAAAAAAGGAAAATAAAACACATCAACAAAAACAAGTGTTGAGAAAAAAAGAGCAGAAGTAAAATAAAAATAACAGTAGGGAGGCTATATATACAGGGGGGTACCGTTTTTGCAGAGTCAATGTGCGGGGGCAACCGGCTAGTTGAGGTAGTTGAGGTAATATGGTACATGTGGGTAGAGTTAAAGTGGACTATGCATAAATAATTAACATAATATACACAAGTATGTGGGACACTCTTCAAATGAGTGGATTCTGCTATTTCAGCCACACCCGTTACTGACAGGTGTATACAATCGAGCACACATAGTTACACAGTGCTTTCGGAAAGTATTCAGACACCTTGACTTTTTCCACTTTTTCAGGCTTATTCTAAAATTGATTAAATTGTTTTTTTTTTACTCATCAATCTACACACAACATCCCATAATGACAAAGTTATGGGTTTTTAGAACTCCTGCATTGTCATGGTTGTGTGCTTAGGCTCCTTGTCCTGTTGGAAGGTGAACCTTCACCCCAGTCTGAGGTCCAGAGCGCTCTGGAGCAGGTTTTCATCAAGGATCATTCTGTACTTTGCTCTGTTCATCTTTCCCTCGATTCTGACTAGTCTCCCAGTCTCTGCCACTGAAAAACATCCCCACAGCATGCTGCCACCACCATGCTTCACCATAGGGATGGTGCCAGGTTACCTCCAGACGTGACGCTTGGCATTCAAGCCAAAGAGTTCAATCTTGGTTTCATCAGACCAGAGAATCTTGTTTCTCATGGTCTGAGAGTCTTTAGGTGCCTTTTGGCAAACTCCAAGCGGGCTGTCATGTGCCTTTTACTGAGGAGTGGCTTCCGTCTGGCCACTCTACCATAAAGGCCTGATTGGTGGAGTGCTGCAGAGATGTCCTTCTGGAAGGTTTCTCCCATATCCACAGAGGTACTCTGGAGCTCTGTCAGAGTGACCATCGGTTCTTTGCGGGTTCTTCGTCACCTCCCTGACCAAGGCCCTTCTCTCCCCGATTGCTCAGTTTGGCCAGGCGGCCAGCTCTAGGAAGAATCTAGGTGGTTCCAAACTTCTTCCATTTAAGAATGATGGAGGCCACTGTGTTCTTGGGACCTTCAATGCTGCAGACATTTTTTGGTTACCCTTCCCCAGATCTGTGTCTCGACACAATCCTGTCTCGGAGCTCTACGGACAATTCCTTCGACCTCATGGCTTGGTTTTTGCTCTGACATGCACTGTCAACTGTGGGGACCTTATGTAGACAGGTGTGTGCCTTTCCAAATAATGTCCAATCAATTGAATTTACCACAGGTGGACTCCAATCAAGTTGTAGAAACATCTCAGGGATGATCAACGGGAAACAGGATGCACATGAGCTCAATTTCGAATCGCATAGCAAAGGGTCTGAAAAACTTCTGTAAATAAGGTATTTCTATATATTTGCAAACATGTCTAAAAACCTGTTTTCACTTTTGTCATTATGGGGTATTGTGTGTAAATTGATGAGGAAAAATAACTAATTTAAATCTATTTTAGAATGAGGCTGTAACTTAACAAAATGTGGAAAAAGTCAAGGGGTCTGAATACTTTTTGAATGCACTGTAGATATGGTGTGTGGACTGTATATTCAATACAATCTAAATCTGATACCTCAGTGTCTGTCTTTTGACTGACACTGCTTTTTAAACTGCTCTGGTCAGTCTACTCAAATATTTTACTATACATTTTTAACTCTAAAAGCAATACATTGATAATTTGTCATTTCTAATAATGAAACATCCATTTATGAATAGATAGAGCAGGTTTCAGGACACTGATTTAACTGAAAATGTTGAAAAATAAACCGCCAATATCTTCCCCACCAAAGAATAGCAGTGTGGTTTTAATATGATTTGACTCTTTGCAGGCTGTCAGGCTGTCTAGTCACAGAGGAAGGCTGTTGCTTCTCTGGTCTCAGCTCTGAAGTCAAACCCCTCACACCTGAGAGAGCTGGACCTGAGCTACAATCACCCAGGAGACTCAGGAGTCAGACTGCTCTCTGCTGGACTGGAGGATCCACACTGCAGACTGGAGAAACTCCAGTATGTAGAGGGTTATGTCAATGTTCATATCAGACATGTTGGAGTTATCAGGCTAGTTAAGACAAACATTCTTAACACCACTTGGACAAAGTTATATGCTGACTGTGGTGTTTGTGTGTGTGTGTGTGTGTGTGTGTGTGTGTGTGTGTGTGTGTGTGTGTGTGTGTGTGTGTGTGTGTGTGTGTGTGTGTGTGTGTGAGTTAAGGTGTATCCCTCAATGACTGTCTGTTCTTCTGCTTACCGCTACAGTGTGGGGAACATGGTGGAGAGAACACAATGAAACCCTGGACTGAGAAAATGTCAAAGACCACCATCATTACTTACTTGGTCATATTAAATATCAGCTGTAGTTCTACAGAAGCAGAAATCAGAGACACCAAAGTTCAGAAAGAGATGCTTTGACAATGTGTGTGTGTGTGTGTGTGTGTGTGGCGCATTCGTATTACTTTAGAAATGTGTGTTTGTGTTCATGCACATTAACAGATAGGGGTCTATATTATAGACAGTTTTCCTAACCCTAACCCTGTTGGGTGATGGTATATATACAGTGGGGAGAACAAGTATTTGATACACTGCCGATTTTGCAGGTTTTTCTACTTACAAAGCATGTTATCATAGGTACACCTCAACTGTGAGAGACGGAATCTAAAACAAAAATCCAGAAAATCACATTGCATGATTTTAAGTAATTAATTTGCATTTTATGGCCTAGCCAGTCTCCAGACCTGAACCCAATAGAAAATCTTTGGAGGGAGCTGAAAGCCCGTATTGCCCAGCGAAAGCCCCGAAACCTGAAGGATCTGGAGAAGGTCTGTATGGAGGAGTGGGCCAAAATCCCTGCTGCAGTGTGTGCAAACCTGGTCAAGACCTACAGGAAACGTATGATCTCTGTAATTGCAAACAAAGGTTTCTGTACCAAATATTAAGTTCTGCTTTTCTGATGTATCAAATACTTATGTCATGCAATAAAATGCAAATGAATTACTTAAAAATCATACAATGTGATATTCTGGATTTTTTTTTTAGATTCAGTCTCTCACAGTTGAAGTGTACCTATGATAAAAATTACAGACCTCTACATGCTTTGTAAGTAGGAAAACCTGCAAAATCGGCAGTGTATCAAATACTTGTTCTCCCCACTGTATATCCATCTATATCTATATTATAGACAGTTGTCCTAACCCTAACCCTGCTGGGTGATGGTATATATATATATATATACATCTATATCTACCGTTGAAGTCAGAAGTTTATATACACTTAGGTTGGAGTCATTTAAACTCATTTTTCAACCACTCCACACATTTCTTGTTAATAAACTATAGTTTTGGCAAGTCGGTTAGGACATATACTTTGTTTATGACACAAGTCATTGTTTTACAGACAGATTATTTCGCTTATAATTCACTGCATCACAATTCCAGTGGGTCAGAAGTGTACATACACTAATTTGGACTGTGCCTTTAAAACAGCTTGGAAAATTCCAGAAAAAAATTATGTCATGGCTTTAGAAGCTTCTGAAAGGCTAATTGACGTAATTTGAGTCAATTGGAGGTGTCCCTGTGGATGTATTTCAAGGCCTACCTTCAAACTCAGTGCCTCTTTGTTTGACATCATGGCGAAATCAAAACAAATAATCAGCCAAGACCTCAGAAAAGTAATTGTAGACCTCCACAAGTCTGGTTCATACTTGGAGCAATTCCAAACGCCTGAAGGTACCCACGTTCATCTGTACAAACAATAGTGCGCAAGTATAAACACCATGGGACCACGCAGCCGTCATACTGCTCAGGAAGGAGACGCGTTCTGTCTCCTAGAGATGAACGTACTTTGGTGCGAAAAGTGCAAATCAATCCCAGAACAACAGCCAAGGACCTTGTGAAGATGCTGGAGTAAACAGGTACACAAGTTATCTATATCCACAATAAAACGAGTCCTATATCGACATAACCTGAAAGGGCCGCTCAGCAAGGAGAAGCCACTGCTCCAAAACCTCCAAAAAAAAGCCAGACTACGGTTTGCAACTGCACATTGGGACAAAGATCGTACTTTTTTGAAGAAATTGTCCTCTAGTCTGATGAAACAAAATAGAACTGTTTGGCCATAATGACCATCGTTATGTTTGGAGGAAAAAGGGGAATGCTTGCAAGCCGAAGTAAACACCATCCCAACAGTGAAGAACAGGGGTGGCAGCATCATGCTGTGGGGGTGCTTTGCTGCAGGAGGGACTGGTGCACTTCACAAAATAGATGGCATCAAGAGGAAGGAAATTTATGTGGATATATTGAAGCAACATCTCAAGACATCAGTCAAGAAGTTAAAGCTTTGATCGCAAAAGGGTCTTCCAAATGGGGACAATGACCCCAAGCATACTTCCAAAGTTGTGGCAAAATGGGCTTAAGGACAAACAAAGTCAAGGTATTGGAGTGGCCATCACAAAGCCCTGACCTCAATCCTATAGAAAATGTGTGGGCAGAACTGAAAAAGCGTGTGCGAGCAAGGAGGCCTACAAACCTGACTCATTTACACCAGGGCTCTGTCAGGAGGAATGGGCCAAAAATTCACCCCCCCACAACTTATTGTGGGAAGCTTGTGGAAGGCTACCCGAAACGTTTGACCCAAATTAAACAATTTAAAGGCAATGCTACCAAATACTAATTGAGTGTATGTAAACTTCTGACCCACTGGGAATGTGATGAAAGAAATAAAAGCTGAAATAAATCATTCTCTCTACTATTATTCTGACATTTCACATTCTTAAAATAAAGTGGTGATCCTAACTGACCTAAGACAGGGAGTTTCTACTAGGATTAAATGTCAGGAATTGTGATAAACTGAGTTTAAATGTATTTGGCTAAGGTGTATGTAAACTTCCGACTTCAACTGTATCTATAAAAGTGCTGATCCAATGAGGCGTGGTGGTTGACAACATATTTTTAGCTGCTGTCAAACCTGACAACATTAAACATATTTTCTGTAATGACAGAGGTGAATTATCATTAGGTGATAACAGTTTGGGGGAACAAAGTATGATGATATCCACTACAGCAGATAAGACAGAGGGTATCACTTTCCAAAAACAATGTCCCCTGGTTCACTCCCAGTACATATGATTAAAGGAGTCCAAGGCACCTTGATTACATAGATCACACAGAGAGGTTATGATTTTCATTAAATTATGTTTTCTAGGTGTAAGGTGATTACAATGTATCAGCTGGTGATTAGGATTGTTAGATGAACCCACTAAAATTCCTGATGAACTCAACTGGTGAGCCTCTTTAGCAGCTAGTTCCATGGACACACTGATTTCAATGTCCTTTGCCAAGGTCAGATGACTTTCAGTCAACAGTCTCTTTTGTGTAGCTTCACTCCGTAGCCCACATACTAGTCTGTCATTTAAACTCAATGTTCTGATATTTCTTTTTTTTTTTTGATTCTCCCTCTTCCTGATGTCTCCTGTGTGGAACCTGAACCTTTCAGCATTAACTAGTGGTTCTGGTGAAAAATGTCCTTTAAGTATCTCCACAATATCCATATGTCTTATTACCTGTTCTGTCTGGCTGTAGCAGGCTGCCTAGTAAATTAAAATGCCTTTGGCCCCATTACACTAAAACATGTAGGCACAATGTTGTCCTCATCCATGTCATTTACAAGAACTAAATATTCAAATCGTTCTGTATATGAGCTCCACTGCTCAATATTTTTATCAAACTGTCCAATGTTTCCGACATTTCCAATAATTTTTCGTATCTCAATAAGCTCCTGATTGTCACTCACTTCAATATTGTCCTCAACCAAAGCAATATTTTCCTCAGTCACGTGATCTTCATTCACTTCACTCACTGAAGTTTCCACCTAAATTCGCTCATTTAGCATTTTAATTAAAAGGTTTGTCTTCACAGTTGAATAAATGTCCTTTCCTTTAATCACTGTATATTCCTCCCTTTTAATCACGTTGTTTTCCCACTATGACGTCCGTCTCCAGTCCTTTTCTGCCGTCCATGATGATGTTAACTCCAGTGGTGGAAAAAGTACCCAATTGTCATACTTGAGTAAAAGTAAAGAACCTTAATAGAAAATGACTCAACTAAAAGTGAAAGTCACCCAGTAAAATACTACTTGAGTAAAAGTCTAAAAGTATTTGCTTTAAATATACTTAAGTATCAAAAGTAAATGTAATTGCTAAAATATACTTAAGTACAAATCATTTCAAATTCCTTATATAAAGCAAACCAGACGATTTTCTTGTTTTTAAAATGTACGTTCAGCCAGAGGCAAACTCCAACATTCAGACAATTTACAAACAAAGCATTTGTGTTTAGTGAGTCTGCCAGATCAGAGGCAGTAGGGATGTTCTCTTGATAAAGTGCGTGAATTGGACCATTTTCTGTCCTGCTAAAGCATTCAAAATGTAACGAGTACTTTTGGGTGTCAGGGAAAATGTTAGGAGTAAAAAATACATTATTTTCTTTAGGAATGTAGTGAAGTAAAAGTAAAAGTAGTCAAAAATATGAATAGTAAAGTCAAGTACAGATACCCCCAAAAACTACTTAAGTAGTACTTTAAAGTATTTTTACTTAAGTACTTTACACCACTGGTTAACGCTCATTCTTAGCTATCTCGACTATGCACTTGCCTCTGCTAGCAATACACTGTGCTAACATTAGCCTAGACTGTACCACAGAAAATAACAGTTTTAAACAGTTGTAAAAACTCACTTCTTCCAGACAGAATAGTTCCTGTAGATTCAGACTTACTCATCGCCAATCTTTTGTTATGTCTCGTGGTTTCATAACCACGTCTGTATAACAATTCAATAATGATGAGACAGGAGACAGGAATCAGTTCAACCATTTATCTCGAACGTGATCATCTCAACACATACAAACCCCCATGATGCTCTGCGGCACAACCCCAATATACAACAAATACATAGATAAGTAAATGGACACAAAACAAAACTCATAGAGGAATTTAAATGTTCATTTCTAGAAAGTAGGGCCATGGGATAGGGTCAGAAAGGTCAGTATGTTTGATAACTGGTTACAAAGGTGACATAACAAGCATAAGGTCCATTATAACACAGTGAAGTAGAGGTGGGAGCTAAAAGCAGACATGGACAGTGAGACGGTGTGAGGAGGTCAGGGGTGAAACACTAGATCAGGACAGGTAGAAATGGCAGGGCTGGAAATAGACACAGAGACACATTCTGATCATGGCTCAGACCTGACCTGAGACACCCAAACAGAAGATGCCATAGCAAAGTCCTGTCCAGTAGGCTATATGGGATTTCCTTTCATTAAATACAATGTGTGTCAATGTGTTCCAGTGTGTTGTCCAGTGTGTGTGTGTGTGTGTGTGTGTGTGTGTGTGGTGTGTGTGTGTGTGTGTGTGTGTGTCTAGTTGTGTGTGTGTGTGTGTGTGTGTGTGTCCAGTGTGTGTGTCCAGTGTGTGTGTGTGTGTGCAGTGTGTGTGTGTGTGTGTGTGTGTGTGTGTGTGTGTGTGTGTGTGTCGTGTGTGTGTGTGTGTGTGTGTGTGTGTGTGTGTCCTGCGTGTGTGTGTCCAGTGTGTGTGTTGTGTGTGTGTTGTCCGTGTGTGTGTGTGTCCAGTGTGTGTGTGTGTGTGTGTGTGTGTGTGTGTGTGTGGTGTGTGTGTGTGTGTGTTCCAGTGTGTGTGTGTGTGTGTGTGTGTAGTGTGTGTGTGTGTCCAGTGTATGTGTGTGTGTTGTCCAGTGTGTAAGGGTCCAGTGTGTGTGTCCGGTGTGTGTGTGTGTCCAGTGTGTGTGTGGTTGTGTGTGTGTCCAGTGTGTGTGTGTTGTCCAGTGTGTGTGTGTGTGTGTGTGTGTGTCCCGGTGTGTGTGTCCTGTGTCCAGTGTGTGTGTGTCCAGTGTGTGTGTGTGTCCAGTGTGTGTGTGTGTGTGTGGTGTGTGTGTGTGTGTGTGTGTTTTCCCAGTGTGTGTGTGTGTCCAGTGTGTGTGTCCAGTGTGTGTGTGTCCAGTGTGTGTGTGTCCAGTGTGTGTGTGTGTACAGTGTGTGTGTCCAGTGTGTGTGTGTGTGTGTTGTGAGTGTGTGTCCAGTGTGTGTGTGTGTGTGTGTGTCCAGTGTATGTTTGTGTGTGTGTGTGTGTTCAGTGTGTGTGTTGGTCCAAGTGTGTGGTGTGTCCATTGTGTGTGTTGTGTCCAATTGTGTGTGTTTCCAGTTTTGTGTGTGTGTGTCCAGTGTGTGTGTGTGTGGTGTGGTCCAGTTATGTTTGTGGTGTGCAGTGGATTTGTGTGTGTGGTGTGTTTGATTGTGTGTGTGTGTGTGTGTGTTTGTGCGTGTGTGTGTCAGTTGTGTGTGTGTGTGTGTGTGTCAATGTGTGTGTGTTGTGTGTGTGTGTGTGTCCAATGTGTGTGTTTGTGTGTTAGTGTGTTTTGTACAGTGTACCAGTGTGTCCAGTGTGGTGTGTGTGTGTGTGTACAGTGTGAGTTGTCCAGTGTGTGTGTGTCAGTGTGTGTGTGTATGTCCAGTGTGTGTGTTTGTGTGTGTTATGATTGTGTGTGTGTGTGTGTGTGTCCAGTGTGAGTGTATCAGGTGTGTGGTGTGTTTGTCCCAGTGGTGAAGGTGTGTCTAGTGTGTGTGTTGTCCAGTGTGTGGTGTGTGTGTGTGTGTAGTGTGTGTGTCCAGGGTGTGTGTGTGTGTGTCCAGTGTGTGTGTGTGTGTGTCCAGTGTGAGTGTGTCCAGTGTGTGTGTTGTCCAGTGTGTGTGTGTGTATGTGTGTGGTGTGTGTTGTGGGTCCAGTGTGTGTGTGTGTGTCCAGTGTAGTGGAGTGTGTGTGTGTGTGTCCGGTGTGTGTGTGTGTGTCCATGTTGTGTGTGTGTGTGTGTTGTGTGTGTGTGTGTCTAGTGTGTGTCCTGTTGTGTCCAGTGTGTCGTGTGTATGTCCAGTGTGTGACTGTGTCCAGTGTGTGTGTTGTCCAGGGTGTGGTGTGTGTGTGTGTGTGTTGTGTGTGGTGTGTGTGTTTGTCAGTGTGTGTGTGTCCAGTGTGTGTGTTCAGTGTGTGTGTGTGTGTGTGTGTCTAGTATGTGTATGTGTGTGTGTGTGTGTGTGTCCAGTGTATTTGTGTGTGTGTGTCATGTGTGTGTGTGTGTCCAGTGTGTGTGTGTCCAATGTGTGTGTGTGTCCAGTATGTGTGTGTGTGTCCAGTGTGTGTGTGTCCAGTGTGTGTGTGTCCAGTGTGTGTTTGTCCAGTGTGATTGTGTGTGTGTGTGTGTGTCCAGTGTGTGTGTGTGTCCAATGTGTGTGTGTGTTGTCCAGTGTGTGTGTGTGTTTGTGTGTGTGTTCAGTGTGTGTGTTGTAGTGTTCCAGTGTGTGTGTGTGTGTGTGTTTGTGTCCAGTAAACGTGTGTGTGTGTTGTGTGTGTGTGTGTGTTTGTGTTGTGTGTGTCCAGTGTGTGTGTGTGTGTGTACAGTGTGTGGTGTTTAATGTGTTTGTGTGTGTGTGTTCACAGTGTGTTTTGTGTGTGTGTGTGTTTGTGTGTGTCCAGTGTGTGTGTGTGTCCAGTGTGTGTGTGTACAGTGTGTGTGTGTGTGGTGTGTCTTAGTGTGTGTGTGTGGGTGTGTGTGTGTGTGTGTGTGTCCAGTGTGTATATTTGTCCAGTGTGTGTGTGTGTTGTGTGTGTCCAGTGTGTGTGTGTGTGTGTGTGTTTGTGTGTGTGCAGTGTGTGTGTGTTGTGTGCGTGTACAGTGTGTGTGTGTGTGTGTGTCAGTGTTACCATGGTTATTATTTACAGGGACACTGAGGAGTCAACATAATGAACCCTAAGCCCTGGATAGAGGGACTCAGTGAATGTGGCTAATATGACTCCAGACTTGTCATTAACATCCAATCACACAGTCATCACCCACTCCTCTCCGCTGATTCTTTATATGCCACTCCCTATACCAGCCTCTCTCCCACTCCACTCTACCTCCCAGTAACAGCGCCCAGTCAGACCTCTCTACACAGCACCTGTTCCCAGACCTCAAATCTCTCTGGGTGATGTTCAGAATACGCGTGCTCCTCTCTCCTCCATGTCACCTTTTGTTCTCCTCAGACAGAGAGAGGAGTAGTTTACTGTGTTTAGGGTCCAGTGTGAGATCACAGACATCTGATGGATGAAACCAGACGACAATATTAGAAAGGTGTCATCATCATTCACATTAGAATGTTAACTCACTTTTCACTAATTCATTTAATGTAGATGTTTCTAGGTATCAAAAGGAGAAGTTAAGGTAACTTGAGACTTGTTGAATGATCATATGTTATACTGTATGGTGTAATATAAAACACGTGTATTCCCATTGATTACACACACTCAAACACACACACACACACACAACACATACACACAACACACACAACACACCTGTATGGATTGCATGCATGAACACACAAAAACACATTTCTAAAGTAACAAGAACGCGTCCACACACAGACACAGACACACACATTGTCAAAGCAACTCTTTGTAAACTTTGGTGTCCCTGATTTGTGTCTCTGTAGAAACTACAGCTGATATTTAATATATGACCAAGTAAGTAATGATGGTGGTCTTTCACTTTGGGACTTCACTTGAATTTAAGACTTATTTCTTAGTTCTATCTGGTGTCACAGCAGTCAACACTCACATGTTTCTAAGTCCAGGTTTCATTGTGTTCTCTCCACCATGTTCCACACACTGTAGTGGTAAGCAGAAGAACAGACAGTCATTGAGGGATACATTGAACTCACAGCCACACACACACACACACCACACACACAACACACACACACACACACACACACAAGACAAACACCCACACTGGACACACACACACACTGGACACACACACACACACAAACTCACACTCACACTCACACACACATTCAGCATATAACTTTGTACAAGCGGTGGTAAGAATGTTTGTCCGTGTGTGTGTCCAGTGTGTGTGGGTCCAGTGTGTGTGTGTGTGTGTTGTGTTTCCAGTGTGTGTGTGGGTCGAGTGTTGTGGTGTGTGGGTCCAGTGTGGGGTCCAGTTGTTGGTGTGTGTGTCCGGGTGTGTTTCTTTTTTTGTGTGTGTGTGTGTCCAGTGTGTGTGTGTGTGTCCAGTGTGTGTGTGTGTGTCCAGTGTGTGTGTGTCCAGTGTGTGGTGTGTGTCCAGTGTTTGTGTGTGTGTGTCCAGTGTTTGTGGCTGTGTGTGTCCAATGTGTGTGTGTGTTTGTGTTTGTGTTTGTGTCCAGTGTGTGTGTGTGTGTGTGTGTGTGTGTGTGTGTGTGTGTGTGTGTGTGTGTGTGTGTGTGTGTGTGTCCAGTGTGTGTGTTTGTCCAGTATGTGTACACATATTGGACACATACACACACACACACACACACTGGACCCCCACACACACTGGACACACACACACACACACACACACTGGACACACACACAAAAACACACACACAAACACTGGACACACACACACTGGACACACACACACACAGGGACCCATGCAGTGGACACACACACACACACAGTCTTTATATAACTTAGTCCAAGTGGTGGTCAGAATGTTTGTCTTAAACTAGCCTGATAACTCCAATTCATGTCTGGATATGAACATTGACATAAACCCTTATACATACTTGAGTTTCTCCAGTCTGCAGTGTGGATCCTCCCAGTCCAGCAGAGAGCAGTCTGGATCCTGAGTATCGCCTGGGTGATTGTAGCTCAGGTCCAGCTCTCTCAGGTGTGAGGGGTTTGACTTCTCAGAGCTGAGACCAGAGAAGCACAGCCCTTCCTCTGTGACTAGACAGCTGACAGCCTGCAAAGAGTCAAATCATATTAAAAACCACAATGCTATTCTTTGGTGGTGAAAGTAGTGGCAGTATATTTTTTCAACATTTTATGTATACCAGTGTCCTGAAACCTGCCAAATATATATATCATTATTAGAAAAAATCATAATATTGCTTGTAGATAGAAACATGTATAGTACGAATATTTGAGAGTAAGACTGACCAGACCATTTAAAAAGCAGTATCAGTCAAAAGACAGACAGTGGAGGTATCAGATTTAGATTGTATGAGTATACAGTCCACACTATATCTAGTTTGACAAGTGAAGCTAACAATTTAAATGTGGCTCTGTACTCCAGCATTTTGGCTTTGAGATCAATGTTTCATATGGGTGACAAGTATATAATGTAACCCTTTATTTGAGGGTATATTTCATACATACGTTTCACCGTTTAGAAATTAAAGCACTTTATGTATCTAGTCCCCCTATTTGACGAGAAGTCATAAGTATTCTGACCAATTCACGTATAGTGTATTAAAGTAGTCAAAAGTTGAGTATTGGTCCCAAACTCGTTCGGTTGCATTTGCAGTTTGTTTTGGTTGTGTTTTGGGTTATGTTTGTTTTGTCCAATAGTATAACTGGAATGGTGGATGATGACTGGAGTAATTTTCTGTCTAAGTGAGTAGATAACATGTTTCTAAACACTACTAAAATGAATCCTGATGATCGTCCCATGATTAAGAAAAATCATGAATGAATCCAGAATAATAATGAGTGAGAAAGAAAGTTACAGAGGCTACAAACAAAACATGCTAACCTCTCACCATACCAATAACAGAGGGGGTATGATCCTTGTTCCTCTGTAACTTTCTCATTTATCATCATTTCACAATTCATTCATGATTATTCATAATCATGGTAAGCATCACATGAATGTAGAAGTGTTCAGAAACATATTTTATTTCTTACTGACAATACAAGTGAAGGGGACTCCAAAATGACAGGACATTATTCACCATTCAGTTTCTATTAGGAAAAACATCATCCAAAACACAACCAAGACAAACTGCCAATGTATTCAACAAGTTTGTAGAATCACAAGCTTGATGTAATCACTGCAGGGTAAGGAATATGGGGACCAAACACTTAAACGTATGACTACTTCAATACAATATAAGTGAATATGTCCAAATTATTAAGACTTTTCAAATGGGAGAAACCCAAAAAACAGATACATAAAGTGCTTGTCATTCTAAACAGTAAGTAACAGATATGTATGAATAATACCCTCAAATAAAAGGTGACATTATATACTGTCACTAATATGAAAACATTCTATCTCAAATCCAAAATGGATGGAGCATAGCACCAAATGTAAAACTGTAAGCTTCACTGTCCCAAACACATATGGTGTGGACTATGTTTGACTGGTAAACACATGAGGATTGGTGAACCAGTTATCACTTGTGACCAACTACATGGAATACTGACCTCAGATGTCTCCAGTTTACAGTGGGGATTCCCCAGTCCAGCAGAGAGCAGCTTCACTCCTGAATCCTTCAGGTCATTGTTACTCAGATCCAGCTCTCTCAGGTGTGAGGGGTTTGACTTCAGAGCTGAGACCAGAGGAAGCACCAGCCTTTCCTCTGTGACTAGGACAGCCTGACAGCCTGCAAAGAGGTCAAATCAATATTAAAACCACACTGCTATTCTTTGGTGCGGTGAAAATAGTGGCAGGATATATTTTTTCAACATATTCAGATATATTAGTGTCCTGAAACCTGCCATATCTATTCATAAATGATGTTTCATTATTAGAAATGACAAATTATCAAAGTGTTACTAAATGAATCCTAATGAGCCATGATTAAGAAAAAATAACGAATGAATCATGAATAATAATGAGTGAGAAAGTTACAGAGGCTACAACAAAACATGCTAACCTCTCACCATTACCAATAACAGAAGGGGGTATGATCCTTGTTCCTCTGGTAACTTTCTCATTCATCATCATTCACGATTCATTTAATGATACATTCATAATCCATGGTAGCATCCACATGGATGTAGAAGTGTTCAGAAAACATCTTCTCTTCTTACTGACAATACAAGTGAAGTGACTCCAAAATGACAGGACATTATTCACCATTCAGTTTCTATTCTCTTCAAAACATCCATCCAAAAATCAACCAAGACAAACTGCAAATGCATTCAACAAGTTTGTAGAATCACAAAGCTTGATGTAATCACTGCAGGTAAGGAATATTCAAAGACCAAACACTAAAATACTAAACATTGGACTAAATGAATTGTCCTCAAATACTTTATGACTTTTTCAAATGGGGAGAAACTACATACATTTAAGTACTTTCATTTCTAAACAGTAAAACAGGTACAGTCGTATGAAAAAGTTTGGGCCACCCCTGACAATTCCATGATTTCATTATAAATAATGGGTGTTTGGATCAGCAATTCATTTTGATCTATCAAAGTAAACTGATGGACACAGTCATATTTCAAGTAGTGAAATTAGGTTTATTGGATTAACAGAAAAATATGCAATATGCATCAAAACGAATTTAGACAGGTGCATAAAATTTGGGCACCCCAAACAGAAAAATCACATCAATATTTAGTTAGAGCCTCCTTTTGCTAAAAATAACAGCCTCTATACGCTTCCTATAGCCTCTAATGAGTGTCTGGATTCTGGATAGAAGGTATTTTGGACCATTTCTCTTACAAAAACATCTCCACTTAGTTAGGTTTGATGGTTGCCGAGAGCATGGACAGCCTGCTTCAATCATCCCACAGATTCTCAATGATATTCAGGTCTGGGGACTGGGATGGCCATTCCCAGAACAATTGTACTTGTTCCTCTGCATAAATGCCGGGTAGATTTTGAGCAGTGTTTGGGTCGTTGTGTGGTGGGAATATTCATCCCGGCGTAACTTCAACTTTGTGTCTGATTCTTCAACATTATTCCCCCAAGGGACTCTGCTGATATTGAGTGGAATCCATGCGACCCTCAAAACTTTAACAATATTCCAAGTACCGGCACTGGCATACAGCCCCACAGCATGATGGATCACCCCACCAAATGTTACTGTGGGTAGCAAGTGTTTTTCTTTCGAACGCTGTGTTCTTTGCTGCCATGCATAACGCCCCTGTTATGACCAAATAAATAACTCAATCTTTGTTTCATCAGTCCACAGCACATTATTCCAAAATGAAGCTGGCTTGTCCAAATGTGCGTTTGCATACCTCAAGCGACTCTGTTTGTGGCGTTCTTGTGGCAGAAAAGGCTTCTTCACCGCATCACTCTCCCGTACAGCTTTCCTCCTTGTGCAAAGGCGATGAATTGTTGAAACGATGCACAGTGACACCATCTGCAGCAAGATGATGTTGTAGGTATTTGGAGGTGGTCTGTTGGGCGTTTTTGGACCGTGTTCACCATCCACTTCTGGCCTTAACAAGAACTATATTATTATGCAGATTATTAAGAAAACTAAAATTATTATGCAGCCTCAGAGGGGTGCCCAAACTTTTTCATACGACTGTATATATGAATACACTCAAATAAAAAGTGACATTCTGTACTGTTGCCTAATATGAAACAATTTCAAATCCAAAATGATGGAGCATAGCACCAAATGTAAAAATGTAAGCTTCACTGTCCTCCAAAAACACATATGGTGTGGACTATGTGTGGCCTGTAAACACATGTGGATCTGGTGGAAACAGTTATCACTTGTGACCAACTACAGGGAATACTGACCTCAGATCTCCAGTTTTTTTTAAACCCAAGTGGGGATTCCCCCAGTTCAGCAGAGAGCAGCTTCACTCCCTGAATCCTTCAGGTCATTGTTTACTCAGATCCAGCTCTCTCAGGTGTGAGGGGTTGACTTCAGAGCTGAGACCAGAGAAGCACAGCCTCCTCTGTGACTAGACAGCGTGACAGCCTGCAAAGAGTAAAATCATATTAAAACCACACTGCTATTCTTTGGGTGGTGTGAAAATAGTGGCAATATATTTTTCAACATATTCAGATATATCAGTGTCCTTGAAACCTGCACATATCTATCATAAATTAATGTATCATTATTGAAATTATCAAAATTATTGCTTTGTAGATAGAAAAATGTATTGTACAAAATATTTGAGCAGAACTGACCAAGACCATTTAAAAAAGCAGTATCTCAGTGAAAAGAACAAGACAGTGAGGTATCAGATTTAGATTGACTTTATGTATCTAGTCCCCATTGAAGAAGTCAAAAGTATTTTCTGACCACTTCACTTATAGTGTATTAAAGTAGTCAAAAGTTTAGTATTTGGTCCCAAACTTCGTTTGGTTGCATTTGCAGTTTGTTTTGGTTGTGTTTTGGGGTTATGTTTTGCCCGATAGTAACTGAAACGGTGGATTGATGACTGGGAGTAATTTTTCTGTCTAAGTGAGTAGATAACATGTTTCTAAACACTACTAAATGAATCCCTGATTTGATGCCATGATTAAGAATAATTCATGAATGAATCATGAATAATAATGAGTGAGAGAGGTTACAGAGGCTTACAACAAAACATGCTCTACCTCTCACCATTACCAAATAACAGAGGGGGAATGATCTTGTTCCTCTGTAACTTTCTCATTCATCATCATTCACGATTCATTCATGGTTATTCATAATCATAGTAGCATCCACATGAATGTAGAAGTGTTCAGAAACATCTTCTATTCTTACTGACAATAAAAGTGAAGTGACTCAAAATGACAGGACATTATTCACCGTTCAGTTCTAGTGGGAAAAACATCATCAAAAAACACAACCAAGACAAACTGCAAATGCATTTCAACAAGTTTGTAGGAAACACAAGCTTTGATGTAATCACTGCAGGTAAGGAATATGGGACCAAATACTAAACTTTGGACTAAATTAATTTGTCCAAATACTTTATTACTTTTTCAAATTGGGTGGAGAACTAGATACATTAAGTGCTTTCATTTCTAAACAGTACAAACAGGTATGTATGAATACCCTCAAATAAAAAGGTGACATTCTGTTACTGTTTGCCTAATATGAAACATTATCTTCTCAAATCCAAAATGATGGAGCATAGCACAAATGTAAAAACTGTAAGCTTCACTGTCCAAACACATATGGTGTGGACTATGTGTGCCTGGTAAACACATGTGGATCTGGTGAACAGTTCTCACTTGTTGACCAACTACAGGAATACTGACCTCAGAGTCTCCAGTTTTACAGTGGGGATTCCCCAGTCCAGCAGAGAGCAGCTTCACTCCTGAATCTTCAGGTCATTGTTACTCAGATCCAGCTCTCTCAGGTTGTGAGGGGGTTTGAACTGAGAACTGAGGACAACACTTCACAGGATGTGTCTGTGAGTTTACAGCCAGTGAGTCTGTCAACAGAGTAAATACCACGAGGGACAGGTTGTATTAAAATGTTACATTTAGCTTCCCGCTTACACTGTTACCCTGCATCTAATAATGTGAACACTCGTGTATAGATGTCTCAATGCTACAACTTTTCTGATCCGTTTGGTATTACAGTTTGTTTAGCGACTTTCAGCTGATAGAAAGTTTAGTCAGCCAATGAAAATGTTGTTGTTCTTACATACAGTTAAAGTTTGGTCTGAGGGATAGTTCACATGAGTACTTACAGAGCCAGTCAGCCCAATAAAAAATGCTTCTGTAACTACAATGTATTTTGGTGTGGGATATTTCATGAATACTTACAGAGCTTCCTGCAGCCTCTCTCAAGCTGGGAGCAGTCCCTCCTAGACCCTCCTCTGATGTCTTGTATACCTTCAGGTCAAATACATCCAGAACCTCCTCTGATATCTGTAGCATGTTAGGCCAGTGCTGAACACTGAAGATAAAGTGTGAGGTTTTTCGGATCTCTTCTTGACCTCAAGTACGCTTGGATTTCCTATTGTACTGAATGGTCTTTCATCTCTATCAGACAGTGAAGAGATTGATGCAACCTCTCAGGGGAGATGTTCTTCCTCTGCATCACCTTAAGGGATCGGATTGTTTTTCTGGACGCTGCTGTCTGGATCTGCTTTCTGTCTGTGTCACCAGGACCTCGTAGGAAGTTTGTGATTGGACTCCAGTGACATGCCATGAAGGAAAGCGGACAAAAGAGGTCCAGGTTGTCCGTTCTTGCTCTCAAGGCTTTATCCACGGTACTCTTCAGCAGCTCATGCGAGGTAGCTTTCAGATGCAGCTCTAGACTTCTCTTGCGGAAGGGCTTTCAGTGCATCCATGTTCTTGGTTGTGTAACAATGGTACATGTAGACAGCTGAGAGAAACTCCCTGAATGCTCAAGATGAACAAAGCAGTACACCACTTCTCTGAAATAACACAAGACTCTTCTTTAAAGATTTGTTGTGCACACCCTGAGTACACTGATGCTTCTTTGACATCAATGCCACACTCTTTCAGTCCTTCATCATAGAACATGAGATTTAACCTTCTCCAGATTTTCAAACGCCAGCTTCCCCAGCTTCAGAAGAATTTCCTTATCTGACTCAATGAGCTCCTGTTGACTCCATCTCATCTCTTCCATGATATTCTGGGTCTTCAGGGCTGGTCTGAATGAGCAGGAAGTGTATTGACATCTCAGTCAGAGTCGTGGGCATCCTCTCCTCTTGTCTGTACTCAACATGTGTTTCAAGGACTATTGCAGAAATCCAACAGAAGACTGGGAATGTGGGCACATGATGTGGAGGCTCCTGATGTCTTTATGTGTGAGATGATTCTGCTGGCCAGGCCTCATCACTGAATCTCTTCCTGAAATACTCCTCCTTCTGTGGGTCATTGAACCCTCGTACCTCTGTCACCCTGGTCAACACACTTAGGGGGATCTGATTGGTGCTGCTGGTCGGGAGGTTATCCATAGGAAGAGCAGAGGGAAGCAGATTCCCCTTGATGATGGGTTTGTCAGCAGAACATCGACAGGACGATGGCTGGGTGACATCAGACACCTTTTCATTGTGCTGGAAATCCAATGGAAGTCTGCTTTCATCCAAACAGCAAAGATGAACATAGCTTTACAGGCAGTTGAGTTTATTTGCATTGCATATGTCTAGTTCTGTGTGGAAGCCATTTAAAAAGTCTGAGAAGGACTGTACTGGAGATCTTTAATCAAGTTCAGCTCCGGAAAGGAAGCACAAATATGATATCACATCGTAGGTTCGCCTTCTCTTCAGCCCAGTCTAGGATGAACTTCTGCAAAGAGACGGTTTTTTCCTGATGGCCAGCGTATTGCGATGCCTTCGTCAGCACAGTTCTGATGTTTCTCTCTTGGCCTTGTAAGGGTTTAATATGTCATTGCAGTGGATTGCTGTGTTCATGTGAGGTTGTGTCCGGATGCTGTCTCTAGCTGCACACTCTATGTTCATTGGTTAACCCCTTCACTCTCTCCCTCTGTGATGTAGAGCTCTGTGTAAATCCTGTTGAAAGGGGAGTTTGGTTCCCTGCTTTTTCCATGCCTTCTATCACACATTCATATTCCCTTTTCAGACTGTATTTTTGGTTTACTATAGCTCTCTCTGCAGGCTGTCATCCACTACAAGGGAAGAGGAAAAATGATTGTGTATCAGAAACATTCATTGACAGGATGAAAAGTGGCGCCATTCCACAAATACAGTAACTTCTATTATCTCATAATATTGTAGTTAACTACTGTAAATCATATTAAGGTATTGACTTGGCCCACATGTGCAAGTTAGTAGTCTATCCTGTTTCAGAGCCTCGTGTTTCATGGGTTGACTCAGCTGCTGTAGTTACAGGCCGTGTCTGGATCTCTTTCTACACTGGGACAGTCATAGTCTCCTGAAGGAGCAGGTTTCTCCCAGTATCTGGTGATGCACATGTCTGCAGAACCCGTGATTCCACAGGTGATAGAGACTGGATCCCTCAGCACCTGCTGACACACTGCACACCTGGATGAATCCTCTGGCAGAGTAGACCATCCACTACAGAGATAAAAGGAGAGAGAGATTGTAGATGTTCAATACTGATCCTCTGGCAGAGTAGACCTTCCACTATACAGAGATAAAGGAGAGAGAGAGAGAGATTGTAGATGTAATACTGATCCTCTAACAGAGTAGACCTTCCCACTACAGAGATAAAGGAGAGAGAGATTGTAGATGTTAATACTGATCCTTAACAGAGTAGACCATCCACTACAGAGATAAAGGAGAGAGAGATTGTAGATGTTAATACTGATCCCTCTAACAGAGTAGACCATCCACTACAGAGATAAAAGGAGAGAGAGATTGTAGATGTTAATACTGATCCTCTGGCAGAGTAGACCATCCACTACAGAGATAAAAGAGAGAGATTGTAGATGTTCATACTGATCCTCTACAGAGTAGACCTTCCACTACAGAGATAAAGTGGAGAGAGAGATTGTAGATTTAATACTGATCCTCTAACAGAGTAGACCATCCACTATAGGAGATAAAGGAGAGAGAGAGAGATTGTAGATGTAATACTGATCCCTCTAACAGAGTAGACCTTCCACTACAGAGATAAAGGAGAGAGAGAGATTGTAGATGTTAATACTGATTCTCTAACAGAGTAGACTTCCACTACAGAGATAAAGGAGAGAGAGATTGTAGATGTTAATACTGATCCTTAACAGAGTAGACCTTCCACTACAGAGATAAAGGAGAGAGAGATTGTAGATGTTAAATACTGATCCGTTAACAGAGTAGACCTTCCACTACAGAGTAAAGGAGAGAGAGATTGTAGATGTTAATACTGATCCTCTAACAGAGTAGACCTTCCACTACAGAGATAAAGGAGAGAGAGAGATTGTAGATGCTAATACTGATCCTCTAAACAGAGTAGACCTTCCACTACAGAGATAAAGGAGAGAGAGATGTAGATGTTAATACTGATCCTCTAACAGAGTAGACCTTCCACTACACAGATTAAAGGAGAGAGAGATTGTAGATGTTAATACTGATCTCTCTAACAATGAGTAGACCTTCCACTACAGAGATAAAGGAGGGAAAGAGATTGTAGATAGTTAATACTGATCCTCTAACAGAGTAGACTTCCACTACAGAGATAAAGAGAGAGAGATTGTAGATGTTAATACTGATCCTCTAACAGAGTAGACTTTCCATACAGAGATAAAGGAAGAGAGAGATTGTAGATGTTAATACTGATCCTCTAACAGAGTAGACCATCCACTACAGAGATAAAGGACGAGAGAGAGATTGTAGATGTCTAATACTGATCCCTTAACAGAGTAGACCTTCCACTACAGAGATAAGAGGAGAGAGAGAGAGAGATTGTAGATGTTAATACTGTTCATAGACAGACAAGCTGGGAACAGAATACTCTGCTCTCTGAGTGGTAGTAGCCTCTGGAATGGATACCATGTCCACAGTGGTATTACTAAACTATATGAAACGCAGAAGGTTGTAGAGAAACATGTCAACAGTGGTATTACTAAACTATATGAACTCAAGAAGGTTGTAGAAACATGTTCCACAGTGGTATTACTAACTATATGAACTCAGAAGGTTGTAGAAACATGTCCACAGTGGTATTACTAAACTATATAAATGATAAATCTTACGATAATCGAACATTTCAACAAGCATTTTGCTACGGCTGGCCATGCTTTCCACCTGGGCTACCCCTACCCGGCCACCAGCTCTGCACCCTCCACTGCAACTTGCCCACTCCAACTGCAAACTTTCTTTCTAAAATAGCCGCTGAAATTGTCGCAAACCTATTACTAGCCTTGTTCAACCTCTCTTTCGTATCGTCTGAGATCCCCAGAGATTGGGAAAGCTGCCGCGGTCATCCCCCTTTCAAAGGGGGTGACACTATAGATCCAAACTGTTACAGACCTATCAACCATCCTGCCCTGGCTTTCGTCGAAAGTATTGAAAGCCAAGTTAACAAACAGATCACCGACCATTTCGAATCCCCCCACCGTACCTTCTACGCTATGACAATCTGGTTTCCGAGCTGGGTAATGGGTGCACCTCAGCCACGCTCAAGGTTCCTAAACGATATTATAACCGCGATCGATAAAAGTACAGTACTGTGCAGCCGTCTTCATCGACCTGGCCAAGGCTTTTCGACTCCGTCAATCACCGACATTCTAATTGGCAGACTAAATAGCCTTGGTTTCTCATATACCTGCCCTCGCCCTGGTTCACCAACTACTTCTCAGATAGAGTTCAATGTGTCAAATCGGAGGGGCCTTGTTGTCCTGGACCTCTCGGCAGTCTCTATGGGGTTGCCACAGGGTTCAATTCTCGGGAAGACTCTATTCTCTGTGTATATCAATGATGTCGCTCTTGCTGCTGGTGACTCTCAGATCCACCTCCTACGCAGACGACACCATTTTGTATACATCTGGCCCTTCATTGGACACTGTGTTAACAAACCTACAAACGAGCTTCAATGCCATACAACACTCTTTCCGTAGCCTCCAACTGCTCTTAAAATGCTAGTAAAAACTAAATGCATGCTCTTCAATCGAACGCTGCTTGCACCGCCCACCCAACTAGAATCACTACTCTCGACGGGTCTGACTTAGAATATGTGGACAACTACAAACCACCTAGGTGTCTGGTTAGATCGTAAAACTCTCCTTCCAGACTCATATTAAGCATCTCCAATCCCAAAGTTAAATCTAGAATCGGCTTCCTATTTTCGCAACAAAGCCTCCTGCAACTCTGCTGCCAAACCATGCCTCGTAAAACGGACTGTCCTACCGATCCTTGACTTTGGCGATGTCATTTACAAAATAGCTTCCACACTTACCTCAGCAAATTGGATGTAGTCTATCACAGTGCCATCCGTTTTGTCACCAAGGGGGGGGGGGGGGGGCCCCCCATTTATACTACCCACCATTGTGACCTGTACGCTCTTGTGGCTGGCCCTCACTACATGTTCGTCGCCAATCCCACTGGCTCCAGGTCATCTATAAATCTCTGCTAGCAAACCCCACCTTATCTTAGCTCATTGGTCACACCATAGCAACACCCAACCCATAGTATGCGCTCCAGCAGGTATATCTCACTGAGTCATCCCCCAAAAAGCCAACACCTCCTTTGGCCGCCATTCCTTCCATTTCTCTGCTGCTAATGACTGCGAACGGAACTGCAAAAATCTCTGAAGCTGGAGACACTTATCTCCCTCACTAACTTTAAGCATCAGTTGTCAGAGCACCTTTACCGATCACTGCACCTGTACAAGCCCATCTGAAATTAGCCCGCCCCAAACTACCCTCATCCCTATATTGTTAGTTATTTTGCTCATTTGTACCCCCAGTATCTCTATTGCAACATATCTCTTGCAAAACATCTATCATTCCAGTGTTAATACTAATTGTAAATTATTTTGCACTATAGCCTATTTTATTGCCTACGTCCATAACTTGCTAAATTTGCACACTGTATATTATATGTATTCTGTTGTATGTTTGACTTTGTTTTGTTTTACCCCATATGTAACTCTGTGTTGTTGTTTTGTATCGCACTGCTTTGCTTTATCTTGGCCAGGTGCAGTTGTAAATGAGAACTTGTTCTTTCAACGGTTTACCTGGTTAAATAAAGGTGAAATAAAAAATAAATAAAAAATAAATATGGAATTATGTAGTAACCAAAAAAGTGTTAAACAATGAAAAATTAATATTTTATATTTGAAATTCTTCAAATAGCCACCCTTTGCTCTTGATGACAGTTTGCCACACCACAACTCTTGATATTCTCTTAACCAGCTTCACCTGGAATGATTTTTCCAACAGTCTTGAAGGAGTTCCCACATATGCTGAGCAATTGTTGGCTGCTTTTCCTTCACCTCTGCCGTCCGACTCATCCAAAACATTACTCAATTGGGTTGAGGTCGGGTGATTATGGCGGGCCAGGTCATCTGATGCGGCCACCAATCCCTTCTCCTTTACACAGTCTGGAAGTGTGTTGGGTCATTGTCCTGTTGAAAAACAAATTGATAGTCCCACTAAGCCCAAACCAGATGGGATGGCGTATACGCTGCGGCAGAATGCTGTGGTAAGCCATTGCTGGTAAGTGTGCCTTGAATTCTAAATAAATCACAAACAGTGTCACAGCCAAAGCACCCCCACACCATAAACACCTTCCTCTCCATGCTTTACGGCTGGGAAAAACACATGCCCGAGATAATCCGTTCACCCACACCGCTTCTCACAAAGACACCGGCGGTTGGAACCAAAAATCTCAAATTGGACTCCAGGCCAAAGGACAAATGTCCACAAGGTCTAATGTCCATTGCTCGTGATTCTTGGCCCAAGCAAGTCTCTTCTTATTATTGGTGACCTTAGTAGTGGTTTCTTGCAGGCCAATTCGACCATGAAGGCCTGATTCACACAGTCCCCTCTGAAAGTTGATGTCGAGAGTGTCTGTGACTTGAACTCTGTGAAGAATTTATTTGGGCTGCAATTTCTGAGGCTTGAACTCTGATGAACTTATCTCTGCAGCAGAGCGTAACTCTTGGGTCTTCCATTCCTGTGGCGGGTCCCTCATGAGAGCCAGTTCATCATAGTGCTTGAATTTTTTGCGACTGCCACTTTGAAGTAACTTTAAAAGTTCTTGAAATGTTCTTATTGAATGGACCATCATGTTAAAAGAATGATGACTGTGGTTTCTCTTTGCTTATTTGAGCTGTTCCTTGACATAATATGGACTTGGTCTTTTACCAAATAGGGCTATCTTCTGTATACTAGCTACCTTGTCACAACACAACTGATTGGCTCAAACGCATAAGAAGGAAAAGAAATTCCACAAATTAACTTTTAAGAAGGCACACCTGCTTAATTGAAATGGCATTCCAGGTGACCTACCTCATGAAGCTGGTTGAGAGAATGCCAAGAGTGTTGCAAAGCTGTCATCAAGGCAAAAGGGTGGCTATTTGAAGAATATACAAATAAAATATAGAAAATTGTTTAACACTTTTTTGGTTACTACATGATTCCATATGTGTTATTTCATAGTTTTGATGTCTTCACTACTATTCTACAATGTAAAAAAATAGTTTTTAAAAAAATTTAAACAAAAACTTGAATGAGTAGGTGTGTTCAAACATTTGACTGGATACTGTATATATACATATATGAATAGATTATGGCAGGTTCAGGACTCTGATGTATCTGAAAATGTTGAAAAAATATATTTTAACCACCCAAAGAATAGCAAGTGTGGTTTTAATATGATTTGACTCTTTGCAGGCTGTCAGGCTGTTCTAGTCACAGAGGAAAGCTGTGCTTCTCTGTCTTCAGCTCTGAAGTCAAACCCCTCACACTGAGAGAGCTGGATCTGAGTAACAATGACTGAATGTTTCAGGAGTGAAGCTGCTCTCTGCTGGACGGGGAATCCCCACTGTAAAACTGGAGACTCTGAGGTCACAGTATTACCTGTAGTGGTCAACAAGTGATAACTGTTCACCAGATCCACATGTGTTTACCAGGCACACAATAGTCCACACCATATGTGTTTGGACAGTGACGCTTACAGTTTTTACATTTGGTGCTATTGCTTCAGCAATTTGGACATTTGAGATTATAATGTTTCATTATTAGGCGACAGTTAGTACAGAAATTGTCACCTTTTATTGATGTAATGGTGAGAGGTTAGCATGTTTGTTGTAGCCTCTGTAACTTTCTCACTCATTATTATTCATGATTCATTCATTATTTTTCTAAATCATTGCTTCATCAGATTACTTTAGTTAGGTTTTAGGGAAACATGTTATCTACCCACTTAGAAAGATAATGACTCAAAACCAAAGAATAGCAGGGAGGTGACAGTATATATATCACATTTTATTTGAGGTTTTTAATACATATTCTGTTTACATGTTTAGATATGAAAGCACTTTATGTATCTAGTTCTCCCATTTGAAAAATGTGTAATAATTTGGGGCAACAAATTCACTTAATATTGTATTAAAGTAGTCATAAAGTTTAGTATTTGGTCCCATATTCCTTACCCACAGTGATTACATCAAGCTTGTGATTCTAACAAACTTGTTGAATCCATTTGCAGTTTGTCTTGGTTGGTTTTGGATGATGTTTTTTCCCAATAGAAACTGAATGGTGAATAATGTCCTGTCATTTTTGAGTTCACTTTCACTGTATTGTCAGTAAGAATAGAAGATGTTTCATGAACACTTTACATTCATGTGGATGCTACCATGATTATGAATAATCATGAATGAATCGTGAATGATGATGAATGAGAAAGTTACAGAGGAACAAGGCTTCATACCCCCTCTGTTATTGGTAATGGTGAGAGGTTAGCATGTTTTGTTGTAGCCTCTGTAACTTTCTCACTCATTTATTCATGATTCATTCATTATTTTTATTAATCATGGCATCATTGGGATTAATTTAGTAGTGTTTAGAAAACATGTTAATTACTCACTTAGACAGAAAATTACTCCAGTCATCATCCACCATTCAGTTACTATTGGGCAAAACATAACCCAAAACACAAGCAAAACAACTGCAAATGCAACCAAAACGAGTTGAGGTCACAAGCTTGATGTAGTCATTGTGTTCAAGGAATATCGCGACCAAAATACTCAACTTTTGACTACTTTAACTACACTATGAGTGAATTTGTCAGAATACTTATGACTTCTTCAAAATGGGGGGAACTAGATACATAAAGTGCTCTAATTTTCTAAATTTTGAAACAGATATGTATTAAAATACCCTCAAATAAAAGGTTGACATTATATACTGTCAACCTCATATGAAACATTTTATCTCAAATCCAAAATGCTGGAGAATAGAGCCACATTTAAAATGTTTAGCTTCACTGTCAAAACTACATATGGTGTGGACTTGTATACTTCAAACAATCTAAATATGCATACCTCACTGTCTGTCTTTTGACTGATACTGCTTTTTAAACTGCTCTGGTCAGTCATACTCAAATATTGTTTACTGTACATGTTTCTACTAGAAGCAATAATCTGATAATTTCTAATAATGATACATTCATTCATGTATGAAATAGATATGGCAGGTTCCAGGACACTGATATATCTGAATATGTGAAAAAAATATACTGCCACTATTTTCACACCAAAGAATAGCAGTGGGTTTTAATATGATTTGCAAACTCTTTGCAGGCTGTCAGGCCTGTCTAGGTCACAGAGGAAGGCTGTGCTTGTGTTTCTCTGGTCTCAGCTCTGAGGTCAAAACCCGCCTCACACCTGAGAGAGCTGGACTGAGCTACAATCACCCGGAGACTCAGGAGTCAGACTGCTCTCTGCTGGACTGGAGGATCCACACTGCAGACTGGAGAAACTCAAGTATGTAGAGGGTTTATGTCAATGTTCATATCAGACATGTTGGAGTTATCAGGCTAGTTAAGACAAACATTCTGACCACCACTTGGACTAAGTGATATAAAGACTGTGTGTGGTGTGTCCAGCTGCATGGGTCCTGCGTCCTGTGTGTGTGTGTTGTGTGTTGTCCAGTGTTGTGTGTGTGATTTTGTGGTGTGTCAGGGTGTGTGTGTGTGTGTGTGTGTGTGTGTGTCCAGTGTGTGTGGGGGTCCAGGCGTGGTGTTGGTGGTTCCAGTGTGTGTGGGGGTCCAGTGTGTTTGTTTTGTCCAGTACACATTACGGGACAAACACACACACTGGACAACCACACACACGGATCCACACACACACACACATTCACACACACACTACATCAACACACTCCACACACACACTCTGGACACACACACTGGCACACACGGACCACCAACACAGGCAAACATCAAACCGACGGGAACATGTGTACACACTTGACACACACACACACACCACACTGGACAACACACAAAAAACACACACACAAACACTGGACACACACGACACACTGGACACACACAAACGGGAACACAACACACACAGGACACACCCCACACACTGGACACACACACACAACAAAAAGGAAACACACACCAGACACACCACAAACTGGACCCCACAACACACACACCACCTCGCCCCACACCACACTGGAAACCAAAAGGGAAAACACACACTGGACAACACACGGACAAAAACTTCCCCCTTT
>CM072257.1:6968817-6993819 GCA_036851935.1 Coregonus suidteri | reverse complement strand
ATGAAAATGGAAAAAAGGTTTAGGTCAGAAAAGTCTCCCCTCTCTAAACACTATAGGAAGATTCATAGACTTTGTCACTCTTCATGGATACCAGCTGGGTACAGGGGACGGTGGTCTCTCCTGCTTGATTGGACTTCAACACAACAGAGACAAACATTACATCTCTCATCTACTCTGAGCTCAGATGGGGAAACATAAGAAGAGTTTCATTCCAAAACGCTATATATCAATTTTCAGAAATGTTGGTAAATTATCTTTTATTGTTTAAAGAAATTATGAAAGAGATTGGTGTGTTTTTTCACTATCTAATCATGGCATGGGATTGTTCAACGACAGACATGTATTTGTTTAAAATCTATCACTTGATGGTTTCATTTCAGACAGACAAATAATCATGTTTTTTTTTTTGCAAAATGCTATATATCTTGCCTCACTTTCAGAAAAATAAGTAAGTACTGCTAGGTTTTACGCAGTAATAATATATATCTGCCTCACTCTCAGAGAAATAAGTAGTACTGCTAGGTTTTACACTGTAATAATATATCTTCCTCACTCTCAGAGAAATAAGTAGTACTGCTAGGTTTTACACAGTATTAATATATATCTGCCTCACTCTCAGAGAAATAAGTAGTACTGACTAGTGATTATTTACCCGGGGTTCAACACCTGCTATAGTCACTATTTAATTGCTCTTCCAAAAGCATCACAGGCCTAATACGAGATATATAGCTAACTAAAGTAATGAGTGACCATTTTAGACATGGGACATATAGTATTTGGTTGCATGCTATTTTATGTCAATCATATTGCTGCTTGTAGCCTATAACTGATGCTTCATGTCTTATGCTTCCATCTATTGGAAATATTTAGCATTACAAGTTATTAATTTACGTACGGACATTAGTGAGGCAGCTGAAAAATAAAGTGTATTTTTCTTGTTAATTCCTTTGATCAGTCTCAAACCTGCCCCACCTATCCCATGGCAATTGCTGGACTTTCACACAGAGGTTACTAGGTCACCCAATTCAAACCATATTAGAAAAATAACACAAATGTGTCTAAGTAAAAATAAATAAAATAATAACTAATGTGGCTTATTTATCAAGTGTTCTGCCTTGCAATAATAAATATAATAAAATAACTAATAAAAAAAAAAACAGCAAAACGCTTAGACAGGTTTTGAGTAACAAAATAATACTATAATTGTATTTACTAAGAGAATTTATTACTAAATAGTTTCTAAAAGTGTTCTAGGCTACCCTACCCTAGAATTAGGGTTACGGTTAATGCTAAAATAGGTTATAAGTAGGGTAAGAGTTTCTGTATAGCACTTTGTGACATCTGCTGGTGTAAAAAAAGGGCTTTTATAAATACATTTGATTGATTGTTAGGTTTAGGGTTTATATGGCAAAAAACAGTATGGGTTTTATGGCACTCTTGCTCCTCCTTGTGGCCGTATGTGGGGTACTACATAACTCATTAATCACATTTACGTCATTTAGCAGAACCGGCCACGACAGTCTGGATTCGAACCAGGATCTCTAGTGCCTTAGACCACTGCGGAGACCTGACACTTCATGACACTTGCTAGGCTTAGGCTCATAATCTGAGGTAGCAACTGCGTCTGATCTACAAATCCATTAGCTAGAACCACCAGATTAGACAACAATCACCCCATTATACCCATTTGTTTGCAACTCAGTGAACCTGCGCAGCATTCGCTCAATTTGATGCCTATGAACGAAGATTTCGATGCATATCAGATAGATAGAACAGCGCCGGAAGAAGATGGCTGCCGTTTTACAGCCCCTCTAAACCAATTGTACTACTATGTGTGTTTTTTTTTTTCCGCGTTATTTGTAATTTATTTTGTACATAATGTTTCTGCCATCGTCTCTTATAACCAAAGAGAGCTTCTGGATATCAGGACAGCGATTACTCACCTCGCGTTGGACGAAGACTTTTTTCTTCAACGAGCGTTCGCGAAGGATATTCTACAGACTCCCGACAAGGCCCAGATCCCCGTCATTCGCGTGAGAAGAGACGGAGATATCGTGGGCGCAGATCCGGGTGCCGTTGTAAGGATCCGACGGCGAACGAGTAAACTGCCTCTCCCATCAATCCTATTAGCCAATGTTCAATCTTTTGAGAATAAAATGGACGATTTAAGATTACGGTTATCCTACCAACGGGACATTAAAACTGTAATAATCTTATGTTTCACGGAGTCGTGGCTGAACGACAACAATGACAACATTCAGCTAGCGGGCTATACGCTACATCGGCAGGACAGAACTGCAGACTCTGGTAAGGCAAAGGGTGGCGGTCTGTGTATATTTGTAAACAACAGCTGGTGCACAAAATCAAATACTAAGGAAGTCTCTAGGTTTTGCTCGCCTGAGGTAGAGTATCTTATGATAAGCTGTAGACCACACTATTTACCAAGAGAGTTTTCATCTATATTTTTCATAGCTGTCTATTTACCACCACAAACCAATGCTGGCATTAAGATTGCACTGAATGAGTTTGTACAAGGCCATTATCAACAGGAGAAACGCTCATCCAGATGCAGCGCTCCTAGTGGCCGGGGACTTTAATGCAGGGGAAACTTAAATCCGTTCTACCTCATTTCTACCAGCATGTTAAATGTGCAAACCAGAGGGGAACAAACTCTAGACCACCTTTACTCCACACACAAAGAAGACGCATACAAAGCTCTCCCTCGCCCTCCATTTGGCAAATCTGACCATAACTCTATCCTCCTGATTCCTGCTTATAAGCAAAAACTGAAGCAGGAAGCACCAGTGATTCGGCTGATAAAAAAGTGGTCAGATGACGCAGATGCTAAGCTACAGGACTGTTTTTGCTAGCACAGACTGGAAACATGTTCCGGGATTCTTCAGACAGCATTGAGGAGTACACCACATCAGTCACTGGCTTCATCAATAAGTGCATCGATGATGTCGTCCCCACAGTGACCCGTACGTACATACCCCAACCAGAAGCCATGGATTACAGGAAACATCCGCACTGAGCTAAAGGGTAGAGCTGCCGCTTTCAAGGAACGGGACTCTAACCCGGACGCTTATAAGAAATCCCGCTATGACCTCCGACGAACCATCAAACAGGCAAAGAGTCAATACAGGTCTAAGATTGAATCATACTACACTGGCTCTGACGCTCGTCGGATGTGGCAGGGCTTGAAAACTATTACAGACTACAAAGGGAAGCACAGCCGCGAGCTGCCCAGTGACACAAGCCTACCAGACGAGCTAAACACTTCTATGCTCGCTTCGAGGCAAGCAACACTGAAGCATGCACGAGAGCACCAGCTGTTCCGGACGACTATGTGATCACGCTCTCCGTAGCCGATGTGAGTAAGACTTTTAAGCAGGTCAACATTCACAAGGCCTGCAGGGCCAGACGGATACCCAGGACGTGTACTCCGAGCATGTGCTGACCAACTGGCAAGTGTCTTCACTGACATTTTCAACATGTCCCTGACTGAGTCTGTAATACCAAACATGTTTCAAGCAGACCACCATAGTCCCCGTGCCCAAGAACTCTAAGATAACCTGCCTAAATGACTACCGACCCGTAGCACTGACGTCTGTAGCCATGAAGTGCTTTGAAAGACTGGTCATGGCTCACATCAACAGCATAATCCCAGAAACCCTAGACCCACTCCAATTTGCATAACGCCCAACAGATCCACAGATGATGCAATCTCTATCGCACTCCACACTGCCCTTTCCCACCTGGACAAGAGGAACACCTACGTGAGAATGCTATTCATTGACTACAGCTCAGCATTCAACACCATAGTGCCCTCTAAGCTCATCACTAAGCTAAGGATCCTGGGACTAAACACTCCCCTCTGCAACTGGATCCTGGACTTCCTGACGGGCCGCCCCAGGTGGTAAGGGTAGGTAACAACACATCTGCCACACTGATCCTCAACACGGGGGCCCCTCAGGGGTGCGTGCTCAGTCCCCTCCTGTACTCTCTGTTCACCCATGACTGCATGGCCAGCACGACTCCAACATCATCATTAAGTTTGCCGACGACACAACAGTGGTAGGCCTGATCACCGACAACGATGAGACAGCCTATAGGGAGGAGGTCAGAGATCTGGCCGTGTGGTGCCAGGACAACAACCTCTCCCTCAACGTGACCAAGACAAAGGAGATGATTGTGGACTACAGGAAAAAAAAGAGGACTGAGCACGCCCCCATTCTCATCGACGGGGCTGAAGTGGAACAGGTTGAGAGCTTCAAGTTCCTTGGTGTCCACATCACCAACGAACTATCATGGTCCAAACACACCAAGACAGTCGTGAAGAGGGCACGACAAAGCCTATTCCCCCTCAGGAGACTAAAAAGATTTGGCATGGGTCCTCAGATCCTCAAAAAATTCTACAGCTGCACCATCGAGAGCATCCTGACTGGTTGCATCACCGCCTGGTATGGCAACTGCTTGGCCTCTGACCGCAAGGCACTACAGAGGGTAGTGCGTACGGCCCGAGTACATCACTGGGGCAAAGCTCCCTGCCATCCAGGACCTCTATACCAGGCGGTGTCAGAGGAAGGTCCTCAAATTGTCAAAGACTCCAGCCACCCTAGTCATAGACTGTTCTCTCTGCTACCGCACGGCAAGCGGTACCGGAGTGCCAAGTCTAGGTCCAAAAGACTTCTCAACAGCTTCTACCCCCAAGCCATAAGACTCCTGAACAGCTATCATGGCTACCCGGACTATTTGCACTGCCCCCCACCCCATCCTTTTTTACGCTGCTGCTACTCTGTTAAGTATTTATGCATAGTCACTTTAACTCTACCCACATGTACATATTACCTCAACTACCTCAACTAGCCGGTGCCCCCCAGCACATTGACTATGCAACGGTACCCCCCTGTATATATAGCCTCCCTACTGTCACTTTATTTTACTGTATATATAGCCTCCCTACTGTCACTTTATTTTACTTCTGCTCTTTTTTCTCAACACTTTTTTGTTGTTGTTTTATTCTTACTTGTTTGTTTAAAATAAATGCACTGTTGGTTAAGGGCTGTAAGTAAGCATTTCACTGTAATGTCTGCACCTGTTGTATTCGGCGCATGTGACCAATAAAATTTGATTTGATTTGATTTGATATCAAATTATCCAGCAGCCATTTAGAACCCACAAGTCGTCAAAAAAATGGTTATTTCTTAATTAAAAATGTCTTCTGGCTGTTTAAAAATCGGCCACATCTTGAAAAAGATGACAGGGACTTGCGTTTTGTACACTTTTTCTTAAAAAAAATATGGTTAACCATGACCAGAAAATGTTTAATGTTTGATGGCTATCCGCCAGCCATCGCCTCTAAAACTGTGTCTCACCTCACTATAGGTGACCACAACATGTACTCAGGTGAACAGTGTGCACGCTCACCAAGTAGCCGTAACCTTGTTAATAATAAGTTACCTGAGGTAAACCTACAGGGTTAACGCTCACCAAGTAGCTGTAACCTTGGTAATAATAAGTTACCTGAGGTAAACCTACAGGGTTAACGCTCACCAAGTAGCTGTAACCTTGTTAATAATAAGTTACCTGAGGTAAACCTACAGGGTTAACGCTCACCAAGTAGCTGTAACCTTGTTAATAATAAGTTACCTGAGGTAAACCTACAGGGTTAACGCTCACCAAGTAGCTGTAACCTTGGTAATAATAAGTTACCTGAGGTAAACCTACAGGGTTAACGCTCACCAAGTAGCTGTAACCTTGGTAATATCAGTTACCTGAGGTAAACCTACAGGGTTAACGCTCACCAAGTAGCCGTAACCTTGTTAATAATAAGTTACCTGAGGTAAACCTACAGGGTTAACGCTCACCAAGTAGCTGTAACCTTGGTAATAATAAGTTACCTGAGGTAAACCTACAGGTTTAACGCTCACCAAGTATCCGTAACCTTGTTAATAATAAGTTACCTGAGGTAAACCTACAGGGTTAACGCTCACCAAGTAGCCGTAACCTTGTTAATAATAAGTTACCACCTGAGGTAAACCTACAGGGTTAATGCTCACCAAGTAGCCGTAACCTTGTTAATATTAAGTTACCTGAGGTAAACCTACAGGGTTAACGCTCACCAAGTAGCTGTAACCTTGTTAATAATAAGTTACCTCTGAAGTAAACCTACAGGGTTAACGCTCACCAGTAGCAGTAACCTTGTTAATAATAAGTTACCTGAGGTAAACCTACAGGGTTAACGCTCACCAAGTAGCCTTAACCTTGTTAATAATAAGTTACCTGAGGTAAACCTACAGGGTTAACGCTCACCAAGTAGCCGTAACCTTGTTAATAATAAGTTACCTGAGGTAAACCTACAGGGTTAACGCTCACCAAGTAGCTGTAACCTTGTTAATAATAAGTTACCTCTGAAGTAAACCTACAGGGTTAACGCTCACCAAGTAGCCGTAACCTTGTTAATAATAAGTTACCTGAGGTAAACCAACAGGGTTAACGCTCACTAAGTAGCCATAACCTTGTTTAATAATAAGTTACCTGAGGTAAACCTACAGGGTAAACGCAGGCAGGTCTCATTGATAACAATAGTGAAGCTGGCATTGTGACGCAGAACAATGGACTGGGAATAGAATGTTCTGAAGGCGAGTCGGTGCCACGGAGCTCAATAGAACTAATAGGAGCTGGTAGGTGAAAAATACCTAAAATAAGCCTGATTTTTCGCAATTACTTCATAACCAGGGACAGAAGGTAATATTATGAAACTGGGCTCCATGGCGGATGCAATGAACTAATTTTATCAAAAATAAAGGTTGTAAAAATGTCACTTGAGGCGCCCCGAAAATAATATTCAAAAGTTCAGTCCCTTGGACACAGAGGGATTAAACACTAAAAGTTACCGTCCATCTAGTGAAGAGAGGAGAACCGGACAGAGGGATGGTAGGTAGCCAGCATCCGTCAACAAGAGAGGGAGAAGCCCTCCAGGGTATTTAACAGGTTGAAGAAACAACCAGGGAGCTCCATCGGTCCACAAGAAATGCAGGCAGCCGGTGATGATGTAGTGGTAGCTAGGATAACTAGGATGCTGCTGGTAGAGTAGCTAGCTTAGCTAGCTGTACCGACTAGCTTGGATAGCTAGCAGGTCGTTCGTCTGTCCCTCGAGGATGATGACGAATCGGTGAACCACCCAATTAAACAAGAATAGCGAGTGAAAAGGATCTGGCATCACTCATACTGTCACTGACCATTACATAAGCAAATTGAACAATAAACTTCGGCGTCTCAACACTGTAACGAACTCCGTCGTTGTTCCCCAAGATCACCTCAGACCACTCTGCGCGTAACTGGACAATATGCTTGGCGCCAAACCGTACGTGGACACGGACAGTTCTGTACGGGGATGCGGACAGTTCCAGAACGTGGACATGAGCAGAGCAACACAATAAACTAAACCCATCTTTAAAGTCAGGTACATTAGTAATATTCTTTTTTTATTATGTCAAAACAAAAATTATTCGTTTTTTAAAACAATATTTTGAGATCTTGGCACGTTTCCAAAAAGCGTCTAGGAGTAGAAAATTGGTCCTCTCTCTCCCCAGACAGACTAATTTTAGACCACTAACCCCTAAACAGAGACAGCATGTTGATTGTGGTTAACACAGTGACAACTAATTATTGAATGTATATCTGCCGCACTCTCAGAGAAATAAGTAGTACTGCTAGGTTTTACACAGTCAAATGTAACAAGAATACACAAATGTAACATGATACACTTGTAATATCAATATAAAAAAAATTGTTTAAAAAAATAAATCCAGTAATATGAGATCTGTATGTAAAACATTTAGCAGATGTTTTTGTCCAGGGCCTGGTATCCCAAAAGCATGTTAAGGCTAAGTTATCGTTAGAACCTTTGTAGGCGCATTGTTAAATCTCTGAGCTGTTTCCCAAAACCATCGTTATTAACGTTGCACTTGAAAAACGCTCATATTCTAAAACCTGCCTCAGACCACTTGAAGAACAGCCAAGTGCGTCGTTAGACGTTAGATGAATATCTCCGCTAAACATAGAATCACATGGTTTATCCGTCTCTCTGTGACCGCAGATAAATTCAGAACAAAGTTGACTACAAATACAAAGTTGCAAAACAAGGGACTTATACAAATTTGCTTCAAATGAAAACAGAGATGACTGCATTAAAATATAAACAGTAGGCTATAGTCCTATTTCAATCATATTGAAATATATTCAATGTTCAATATATTTAGTTTTATTTTGCTACTTGTAGGCTACTGTCTGTAAATTGTCTCAATATATTTCATGATGTGTAGCCTAACATGTGCCCAATGATGTGCCGAATCTGTGATTTAGTGCATTTTTATTGTGTAAGCATTAGAATAAACTACCTCAATATTTGCAGCCGTATAGGTAGTAATATCTTTCTAGAAGCTGATCCATGGTCAGCATTGTGAAATAATTATAATTATAAGGAAAGATATGAATGGAGAAAACTGATCCGAGAGCAGCACTCCCCTTCTTTCGATCCTATCAGTATCGATACATGCTCCACCGGACGTGATACCTTGTCATGCTGCTGATCCAGTTTCTACTGGTCTGCCTGCGGATATGGAACTCTGACCTGTTCACCGGACATGCGACCTTGTCCCGAACCTGCTGTTTCGACCCTCTCTCTCTCTCGTCTCTCCCTCTCCTTATCTCTCTCTACAACACCTGCTGTCTTGAGCTCTGAATGCTTGGCTATGAACAGCCAACTGACATTTACTCCTGAGATGCTGACCTGTTGCAACCTCTATAACCACAGTGATTATATTTGACCCTGCTAGTCATCTATGAACATTTTAAAATTTTGAAAAACGATCTGAACTTAATGGCCATATCCTCTTATAATCTCCCCCCAGCACAGCCAGAAGAGGACTGGCCACCCCTCAGAGCCTGGTTCCTCTCTAGGTTTCTTCCTAGGTTCCTGCCTTTCTAGGGAGTTTTTTCCTAGCCTCCGTGCTTCTGCATCTGCATTGCTGCTGTTTTGGGGTTTTGACTGGGTTTCTATATAAGCACTTTGTGACAACTGCTGATGTAAAAAATGTATTCTGGGAATACATATGAAGCAGACCAGGCCAGGGTTTGGGGTTTGAGAAGTCAATGAGAGGTAAAAATTACTTCCTTGTGAAAATGTTCTGTCTTAAGTAGTTTAACAAACTGACACATTTTCATGTTAGTCATAAACAACTTTATATCGAAGGAGTGCCTTTGATTTGACGGCCTGCACATGTGCAGTTCGGCACAAGACGACCATTAGACCCAATGACGTATTTCTGCGCATGAGCTTCAAATCAAATCAAATTGTATTTCTCACATGCGCCGAATACAACAGTGGTACACTTTTACCGTGAAATGCTTACTTACGAGCCCTTTCCCAACAATGCAGAGCTAAAAAGTTACAAAAATTAGCTAAATAAAAAAAGGAAATAGTAACATAATAAAATAATAATAATGAGGCTATAAGTTGTACCAGTACTGAGTCAATGTCCAGGGGTACCAGGTAGTTGAGGTAATAACTAGACTATATACAAGGAGTACCAGTACTGAGTCAATGTGCAGGGGTACCAGGTAGTTGAGGTAATAACTAGACTATATACAAGGAGTACCAGTACTGAGTCAATGTACAGGGGTACCAGGTAGTTGAGGTAATAACTAGACTATATACAAGGAGTACCAGTACTGAGTCAATGTGCAGGGTACCAGGTAGTTGAGGTAATAACTAGACTATATACAAGGAGTACCAGTACTGAGTCAATGTGCAGGGTACCAGGTAATTTAGGTAATATGTACATGTAGGTAGGGGTAAAAGTGACTAGGCAATCAGGATAGAGATTACATTTCCTCATCCAGGGAGTGCACACACACTCACTGATAGACACACACACACACAGTTTTAGGACTATGAAAATGGAAAAAAGGATTAGCCTATGGATTATGAAAACAACAAAAAGAAATGGAAAAATGGGAGAGGAGAAATGACTAGAGACAGTGTTGTTTAACTCACTGACCATGACCCATGAGTTCTTCTTACCTTTGTTCAGTAGAAAAGTCTCCCTCTCTAAACCTCATAGGATGATCCATAGACCAGTCACTCTTCATGGACACACAGCTGGGTACAGGGGAGGCTGGTCTCTCCTGCTTGATTGGACTTCACACAACAGAGATAAACATTACATCTCTCATCTACTCTGAGCTCACATGGGGAAACAATTCGTCCAGGGTAGGGGAGGGGAATGCCGGCAGGGATGTAGCTCAGTTGATAGAGCATGGCGTTTGCAACGCCAGGGTTGTTGGGTTTGATTCCCACGGGGGGGGTCGCAGTATAAAAAAAAATAATGTATTCACTAACTGTAAGTCGCTCTGGATAAGAGCGTCTGCTAAATGACTAAAATGTAAAATTAGGGGTTACGGCTAAAATAGGTTATAAGTAGGGTAAAAGTTTCTGTATAGCACTTTGTGACATCTGCTGGTGTAAAAAGGGCTTTATAAATACATTTGATTGATTGTTAGGTTTAGGGTTTTTATGGCAAAAAACAGTATGGGTTTATAGCAGTCTTGCGCCTCCCTTTGGCCATCTGTGGGTACTACATAACTCATTCATTACATTTTTTAAATTTTTACATATTTAGCAGACGCTCTTATCCAGAGCGACTTACAGTTAGTGAGTGCATACATTTTCATACTGGCCCCCCGTGGGAAACGAACCCACAACCCTGGCGTTGCAAGCGCCATGCTCTACCAACTGAGCTATATGACACTTGCTAGGCTCATAATCTGAGGTAGCAACTGCGTCAGATCTACAAATCCATTAGCTAGACCACCCCGATTAGACAACAATCACCCCATTATACCCATTTGGTTTGCAACTCAGTGAACCTGCGCAGCATTCGCTCAATTTGATGCCTACGAACGAAGATTTCGATGCATATCAAATTACCCAGCAGACATTTAGAAACAACAAGTCATCAGAAAAATTGTTTGATGGCGCAAAGCCATCAAACATTAAACATTTTCTGGTCATGGTTAAAACATATTTGTTTTAAGAAAAAGAGGACAGGGACATGCGTTTTTGTTTAGATTGTACACTTTTTTCTTAAAAACAAATATGTTTAACCATGACCAGAAAATGTTTAATGTTTGATGGCTTTGCGCCAGACAACACCGCTTAGACTGTGGCTCACCACAACATGTACTCAGGTTAACATTGAGCGCGCTCACCAAGTATCCGTAACCTTGTTAATAATAAGTTACCTGAGGTAAACCTACAGGGTTAATGCTCACCATGTATCCATAACCTTTTAAATAAATAGGAGTGTCACGATCGTCTGAGGAAGCGGACCAATACGCAGCGTTGCGAGTGAACATGATGACTTTAATTAGAAAAGCACGTCAATACAAAACAAAAGACGAAAGTGAAGTCCAACAGTGACAAAGACTGAACTTGGAACAAAAAACCCACAACCCACATGCGAACACAGACAGTTTAAATATGGCTCCCAATCAGAGATAACGAGCCGACAGCTGACACTCGTTACCTCCGATTGGGAGTCACACACTACAACAATCAACAACCTAGAAATAGACACACAGAACTCCCAACCTAGAAATAACGTGACAGACATGCAAACATATAAAATCACCCAAAACCCAAAAACACAAAACAACATACACCCTGGCTCAAATACACAAGTCCTGGAGCCAGAGTGTGACAGTACCCCCCCCTAAAGGTGCGAACTCCGGGCGCACCAGCATACAGTCTAGGGGAGGGTCTGGGTGGGCGTCTGTCCACGGTGGCGGTTCTGCCCCTGGTCGTGGTCCCCATCCCACCTTAGTCACCACCCGCTTCCCTAGCCTCCTCCACATTACCACCCCCCAACTACACCCCACTGGGTTAAGGGGCGGCACCGGACTACGGGGCAGTACCGGGGCTAAGGGGCAGTACCGGACTAAGGGGCAGTACCAGGCTGAATGGCGGATACTGGCTGGACGGCTCTGGTGGCTCCTGGCTGGTCGGCTCTGGCGGATCCCGGCTGGACGGCTCTGGCGGATCCCGGCTGGACGGCTCTGGCGGATCCCGGCTGGACGGCTCTGGCGGATCCCGGCTGGACGGCTCTGGCGGATCCCGGCTGGACGGCTCTGGCGGATCCCGGCTGGACGGCTCTGGCGGGTCCCGGCTGGACGGCTCTGGCGGATCCCGGGTTGGACGGCTCTGGCGGATCCCGGTTGGACGGCTCTGGCGGATCCTGGCTGGGACGGCTCTGGCGGATCCCGGCTGGACGGCTCTGGCGGATCCCGGCTGGACGGCTCTGGCGGATCCTGGCTGGACGGCTCTGGCGGATCCTGGCTGGACGGCTCTGGCGGATCCTGGCTGGATGGCTCATGGCTGGCTGACGGATCTGGCTGCTCATGGCTGGCTGACGGATCTGGCTGCTCATGGCTGGCTGACGGATCTGGCTGCTCATGGCTGGCTGACGGATCTGGCTGCTCATGGCTGGCTGACGGATCTGGCTGCTCATGGCTGGCTGACGGATCTGGCTGCTCATGGCCGGCTGACGGATCTGGCTGCTCATGGCTGGCGGAAGGCTCTAGCTGATCCTGTCTGGCGGAAGGCTCTGGCTGATCCTGTCTGGCAGAAGGCTCTGGCTGATCCTGTCTAGCAGAAGGCTCTGGCTGATCCTGTCTAGCAGAAGGCTCTGGCTGATCCTGTCTGGCAGAAGGCTCTGGCTGATCCTGTCTGGCAGAAGGCTCTGGCTGATCCTGTCTGGCAGAAGGCTCTGGCTGATCCTGTCTGGCAGAAGGCTCTAGCGGCTCCGGTCTGGCGGACGGCTCTGAAGGCTCATGGCAGACGAGCGGCTTAAGCGCCTTAGGGCAGACGGGTAGTTCAGGCCCCGTTTGGGCAGACGGGCAGACTCTGGCCGTCTGAGGCGCATCGTAGGCCTGGTGCGTGGTGCCGGAACAGGAGGTACCGGGGCTGAGGACACGCATCTCAGGGCTAGTGCGGGGAGAAGCAACAGGGCATGCTGGACCCTGGGGACGCACCGTAGGCCTGATGCGTGGTGCCGGAACTGGAGGTACCGGGCTGAGGACACGCATCTCAGGGCTAGTGCGGGAAGCAGCAACAGGGCATGCTTGACCCTGGGGACGCACCGTAGGCCTGATGCGTGGTGCCGGAACTGGAGGTACCGGGCTGAGGACACGCATCTCAGGGCTAGTGCGGGGAGTAGCAACAGGGCATGCTGGACCCTGGGAACGCACATAAGGGCTAGTGCGGAGAGCCGGAACAGGGCATGCTGGACCCTGGGGACTCACATAACGCCTAGTGCGGAGAGCCGGAACAGGGCATGCTGGACCCTGGGACTCACATAACGCCTAGTGCGGAGAGCAGCAACAGGACGCACAGGACTCGGGAGACACACAGGAGGCTTGGGGCGTGGTGTAGGCACTGGTGGGAAAGGGCTGGCGACGCGCACCGTATCCCTAGTGCGAGTGGCCGGGAACAGGTCGGGCTGGGCTGGCGACGCGCACCGTACACTTGGTGCGGGTGGCAGGAACAGGCCGAACCGGGCTGGCGACGCGCACCGTAGGCTTCCTACGAGGCTCAGGAACAGGCCGGGCTGGGCTGGCGACGCGCACCGTACACTTGGTGCGGGTGGCAGGAACAGGCCGAAACCGGGCTGGCGACGCGCACCGTACACTTAGTGCGAGGGGCCGGAACAGGCCGTACCGTACGGGGAACACACACTACTGGCTGTACCTCGGGATTAGGAACGGGCCGGACCGGACTGGTTACACACCCCAGTACCTCTCGCCGAGCCTCTACACCTTCCTTCCCTGCTTTTCCCAGTAGCCCCCTTAACCTGGTAGCCTCCTGAATCCGCCCCTTCTCTGCTCTTCTCTGCCTCCGTCAGCCCCCTTAACCTGGTAGCCTTTTGAATCTGCCTTGTGGCAGCCTCCTGCTGCTCAGTCGCCCAAGCCATGTGCCCCCCCCCCCAAAATTTTCTTGGGGTTGCCTCTCGTCCTTCCGACGTTGGCTCTGCCGACGCCGTTGCTCCTCTCTCCCGTCGCCTCTCCTCTGTTTCGCTCCATGGACGGCGATCCATGCCATCCAGGATTTCTTCCCACGTCCAGGACCCTTTTTCCGTCCAAAAGCTCCTCCCATGTCCAGACCTTTGGAGCTGGGTATAAATCCTGTGTAGGTGGATCCTGTTTTTGCCGCTTGACACGCCGCTTGGTCCTTTTATGGTGGTTTTTCTGTCACGATCGTCTGAGGAAGCGGACCAATACGCAGCGTTGCGAGTGAACATGATGACTTTAATTAGAAAAGCACGTCAATACAAAACAAAAGACGAAAGTGAAGTCCAACAGTGACAAAAGACTGAACTTGGAACAAAAACCCACAACCCACATGCGAACACAGACAGTTTAAATATGGCTCCCAATCAGAGATAACGAGCCGACAGCTGACACTCGTTACCCTCCGATTGGGAGTCACACACTACAACAATCAACAACCTAGAAATAGACACACAGGAACTCCCAACCTAGAAATAAACGTGACAGACATGCAAACATATAAAATCACCCAAAACCCAACAAAACAACATACACCCTGGCTCAAATACACAAGTCCTGGAGCCAGAGTGTGACAAGGAGCTGGCAGGGTGAAAAAATGCTTAAATTGATGGGTTTTTTTTTTTTTAATTGGATTTGTATGTGATGAATAGCTTGGAAGGGAATGCATTAATGAGGAGCACTGTACTGATATGGATTGTTTCACATGACAGGCTGATAAGAACACTCTCTCTTTGATGTCTGTGAAACTGTCCTTGAACCTGGCTTCAGTGGATTTTGTGTATTTTCGGTGCTGACTCCGCAGGTTATTATCATAGCAAACTATGCCTGGTAACAAATGGAACGGATTGGCTGAAATGGAGTCTGGACCACACTCAGTCCTTTGCTCTGGTTGGCCAACAGAAGAAGTGGAGGATTTCTGTCAGAGTATTTTTAAGAAGAACTTAGAACAATGGATTAGTTAACTGAGTGCCCTGCGTGGTATTTCAGTGGACCCGTATATACGAACCTTCATACTTATCATACATACATTTTGCATATAATAAATTAAGCTTGGATTGAAGATCTCTTGATTCTTATTCCAATACCAGATTTGAATTACGCAATTTCTAACAATTGGTGACCCCGACGTGATCTGGTAGCGGAACTTCACTTCGCTGGAATTCACCCAGCTATTGGACATCACTGTCGTCGAACTGTGTTTCACAAATTGCCCGGGCTTCTATAAAGGTAAGCAAAAACACCTATTGTAATATAAACTGAAGTTTTGCACATTGGCTTTATCCAAATTAATTTTGTGAAACACCTGTTTGATGTAAGTGAACCCTATTGTACTATAAATAACAATTACACTATACTATTTCGATTTCATAATATACTATGGCAAATGTTTGATAATTGTGATGGTTAAACCCATGGGAGTGCAAACTATGACTAGAGGTTCATAGGTGGCACTTTAAAGCGAATAAACAGTGTGACCTATGGTTAGAGGGTGTGACTCCCATAGGATGTATTTTAATTAAACAGTGTGTGACCTATGGTTAGAGGGTGTGACTCCCATAGGATGTATTTTAAATAAACATTGTGACCTATGGTTAGAGGGTGTGACTCCCATAGGATGTATTTTAAATAAACAGTGTGACCTATGGTTAGAGGGTGTGGACTCCCATAGGATGTATTTTAAATAAACAGTGTGACCTATGGTTAGAGGGTGTGACTCCCATAGGATGTATTTTAAATAAACAGTGTGACCTATGGTTAGAGGGTGTGACTCCCATAGGATGTATTTTTAAATAAATGGTGTGACCTATGGTTAGAGGGTGTGACTCCCATAGGATGTATTTTAAATAAATGGTGTGACCTATGGTTAGAGGGGTCTGACTCCCATAGAAGATATTCAACACAAGTGGTGTGACAGTACGGTTTATGACTTAAAAATCCTAGGAAGCATGATAAAAGGTTAGACAGTGAGAGTGTGGTCGTATGAATGAGAGTGTGAATGATAAACCAGTATACCTTGATAGAAAACTAATTGGAAGTTAAAACGTCTGTGGCTGTCCAAACTGTGTAATTTGGGGATAACTGTTGGGTTCGTGATTGTTTAAACCATATAACCCACCAATAACAATTGGGAACATAAGCTAAAGTGATTAATTGTGTGACTGAACTGGTTTTGAAATAGTTGTGTTGAAACAATTTGGTTTATTATTTGATTCAGTGTTTGATGTTTGACATAGCATAATACTGGTTTTAGGTGCTTGGGTTGAGCTTCTTTTTTGTTGATTATTTGATGTAATGTTTGACCCTGCAAAATACTGGTTAAACAATTAGATTGAAATAATTTTGGTTTATCGTTTCAATATAAACATGCACCAACTTTAACTAATTAGGTGGGAATGATTTGATTTAAATAAATAGATTAAAATACTTTAAATAACGGCAGAATATTTGGAACACTAAAACGAAAAACAGCTCTTCAAAAAGCCTGCTCTCCTCAAAAGCTGAAGAGAGAGTTGCGAGGGGAGGGCTGGAGAGAGCGAAACTGTGGCTTTTGGAGCGAGGAAAGACTGGGAGTGGCTGGGAACACACCACGGGGTGATTATTTGAGAGGTGCATGTGGGTTTCTGACGAGGGATGAGATGGGTGAGAAAGTAGAGAATATTTACATTTGCATTTTTGGTGATTTGGCAGACGCTCTTGTCCAGAGCGACTTGCAGGAGCGATTGGGGTTGAGTGCCTTGCTCGAGGGCACATCGGCAGATTTTTCGCCTGGTCGGCTCGGGGATTGGAACCGGCGACCTCTCGGTTGTTGGCGCGGCGCTACTGATCACTAAGCTGCCTGCCGCCCCATATGAGTTTAAGGTTGTGGCGTTGTTTGATCATGTGATAAGGTTTAATTTGTAATCGGACCATAACTAAAGTGGTTAATAACAAGTAATGTATAGGTAGGGGAGGGGGCTCACATTGAACTATTATGGTTTATTTGGCATTTCAATGGCATAAGGTGAAATCTGTATGCATGAGGGGAATTCGATTATGTATTATTATAGTATTATGGACACTCCGTATAAATAAACTGAACCAAACAAGACGTTACTACAGCAATAGAGAATAGTTAATGTTGTTACGTTAGTTCTTAAACCCGATGATAGAGGAAAATGCAGAACGCTGTTAGAGTGTGTTTTATTTAGGCTACTAGGGTGTTGAGACGGAAGGGCTGGCTAGACGGGGGTGATGACGTGGCCTGGATGTGCGACGTGAAAGTATTTACGTTGAGAGAATCATAGATGGTGTGGAGTGACTGGCGATGTCCCTGGTTCGAACACAGGTAGGGACAGTAGACAAAGCTTTCGCAGTGGGGCTATATACCTAGATTACTATGTGAAAGGTTGAATTAGATAGCTTAAATAGAAAGTATTCTAGAAAAAGTCTATGAAAATATGTTATAAAGTTACCATGCGCTCTCCCCGAAGGAGCAAGGGGAGGGTGAGAGACAGTACAGTTCAGATGGTAGAAACATCATTAAATGTATGCTAATCAACGATAGCAAGTAGTTGTTTTATTAATTAGGGCATAATCAGAGAGAACAGTTAAATAAATTGAATAGCGAACTGAAATGGTTAGCGGGGTGAAATTAGGAATTAGATTGATACAAACATTATTGATGGGTTAAGACTGGGGATAACCAGGAGAAAGAGAGATAGCTCATCTCGTTGGAATGTTGCCCAGGGCTAGGGGAGCAGTAGTGAAGTTAGGCAGTGTTTAGGTCATAAAAGTGAACTACCAAATTAAGGCCTGGCTATTTGTGGTTGTTTTTCAAATTGGGTTTTTCAAACAAAAAACAAAACACCTAGTATGATGTTTATAAAGCCTTGTTGTTTCAATTTTTTTGGGGGGGTTTCAGCAGGTCAAGAGTGATAGGTCTTAGAGGAGCACAACAGTGAATTTTTATTATGGAGTTTTTTTTAGCTTTTGGCTGAGTTTGGGGTATATATGATTTCTTTAGGAGAATGAATGTCATGAGGACTTAATGAACACTTGGGATAACTAACATTTATGAAATATTTAGAATAATGGTAATGTTTAGTATACTATGGGATTAAACAGTTCGTTAAAATTATTTCAATTGCCTCTGAACTCTGTTTTAACATTCTGGTGTTTATTTTAATCATCCACACTAGTAAATTCTAAGGCATGAGAGGAGGACTTTAAAGATAGTTTTTTTACTAAGTTGAGGGTAATTTGTAATACTGTGCAAATTTGTGAAGAAGATTATAATTTGGTAATAATATATTTGATTTGAACCATAAAATAACAGAAGAGAGAGAGTGGAGGAATGGCAATTGGATAATGAATTACCAATATAAACTAAAGTGATTGTTTTAGGTAGGGTGTAATATTGACACATGGCCAAATCATGTGTCAAAAAGGGGGATGGTTGGATTAGATGTTAAATATATACGAAGGAGAGGACAAAATACTTTTAAAAAAACAACATGTATGATAGTTTATTAACCACACCTGTATGTCAGAGGTTTTGTGCCCCACAGGTGAACTAAAGGAGAAGGTGACCCACTCTATCTAACCAGGAGACTGAATCAGGCCTGGCGGGAAGGGCCCTACCAAGTACTGCCTTTGCCAGCAGAATAGCTGAGAGATCCATTTGGGTGCATGTCACTCACTGTAAAAAGGTAAACCCAGCTACACTGACGAACAAACACAGAGTTAGGAGAAAGATCCGATCACCACAAGGGGCTCGGGGGGTTGGCTCCTTAACGAAGATTCCCTTACCCTGTCTGATCATCCCTGTGTGGTAGTTCGATAGAAGGTAAAGCATGGGTTGGCCTCTGGCATCTGACATGTTCTCAGGGCAAGGGTGGGGATTCACAGGTCTCCCGACGGTAGGTAGCTGTCTGATTGTGGGGGCCATATTCCTAACACACACGGACCCTCCTGTTTCAGCCAGAAGTAGTAGTTAACCTAACACAAGTTGAAAAAGGCATAGGAGACAGCTAGACATAGGGAAAGGGGAAATTCTAGAGTAAACCTCTCTGAGGGAGGTAGTTGAGACCGGGGCTGTGGTAAAGATAGTGCAAAAACTATAGACCTGGAGGAAGTAGTACAGGTGAAACGGGGTATAGAAAATCTTAACCTGTGGTTGGAATGGATTCAGTATACGGCAAAAAACTATGTCTAAAGAGGACTGTTTTGCCTGTGGGACAGCCAAACCAGGGTTGACAACTACTCCGTTCCCCTTGACAGGCTTTGACTCTCTGTCAGGTTTTATCCTCCATGCAAGCCCGATAACGGGGTCGTCCCGACCTGGGTTGCCTCAATTTGAAGTCACAGGGGATTCTAAATTGTTTTTCTAGTCTAATCTCTCCTCTTTGTTGCAGCAGAGGATTTTAGGCCCCAAAACCAGACCCGTACTGACATCTGATGGATGTGTGGTGATAACTGATTGTGAACTCAACTACATATGTAAACAATCAAACGTGTCAGAGACTGGTGAGTTGTCACGTAGAAAGTAGGACCTCCTCCAGGAATCCCTTTGATGAAAGGATATATATATATTGATGGGAATTAGGAGTACCCCGAGGGGTTCCAGAACAATTCAAAGCTAGGAATCAGATCGCAGCTGGGTTTGAATCAAGTATTTTCTGGTGGTCAACAATTAATAAAATGTAGATTGGATAAATTATATTTAATATAACCAGCAAAAGATTTATAAACCACACTCTGATGCAATAAAGGGATTAGCTGAGCAGACAGCGGCAACTAGCTTAATGACATGGCAGAATAGAATAGCTTTAGATATGCTTTTGGCTGAGCAGGACGGGGTTTGTGTTCTGTTTGGATATATGTGTTTTACTTTCATCTCCAACAATATAGCACCGGACGGGCCCGTGGACCAAAGCGCTTGAGTGACCATCACCACGCTGGCGAACGAACTGGTTGAGAACTCTGGTATTGATAGCTCCATAAACGGTTGGTTTGATAACATATTTGGTAAATGGAAAACTATTGTTGTGACTATTCTGGGTGAAGTTATAGCTTCTATGGGTATACTTGTTCTTTGTGGATGTTTGTCTTATTTCCTGGCTGAGTGACTGGTTTGGTGAGTACTCTTCTATGGTGGTTACTGGATTTCTGACCCTAGTAATTGTGTTTTTGCTGTTAATGTGTTGTGCTGCTTGCATCGTCCCCTGTCTCAGGAGGTCAGTGGTAGGAGTGGTGCAGGTGTCAGGTATGATGCTGTTTGTTACACCGGCCCAGGATGATGCGGGTGACTCTGCTACTGACTCTGAGACCAAGCTGGATGATCCATGGTTTGCCTAGTAAAATACATATACGCATTTATTTTCAGTTCTTGCTCATTTATTACCTTATGTTTTTACTAACCACTGTGATTGTTTATTCTTCCTGATGTGAAGGTAAAGGATTCCTGGGTGGCTGGTAGCCAACTCAGTACATGTTAGGTGTAGGGGAGGAATAGAGGGTTAAAATTATTATTTTTTATTTTTTATTAACATTAAATGTTGTGATTTAATTTCCATATCCTGTTATTCTTAAAGGTGATTATACTCTGTTTAGAGTGACACCATAAATGGTGTCAAAAGAGGGAATTCAAAAATTTCCCTTTAAAAATCTTTAATCACACCCTAGAGTTTTAATAATCTTGTGTTTTGTGTTCTATTAATCCTGTGTTTTATGCTTTATTAATCAAGTTAACCATGTGAATGTTTGTCTTTCCTTATGTGATGGTTTGAACTTCTTTGATGACTGGTAAACAGTTTGCAAGTTGGGTGTCGATGGAAGGACTGAAGGACTTATATTATCAAATTGTCTATTAATAAAAGTGTTTATTTTTGTTTGTATTGTATTTTAATGAGTGACACCCTAGAGGTGTCAAAAGGGGGAATTGATGGGTTTTATTTTTTAATTGGATTTGTATGTGATGAATAGCTTGGAAGGAATGCATTAATGAGGAGCACTGTACTGATATGGATTGTTTCACATAACAGGCTGATAAGAACACTCTCTCTTTGATGTCTGTGGAAACTGTCCTTGAACCTGGCTACAGTGGATTTTGTGTATTTTCGGTTGCTGACTCCGCAGGTTATTATCATAGCAACTATGCCTGGTAAACAAATGGAACGGATTGGCTGAAATGGAGTCTGGACCACACTCAGTCCTTTGCTGCTCTGGTTGGCCAACAGAAGAAGTGGAGGATTTCTGTCAGAGTATTTTAAGAAGAACTTAGAACATGGATTAGTTAACTGAGTGCCCTGCGTGGTATTTCAGTGGACCCGTATATACGAACCTTCATACTTATCATACATACATTTTGCATATAATAAATTAAGCTTGGATTGAAGATCTCTTGATTCTTATTCCAATACCATATTTGAATTACGCAATTTCTAACAAAACATAAGGCCTGTTTTTTCGCGATTACTTCATAACCAGGGACAGAAGGTAATATTATGAAACTGGGCTCCATGGCGGATGCAATGAACTAATTTTATCAGAAATAAACGTTGTAAAAAATGTCACTTGAGGCGCCCCGAAAATAATATTCAAAAAGTTCAGTCTCTTGGACACAGAGGGGTTAAACACTAAAGTTACCGTCCATCTAGTGAAGAGAGGAGAACCGGACAGAGGGATGGTAGGTAGCCAGCATCCGTCAACGAGAGAGGGAGAAGCCCTCCACCGTATTTAACAGGATGTGGAAGAAACAACCAGGAGCTCCATCGGTCCACAAGAAAAGCAGGCAGCAGGTGATGATGTAGTGGTAGCTAGGATAACTAGGATGCTGCTGGTAGAGTAGCTAGCTTAGCTAGCTGTACCGACTAGCTTGGATAGCTAGCAGGTCATTCGTCTGTCCCTCGAGGATGATGACGAATCCGGTGAACCACAAAGATGAAACAAGGATAGCGAGTGAAAAGGGATCTGGCTACACTCATACTGTCACTGGGGGGGGGGGGAACCATTACGCAAAAAAGCAAATTGAACAATAAACTTCGTGTCCTCAACACTGTAACGAACTCCGTCGTTGTTCCCCAACATCACCTCAGTCCCACTCAGCGCGTAACTGGACAATATGCTTGGCGCCAAACCGTAAGTGGACGCGGACAGTTCCAGAACGCAGACATGAGCAGAGCATCACAATACATTTACATTTTAATCACTTAGCAGACGCTCTTATCCCAGAGCGACTTACAGTTAGTGAGTGCATACATAACCCCAGTCTTTACACTGGCTTACATTAGTAATATTCATTTATTTATTTTTTATATGTAAAACAAACATTCAACGTTTTTTAATAACAATATTTTGAGATCTGGGCCCATATCCACAAAGTGTCTCAGAGTAGAACATTGGTCGTATAAGTGCTGAGAAGAAAGACATTTTACACTGATGGGTATAAATTAAAGCTATGCATGAACCCTCTAGTCCCACCTAGTCGGGCAGATATTTAGGACACCTCATGAGCTGTCCTAACCAGTTAAGAGTTAACAGCAGGTGTCTTGATAATACTATATAATAATGCAGTGAGTCAGTGGTTTCCTGCGCCACATGTAATTGCTTTGGAGTAGTTAAAATAATGTTTTTCTATATTTTCTATATGATCAATCCATAAATAATATAGACCTACATGCAACAGTTTCTCTTCAGCTTTTGACAATGATTTCTGTATAATAATTATGTATAATAAATGTTGGTGATTCAATAGCCTAGTTTAATCATTACATGTCTTTTAACACACTGTCTATGTTTTGCTCAGTCTGGCAGTTACCCAGAACTATCATAGGCTCTCTCTCTTGTGGCTGCTGCTGATGACAACTGAATGTATGTTATAATAATAATGATGTCTGCATAACATTTTGTCTTCATTTTGGCAGATTTAACTCATGCTTATTTCTGAATATTAACTCAGGTTTTCGCCCAGCGGCAAATGAGTTGGAGCTGTGGCAGGCGTTGGACCTGTGGCCGAAAAGTGTCCAGTTTGAATCCCGGGCCGGGCGCTGGCAAAGAACGGACGGAATTGATCTGACCCCTGGAGGGCTGCTGGGTCACGTCCTAAAAACAATCACCTTTCGTTGGGCCCTTGAGCAAGGCCCTTAACCCCACAACATGCTCTCCATCCAGGGCGCTGCACTGCAGCTTGAACCTGTGCTGGTCTCAACTGTATGTGTGAGGTCTGCTGTTTGGGGGGTTATGAACGGAGCAGAAAATACATTTTTGTTGTTTGCTGGAACTAATGGACAAAGTTGTACTGTATTGTAATGTATTGTATTGTAAAGAAGTCAGCCAGAGTTGGGCCATCGTTCGAACAAAGAGATGCCTCCCTGGCCACCAGTTGTGTTTTGAATATGACGAAGATAAATTCTACCCCGCATACAATACTTTCATACACAGTAATTACTGTTTTATATATATAATAATAATAATTAATATACACATTACATTTTGGATAGATAGTACTCAGACATCTATAGTGTTTACAGTAATGACTATTACCGATCATGATCTTTTTTAATCCCACCCTCTTGCTACTCTCAGCCCCGCCCACCTATCTCCGTAGAACATCCTCTTTTGATTTCCACCTGCCATATTTTTTTCAGCTGCGCTGTGATTTCTTACATGCATTTTTAACCTTTCTAGTCGCATAGTATCCACAGACTGTAAGTTAAAGATCAATATTTTTCATAAGAGTATTGTTCTATTGTTGATTGACTGACTATGGCTTTTCCAAATCCCCAGCACTGCTATTTCTAAGGATAATTTTTAATGAATATTGGGATTTTTCAACCATTCCTATTTTCCTATAAATTATATAAAAAATATTCCTATTTAATAGTAGTAGCCATAATTCATAAATGGCACCATGCAGGGTTCTATATGGAACCATTTTGGTTCAGGGAAGAAGAACCTCTAGAGTTCTGATTAAAGAACCCTATAAAAGGTTTCTATATATAACTTTTAGTGGTTCCATATATAAAGCAAGCGATAGAACCCTTTTTGGTTTAAACAGGAGTGTAGAGTGTGTTGATTTAATAATAATATGCCATTTAGCAGACGCTTTTATCCAAAGCGACTTACAGTCATGCGTGCATACATTTTTGTGTATGGGTGGTCCCGGGGATCGAACCCACTACCTTGGCGTTACAAGCGCCGTGCTCTACCAGCTGAGCTACAGAGGTAGTATTGTCAAAATTCCGCTTGGAACAACGATCAGAATTAGTAAAAACAATAAGGTTCTGCATGACAACATATTAGACAATAATTAAGAGTAGGATAAATGATTGTGTCATGCAGAACTTTCTATAGATGTGTGTGTATGCTGGTAAAGATGTGTGTGGTGTGTTGGTGAGACATCCACATATCACAGTCCAAATATACAGGATACAAACATTTTCATTCCAGCTATATAGCATTTTGCTAACAAAAATTCATACACAAAAATCTATTAATTAAAATCTTAGAGACAACAATATTTGACAGACACATGAAGGTACCCATAAGCAATCATTTCTGATGTAAAATAACAAACGTGAAAAATTGTGTATATAACGTTTTAGAAATAAACTCTTTATAAATCCTTAAAGAACATTGTCATCTCACCCTCTTAGCTTTGGTGTCATGTTTCCCCAGAGATACTCATTTTAGAGGCAGGCCCCCCCTCCTCTCTCTCTCCAGAGAGACTCAGTTTAGAGGCAGGGACCCCCCTCCTCTCTCTCCACAGAGAGAACTCATTTTCGTTCACTGACCCCTAAACAGAGATGCAGCATGGTGGTTGTGGTAACACAGTGACAACTAATTATTGAAGGTCAATTGTTCTATTTTATTCATATCTCTTAGAAATAA
>CM072257.1:6956317-6963817 GCA_036851935.1 Coregonus suidteri | reverse complement strand
TCTCATCTTTTTAAGTGGGAGAACTTGCACAATTGGTGGCTGACTAAATAATTTTTTCCCCCACTGTATGTATTCTGTACCTCATTATAGATTCATCTGTGGTCGGTTCAGCTAGATATGTATTCTGTACCTCATTATAGATCCATCTGTGGTTGGTTCAGCTAGATATGTATTATGTATCTCTATATAGACCCATCTGTGGTTGGTTCAGCTAGATATGTATTCTGTACCTCATTATAGATCCATCTGTGGTTGGTTCAGCTAGATATGTATTCTGTACCTCATTATAGATCCATCTGTGGTTGGTTCAGCTAGATATGTATTCTGTACTCATTATAGATCCATCTGTGGTTGGTTCAACTAGATATGTGTTCTGTACCTCATTATAGATCCATCTGTGGTTGGTTCAACTAGATATGTATTCTGTACCTCATTATATATCCATCTGTGGTTGGTTCAGCTAGATATGTATTCTGTACCTCATTATAGATCCATCTGTTTGTGGGTTCAGCTAGATATGTATTCTGTATCTCGATATAGACCCATCTGTGGTTGGTTCAACTAGATATGTATTATGTACCGTCATTATAGATCCATCTGTCAGCATTGTAAACAATGTCAAGTCTAGAGTGGAATGTCACACACACGGTTTGTGATACCACAACTGTCTCACAACAGTTCCTCTGCATTACAGCCCCACCCTGTGGTTTACATCAGTATTGCAGCTGTGTCAATCAGGCCAGTTTGGAGTGGATGAATTAAATATTCTTTAAAAGGGTTTTTATTTATCTAAACATTATTTTTGTTTGTTTTTTTGCCGCAAAATTGTATTTGTACAGAAAGGGCACACGTAGAAGACACACGTAACTAGTATTGTTAAAATAATTTAATAACACAACACTAACAACCAGGCTATACAGTAGAAGAACGGCTGAGACAAAACACCATTTTCATTTCAGAATCCTAGTAAACAATACAGTAGTTGTATTTGGTGTATCACAAAAACATTTACATTACATTACATTTACGTCATTTAGCAGACGTATCTTATCCAGAGCGACTTACAAATAGGTCCATTCACCTTATAGCCAGTGGGATAACCACTTTACAATATGTTTTTGTTTTTTTTTAAACAGTAATGCTCATTCGTTTTCATAACACAATTATAATTAGTTGGATCCTAAACATATCCCCATTTTCCTTCATCAAGAAACCTGTTGTTGTTTATGAATGAACTTTGTCTGAAGGGGATGACTAGCCTGGTGGCCAGTCTGTTCTTGCTTTCTTGACAACTCTTTATGGAATTGTCATGTTTGACTTGACAATGACAAGCTAGGAGTTGACACTACTCTATAGTAAAGCAAAATAAACATTTAAAAGGTTTATAAAATGTTGTTTTTTTCCCTAAACGCTGATATCACAGCTTTCCTCTTTGGCAAAGCGGAGAAAAATATATATATATTTTGAAAAGCACTCTAACAATGAAACTGAGCTCAACAAAGCAACTCAACCCCACTATGTATCTAAAAAGGTATGTAGAACATGTAATAAACATTCAACAGCAAACACTATGTACAGTGAGGGAAGAAAAGTATTTGATCCCTTGCTGATTTTGTACGTTTGCAAATCAATTATAACATTTTTCGACATGGCATGCGTTTTTCTGGATTCTTTTGTTGTTATTCTGTCTCTCACTGTTCAAATAAACCTACCATTAAAATTATAGACTGATCATTTCTTTGTCAGTGGGCAAACGTACAAAATCAGCAGGGGATCAAATACTTTTTTTCCCTCACTGTACATCTTGTCCACTGGAAAAACCTTGGATTGTCTGTTCTTCTTCTGTAGTTTACTCACACATGGGTATGTATAATGTAGACCTGGGTTCAAATAGGATTTGTTTTCTTACAAATGCCTTAGCTGGGCTTTTTTGAGCTTACCTGGCACAATGAAACCAATGGAATAATCCCAAAGTGCAAACACTCAAAATGTAAACAATGCTCAAAGTGTTTGACAGAAAACAAATACTATTTGAACTCATCTGTGTGGGTGTTAGTGGCTGTTGCTGGTGTAAGTGCCTTGCTTAAGGGCACAGACAGATTTTTACCTTGACGGCTCAGGTATTCGAACCAGCAACTTTTCAGTTACTGGGGGCCCCACTAGGTAATCTTACCATACCCAGTTCACGCCCTCAAAGAAGACACTGTTCAAGTGTTCAAATGTAGTCCATGAAGAGGTATTAGGATTGTGTGCACAGCTATTCTGACGTACAATGCAAACTGTTGCTACACATTTGGTCAAAGATGAGTTCAGACCTAAATCAGGCTTCATAGTATCTGTTATATCTTGTGACAAAGTGTCCTGGTTCAATTATCTTCTGTTTTCAGAGAAAATGGAGGGTCAAATTTGATGCAACTACAAAATCCCAGTAAAAACCAAGGAAACAGCAGTAAATGAGGTTACTGCCATCTGGCTTTGGTTCCACCCATGTTCTACTGCAGTTACTACGGTTTTTTTCCTTGTATTCTATCAGGCTCTGAGTTCAGGCCATCCCGACCATGACACTCACCCTCACACACTCCATGAAGACAGCCAGTGATCCAGTTTATCACCAGAATAAACACGGCACAATCCCGCGGAAACATTAAGGTGTAACTCGCATTGAAATGCAAAATACCCAGATAATGGTAAGAAAGACAGCAAACTAAATATTTAAACGCTCGCTAACATAAAGAAAAGGACAGCATTGATAGTAATACAAAGTCACATAAGTATAAACATTCTCCGTGATGAAATAGTTCTTACCTTATGGATAAAAACAGCTTGAGGGTTGCTACAATACAACATTCAAAACATGAAAACACAACTACACAACACCATTAAAAACCACAAGAAGGCTGTCTTGCGCTAATGCATTGTTTTTAAAAATGCAGTTACAACTGGAGTATCAAGCATGGTTTAGGATCATTCACAACAGAGCTCTAACGATGTCACAACATTCAGTTCAGTGTTAGTGGCTGTTGCTGTGGTTGAATGATGTTGCTTGCAGAACGCAGCCTTGGTGCACCATGGTCTCCCTGTTGGGACCCTGCACTCAGTAGGAGGTAAACCCTGTGATTTTGTGCCATCATTTGCATGAATGCCTCAGAGGCGTCGTGGTCAAGTTCAGTCCAGTTTCTTTTTGCCACCCATTGCTTGTGATGTTGCGGCAGGTAGCTTAGTGGTTAAGAGCGTTGTGCCAGTAACTGAAAGGTTGCTGGTTCTAATCCTCAAGCCGACTAGGTGAAAAATCTGTCGATGTGCCCTTGAGCAAGGCACTTAACCCTAATTGTTCCTGTAAGTCGCTCTGGATAAGAGCATCTGCTAAATGACAAAAAAAAAAAAAAAAAAAAAATGTTGGAGGAAAGTTTTGTGCATTTAGTCTACTGAATGCCACAGAGGCGTCGTGGTCAGCTTCAGTCCAGTCTCTTTTACTGTCATCCACTGAACTTTTCCTTGTTTACGTTTGAGGTTTTAACCGTGGAGTGTGTGACTGTCACCGGCCCCAGTATCACCAGGTGGTGTCTCCCAGTATCACCAATCAAATCAAATCAATGTTATTTGTCACTTACACGTGTTAGGCAGCAGATGGTTATTGTGGGTGTAGCGAAATGCTTGTGCTTCTAGCTCCGACAGTGCAGTAATATCTAACAAGTAATATCTAACAATTTCACAACATATACCCAATACACACAAATCTAAGTAAGGAATGGAATTAAGAATACAGTTGAAGTCGGAGGTTTACATACACCTTAGCCGAATACATTTAAACTCAGTTTTTCACAATTCCTGACATTTAATCGTAGTAAAAATTCCCTGTCTTAGGTCAGTTGGGATCACCACTTTATTTTAAAAATGTGAAATGTCAGAATAATAGTAGAGAGCATGATTTATTTAAGCTTTTATTTATTTCATCACATTCCCAGTGGGTCAGAAGTTTACATGCACTCAATTAGTATTTCGTAGCATTGCCTTTAAATTGTTTAACTTGGGTCAAACGTTTTGGGTAGCCTTCCACAAGCTTCCCACAATAAGTTGGGTGAATTTTGGCCCATTCCTCCTGACAGAGCTGGTGTAACTGAGTCAGGTTTGTAGGCCTCCTTGCTCGCACACGCTTTTTCAGTTCTGCCCACAAATTTGCTATAGGATTGAGGTCAGGGCTTTGTGATGGCCACTCCAATACCTTGACATTGTTGTCTTAAGCCATTTTGCCACAACTTTGGAAGTATGCTTGGGGTCATTGTCCATTTGGAAGACCCATTTGCGACCAAGCTTTAACTTCCTGACTGATGTCTTGAGATGTTGCTTCAATATATCCACATCATGTTCCTTCCTCATGATGCCATCTATTTTGTGAAGTGCACCAGTCCCTCCTGCAGCAAAGCACCCCCACAGCATGATGCTGCCACCCCCGTGCTTCACGGTTGGGATGGTGTTCTTCGGCTTGCATGCACCCCCTTTTTCCTCCAAACATAATGATGGTCATTATGGCCAAACAGATCTATTTTTGTTTCATCAGACCAGAGGACATTTATCCAAAAAGTACGATCTTTGTCCCCATGTGCAGTTGCAAACCGTAGTCTGGCTTTTTTATGGAGGATTTGGAGCAGTGGCTTCTTCCTTGCTGAGCGGCCTTTCAGGTTATGTCGATATAGGACTCGTTTTGCTGTGGATATAGATACTTTTGTACCTGTTTCCTCCAGCATCTTCACAAGGTCATTTGCTGTTGTTCTGGGATTGATTTTCACTTTTCGGACCAAAGTACGTTCATCAGAACGCGTCTCCTTCCTGAGCGGTATGACGGCTGCGTGGTCCCATGGTGTTTATACTTGCGTACTATTGTTTGTACAGATGAACGTGGTACCGTCAGGCATTTGGGAATTGCTCCCAAGGATGAACCAGAATTGTGGAGGTCTACAATTTTTTTCTGAGGTCTTGGCAGATTTCTTTTGATTTTCCCATGATGTCAAGCAGAGAGGCCTTGAAATACATCCACAGGTACACCTCCAATTGACTCAAATGATGTCAATTAGCCTATCAGAAGCTTCTAAAGCCATGACATCATTTTCTGGAATTTTCCAAGCTGTTTAAAGGCACAGTCAACTTAGTGTATGTAAACTTCTGACCCACTGGAATTGTGATACAGTGAATTATAAGTGAAATAATCTGGCTGGAAACATTTGCTGGAAAAATTACTTTTGTCATGCACATATTAGATGTCCTAACCGACTTGCCAAAACTATAGTTTGTTAACAAGAAATGTGTGGAGTGGTTGAAAAACGAGTTTTAATGACTCCAACCTAAGTGTATGTAAACTTCAGACTTCAACTGTATATGCTATACTATATAGAGAAGTCTACTATACTGTATATATACTATATAGAGAGAATATATTATACTGTATATATACTATACTATAGAGAGAGTCTATTATACTGTATATATACTATACTACAGAGAGAGAGTCTACTATACTATATATATACAGTGGGGGAAAAAAGTATTTAGTCAGCCACCAATTGTGCAAGTTCTCCCACTTAAAAAGATGAGAGAGGCCTGTAATTTTCATCATAGGTAAACGTCAACTATGACAGACAAATTGAGATTTTTTTTCTCCAGAAAATTACATTGTAGGATTTTTTATGAATTTATTTGCAAATTATGGTGGAAAATAAGTATTTGGTCACCTACAAACAAGCAAGATTTCGGGCTCTCACAGACCTGTAACTTCTTCTTTAAGAGGCTCCTCTGTCCTCCACTTGTTACCTGTATTAATGGCACCTGTTTGAACTTGTTATCAGTATAAAAGACACCTGTCCACAACCTCAAACAGTCACACTCCAAACTCCACTATGGGCAAGACCAAAGAGCTGTCAAAGGACACCAGAAACAAAATTGTAGACCTGCACCAGGCTGGGAAGACTGAATCTGCAATAGGTAAAGCAGCTTGGTTTGAAGAAATCAACTGTGGGGAGCAATTATTAGGAAATGGAAGACATACAAGACCACTGATAATCTCCCTCGATCTGGGGCTCCACGCAAGATCTCACCTCGTGGGGTCAAAATGATCACAAGAACGGTGAGCAAAAATCCCAGAACCACACGGGGGGACCTAGTGAATGACCTACAGAGAGCTGGGACCAAAGTAACAAAGCCTACCATCAGTAACACACTACGCCGCCAGGGACTCAAATCCTGCAGTGCAGGACGTGTCCCCCTGCTTAAGCCAGTACATGTCCAGGCCCATCTGAAGTTTGCTAGAGTGCATTTGGATGATCCAGAAGAGGTTTGGGAGAATGTCATATGGTCAGATGAAACCAAAATAGAACTTTTTGGTAAAAACTCAACTCGTCGTGTTTGGAGGACAAATAATGCTGAGTTGGATCCAAAGAACACCATACCTACTGTGAAGCATGGGGGTGGAAACTTCATGCTTTGGGGCTGTTTTTCTGCAAAGGGACCAGGACGACTGATCCGTGTAAAGGAAAGAATGAATGGGGCCATGTATCGTGAGATTTTTTTTTTTTTGTAAAAACCTCCTTCCATCAGTAAGGGCATTGAAGATGAAACGTGGCTGGGTCTTTCAGCATGACAATGATCCCAAACACACCGCCCAGGCAACGAAGGAGTTGCTTCGTAAGAAGCATTTCAAGGTCCTGGAGTGGCCTAGCCAGTCTCCAGATGTCAACCCTATAGAAAATCTTTGGAGGGAGTTGAAAGTCCCGTGTTGCCCAGCGACAGCCCCAAAACATCACTGCTCTAGAGGAGATCTGCATGAGAGATGGGCCAAATACCAGCAACAGTGTGTGAAAACCTTGTGAAGACTTACAGAAAACGTTTGACCTGTGTCATTGCCAACAAAGGGTATATAACAAGTGTTTGAGACACTTTTGTTATTGACCAAATACTTATTTTCCACCATAATTTGCAAAAAAAAAATTCATAAAAAATCCTACAATGTGATTTTCTGGATTTACAGGCCTCTCTCATCTTTTTAAGTGGGAGAACTTGCACAATTGGTGGCTGACTAAATACTTTTCCCCCCCAACTGTACTATACTATATAGAGAGAGTATACTATGCTGTATATATACTATACTATAGAGAGAGTCTACTATACTGTATATGTACTATACTATAGATAGAGAGTATACGATACTGTATATATACTAGAGAGAGAGTCTACTATACTGTATATATACTAATACTATAGAAGAGAGAGTCTACTATCTTTATATATACTATACTATAGAGAAGAGATGTACTACTATCACTGTATATATACTATACTAGAGAGAGAGAGTCTACTATACTGTATATATACTATAGAGAGAGAGTCTACTATACTGTATATATACTATACTATATAGAGAGAGCACTATACTGTATATATATACTATAGAGAGAGAGTATACTATACTGTATATATATATATAAGCTATAAGAGAGAGAGTCTACTATA
>CM072257.1:6924063-6955817 GCA_036851935.1 Coregonus suidteri | reverse complement strand
AGGGACTAGGACTAGGATGCTGCGGTAGAGTAGCTAGCTTAGCTAGCTGTACCGACTAGCTTGGCTAGCTAGCAGGTCGTTCGTCTTTTCCCTTGGGGATGATGACGAATCCGGTGAACCCACAAGATGAAACAGGATAGTGAGTAAAAAGGATCTGGCTACACTCATACTGTCACTGACCAAAAAGCTAATTGAACCAATAACTTGGGTGTCTCAACACTGTAACGAACTCCGTCGTTGTTCCCCAAGATCACCTCAGCCCACTCTGCGCGAAACGGGGACAATATGCTTGGCGCCAAACCGTACGTGGACGCGGACAGTTTGTACGGGGACACGGCCAGTTCCAGAACGGGACATGAGCAGAGCCACACAATAAACTAAACCCAGCCCTTTATAGTGGCTTACATTAGTAATATTCAAAAAATTATGATGGTCAGAAGGATGTAGTAGGCAAGCACCGACACGTGGCCATTTAAAACACTGAACTAAACAGTATATATTATAATATATATATATATATTATATATATATATATATATATTATATATATATATATATATATATATATATTATGTAAAACAAACATTCAAAGTTATTTTATAACAATATTTTGAGATCTGGGCCCTATCCACAAAGTGTCTCAGAGTAGAAAATGTGTCGTATAAGTGCTGACAATAAAAGACTTCTACTCTTATGGTATAAATTAAAGCTATGCATGAAGCCTCTAGTCCCACATAGTGGGTAATATTTAGGCAGGGGCGTGGGGTTCAATAGGGCGATATGGGCGACGCACTGCCAAACGGAAAAGAAGGGATTTTTTTTCAAATCAATTTCACGGCAACAGTATTATCAGTGTTGTAATCTAGACGTCTGATCTGCCCAGTGCCACACTGCCACTAAATTCCAATCAGGCTAAAGTCGTGCTTAAAATGCCCCCCCCCCCCCTTTTGGGCGATTTCAGTCGGGTTTTAAAATCGCCCAAGTCTGTCATAGACTCCCATGTAAAATCTTTTTTTTTTCAAATTTCGGGGGCTTTCAATAAAATCCTATGGTTTTGGGGGCTTGCACTTACCGCTTTGTATACTAACGAAACCATAAACCGTAACTAAAAAAAGGCGGGTAGAGCATAAATCAATTCACGTACTACATCAAGATGGCTATTTTTCATTTCAACCCGATTGCCCCTTTAAAATAAGTTCCTCAAAGAGACAACCACAAAGGCGGAGCGCTTTTTTGATTTCTTCCCCCATCTCGGATAAACCCTCAGTCTAAATCGCCAGTGTGGGCTTTTGAGAGACTAAAACGGTTTTTTTGCCGACACGTAAAGCAAACTCATTCGCAACTTCTTGGACCCAGGTGATGGGGCAGAGAAGGCAAAAGGTGGGTGACATTTCAAGAAAGGCCATTACGGCAGCATGGCACAGCTAAATTTGTCATGCAGCAAGCTAAAAGTAACTATAAACTAGTCCTCAGCATCCTGATTTCAATGAGAAATCATTGCCCGCTTTGCTGCTTGAAAAGAGAAAGACATTTTTCATACAAGAAAGTACCTCTCTTCTCTTTGTCCCCCTGTCTGTCTCTTTAACACACACACCCCAAATCAGTTCCAGTTGATGTTGTTTAAATATTTTTATTTTCTTTTTTAAAAAAAGTAAAAAATTTTTTTTACAATCTATACTTTGGCCAAATATGGTTTTCATATTTAAAAGCCTACAGATAGCTGTGTTTCCTTTTTATAAATTATTTTCAAATTCTTTTTTCAGCAAAATGATCACTGTTCATTTTCACAAACTTTTACAAAAGGGGAGAATATGGAATCTTTTAAAATTTCTTATTACCAATAAATTGCACAATTTTTTTGTAGCCCCATCAAAAACTCCTGCTTGCTCAGGTGCACATATTTTCCCAAATTTAAACCCGAGGCCTTTTTGAAACAAGTAATGTGTTTTTCCCGTATTTATTATATGCTGCCCCGTCTTCATGTTGTTGCTGACTATCTTTTTTTTTAAATTTGTAGTCACCTAAATCTCAAAAAATTGCCCCCCTGGGAAACTTTTCAGGAGCCGCCCTGATTTAGACCCTCATGAGCGTCCTAACCAGTTAAGAGTTAACGCGGTGTCTTGATAATACTATAAAAATGCGTGATCGTGGTCCCGTGCCACATGTATTGCTTTGGAGTAGTTTTAAAATATTTTCTATTTTCTATATAATCAAACCAAAAAAATTGATCTAAATGCAACATACTCTTCAGATTTGACAATGTTTCTGTATAATAAAATGTATTTAATGTTGGGATTCAAAAAGCCCAGTTAATCATTCCATGACTTTTAACACACTATCTATTATGTTTTGCTCAGTTGGCAAAAATTTTTTGGAGCTGGGGGTGTTGGACCTGTGCCGAAAAGTGTCCAGTTTGAATCCCCGGGGCCCGGCGTGGAAAAAAACGGGGGGAATTTATCTGATCATGGGGGCTGTTTTTTCCGTCCCCAAAAACATTTACGGGCCATCGTTCAAACAAAGAGATGCCTCCCTGGCCACCAGTGTGTTTGCATATAACCAAGATCAATTCTACCCCCCATACAATACTTGTATACACAGTAATTACTTTTTAATAATAATAATAATAATAATAATAATAATAATATTAATAATAATATTAATAATATAATTATAATAATATAATAATAATAATAATAATAATAATAATAATAATAATAATAATAATAATTAATTATACACATTACATTTTGGATGGATAGTACTCAGACATCTATAGTGTTTACAGTAATGACTATTACCGATCATGATCTTTTAAATCCCACCCTCTGCTACTCTCAGCCCACCCACCTATCTCCCTAGAACATCCTCTTTTTTGATTTCCCACCTGCCATATTTGTTCAACTGTGATGTGATGTCATACATGCATGTTTAACCTTTCTAGTCGCATAGTATCCACAGACTAAATTAAAGGTCAATATTTTTCATAAGAGTATTTATTCTATTGTTGATTGACTGACTATGGCTTTCCAAACCCCCAGCACTGCTATTTCTAAGGATAATCTTAAATGAATATTGGGATTTTTCAACCATTCCTATTTTCCTATAAATTATATTCTGAGCAAATAATATTCCTATTTAATAGTAGTAGCCATCATTCATAAATGGCACCATGCAGGGTTCTATATGGAACCATTTTGGTTCAGTGAAGAAGAACCTCTAGAGTTCTGATCAAAGAACCCTATAAAAGGGACTGTATATAGAACTTTTAGTGGTTCCATATATTAAGCAAGCGATAGAACCCTTTTGGGTTTAAACAGGAGTGAAGAGTGTGTTGATTTGACGGAAGTATTATCAAAATTCCACTTGTAACAACGATCAGAATTAGTAAAAACAACAAGGTTCTGCATGACAACATATTAGACAATAACTAAGAGTAGGCTAAATGATTGTGTCATGCAGAACTTCTATAGATGTGTGTGTGTGTATGATGGTAAAGATGTGGGTGTGTGTGTGTGTGTGTGTGTGTGTGTGTGTGTGTCTGTGTGTGTGTGTGTGTGTGTGTGTGTGTGTGTGCTGGTGAGACATCCACATATCACAGCCAAATATACAGGATACAAACATTTCATTCCAGCTATATAGCGTTTTGCAAAAATAAAAATTAATACGCAAAAATCTATTAATTAAAATCTTAGAAGAACAATATTTTACACGCACATGAAGGTACCCATAAGCAATCATTTCTGATGTAAAATAACAAACGTGAAACAATTGTGGATATAACGTTTTAGAAATAAACTCCTTATAAATTCTTAAAAACATTGTCATCTCACCTCTTAGCTTTGGTGTCATGTCCCCAAAAAGACTCATTTTAGAGGCAGGGCCCCCCTCCTCTCTCTCCCCAGAGAGACTCATTTTAGAGGCAGGGCCCCCCTCCTCTCTCTCCCCAGAGAGACTCATTTTAGAGGCAGGGCCCCCCTCCTCTCTCTCCCCAGAGAGACTCATTTTAGAGGCAGGGACCCCCTCCTCTCTCTCCCCAGAGAGACTCATTTTAGACCACTGACCCCTAAACAGAGATCCAACATGTTGGTTGTGGTTAACACAGTGACAACTAATTATTGAAGGTCAATTGTTCTATTTTATTCATTATCTCTTAGAAATAAAACATTTACTAACAGACACGTCCAAACAGTCAGGTGATTTAATGCAATCACATCAACACGTAGTCATGACTGATATTTTTAACCTTTTCTCCATGTAGTGGAACTAATAATAATAATATAATAATAATAATAATAATAATAATAATAACATAATAATTAGGGGTGTAACGATCCATCTACTACATCGATGTATCGATTTATATTCATATGATCCAACTACATCGATCTGTGCTAGGCGAGTTGGCCTTTTGGACAACATATATCGATCTAACATCGTTTTAAAATGTAATAAATCGATTGTATCGATACTAGGAAATAACCCATTGGATTTAAGCACGTCAGACTTTATATGCAGGGGTGCACATAACTGGTACGCAGATACGCAAGCGCGACAAAAATCAGGAATGCGTAATGCCACTTGTGTTACTACGCGCCTTTGCGTACTTGACCGATCTTCTCATCTAACCTTACACATGACATGTTGCTTGTCAACTACTGTCAGGGATGTCCAAAAAGCAACAGACATTAAGCAGATTCTTTGGAGTTTCGCCACCTACAAAGAAACGCCAACTGGAGCCAGAGCCGAAGAAAATACTTTTTTCGGGAAAAGTGGCTTGAAGCTAACGATGAGCGCACTGAAATGTGGTGCAAGATTTGCCGCTCAAATCCACATCTAGCAGACACAAAACAGGTGCATTTTATAAAGGCTCAAAGAATTTCAACCATCCTTTATTTGACAAACATGAAAAGAGCAAGGAGCACACGAATGTGGCGCAAGCCATTGCTAAAAGCAAGCCGAGAATAAATGTCCAGTCGCCGAGACATGCTGAATGAAGAACAGCGGCAAGCTCTGTTTAATATTTTTTCTCTTTCCATAAAGCTAAACACGCACGTCCCATGTCTTCCTATTCTGAGGATGTTCCTTTACTGAATGCTTTTTGATGGATCTGAGGACATCACAAAAACTGAGCAGGAAATAGTTTACATTGTGTCTGTGTCCAGCAACGGAGAGTCTACTTCGGACTTTATTGGACTGATTGAATTGGGTGCTGACCGAACCGCACAGGCCATAACAGACGGACTTGTGAGACTTTTGGTAAGTTTCATAATACCAGATGGTCTGCATGGAGTCATGAAACACTGTTAAAAATATCAAGACTATTGCCAGCCATTAAAATGCAACTGGTTACCAGGTATTTATTTCAGTCACACTGGGTTGAATTTTTGGCTAAAAGGTTACTGAATCGATTTCAAGTCACTGAATCGTTTCGGATCGTATCGTTCTAAATGAACCAATATCGTCCTTGAATCGTATCGACAACCACGAATCGTGATACAAATCGAATCGTTGTTAAAACGAATCGTTACACCCCTAATAATAATATAATATTAATAATAATAATGTCTCACTTTCTCTTGTAATAATTCCACTCATTCTAGTGTGTTGCTTTGTTCAACAGGTCTGCTATTATTATGATGTTATTGAATTTAATTCATAATATCAATGTTAAGAAAAGTACGTTCAGGTTTCATACCAAATTACACAGGAAGCAGGAGCTCATTGTAATTTTGAAAACAACAAATGTTCTGATATTCTGAAAGATGATTTAGAACTATGATACATTAACATTTTTACAAATGGTTAAATATCTATGATATACGAATCCTATAATACAAGATATGAACAATATGTTTTTGAATTTGACCTGCCTACGCCCAGTTAGCGCCATTTTGTATGATTGAACTGTCACGTACCTGTCCCAGGTGAAATGGACTGTTAGATCTGAGTGTTTTACTGTCATTCTCTATACTATAATAACACCATATATTTAATTTCCCTACACACTTTACAATAATCCCTTGGAAGAGTCTTACCTTGTAGCCTGTATTCACAACCAGAACATGTCAAGTCATTGAGATATTTTCCGTTGTGCTGAGAGAGCACCTTCCTGATGACAAGTGGCTCTGTATCTGTGTTCTAGGTACAGTTGATCTTTGGATGCAATAATATCTGGTCAAAGTCTAGTGGCACAACACCATAGTATAGCATTAACATAACAGTAGTTTAACCTTTGGCCAGTAAAGGCCATGGCATACTATAAAATGTAGAATCATTATGATGGATCCAGTTTCAACATATCTCTAACTTTGAACCATAAAGTGGGGTCCCAAATTATTGACTCCCTTGATAAAGATGAGTAAAAATGACTGTATAAAATAAATCATTCAAATACTGAGCTATATTGGATGCCAAAAAAAATGGAAATTAAATGATTTTATACAATTGCTAAGAGAAATTGCTCAGAGAAAGAGATTTTGTTTAACAAAAAATAAAAAAATTCTCAAAAAGTTAGGGGTCATATTTGACACTCCCTTTCAATACCTCCCTTGTGAGGATAACGGCACTGAGCCTTTATCTAAAATGTTTTATGAGTTGGAGAACACATTGGGAGTGATATTAGACCATTCCTACATACAGAATCCTTCCAAATGACCAACTACAGGAAGGTAAAGGTACAACTAAACACACAATAAAGAAACAAATCTCCCTAATTGACAGGAGGCTTGAATCTTAGTCATTTACCCACCGGCCTCTTACTGCTATCCCAATTTATATATTCTACCAACATCATACATAAATAATCCCTGGTAGGATCCTTACTACTATCCAAATGTATACATTCTACCAACATCATACATAAATAATCCCTGGTAGGATCCTTACTACTATCCCAATGTATACATTCTACCAACATCATACATAAATAATCCCTGGTAGGATCCTTACTACTATCCCAATGTATACATTCTACCAACATCATACATAAATAATCCCTGGTAGGATCCTTACTACTATCCCAATGTATACATTCTACCAACATCATACATAAATAATCCCTGGTAGGATCCTTAATACTATCCCAATGTATACATTCTACCAACATCATACATAAATAATCCCTGGTAGGATCCTTACTACTATCCCAATATATACATTCTACTAACATCATACATAAATAATCCCTGGTAGGATCCTTACTACTATCCCAATGTATACATTCTACCAATATCATACATAAATAATCCCTGGTAGGATCCTTACTACTATCCCAATGTATACATTCTACCAACATCATACATAAATAATCCCTGGTAGGATCCTTAATACTATCCTAATGTATACATTCTACCAACATCATACATAAATAATCACTGGTAGGATCCTTACATTGCAGCCTGAATTCAAAACCAGATCATGTCAAATCAGTGAGATGAATATAAAGTGTAATATTGGGATGCAAATCAAAATGTAATACATTTCAACTCTATATCTGACATGGTCCAGGTGTCTTCTTTTTTTTTAAAGCCCGTAACCATGTGTGTGAGGTGTATACTTTGGTTTCAAAGTAGATTTGTTTAAGACTACCAAGAAACACTGTGTGACCCTGATTTAGGCCACTGCAGTACAAGGTTAATCATTAAAAACAATACGGTATGAACAACTTGCAGTGTCCAGGACCAGTGATTCAAGTCTGAACCACCATCCCAAATGACACCCTGTTCCCTACATAGTGCACTACTTTAGACCAGGACCAATATGGCTGTAGTAGTGCACTATATAGGGTGCCATTTGAGGAGGCAGACTGAGTGTTTTCCAGTCCTCTCTCTCTCTCTCTCTCTCTCTCTCTCTCTCTCTCTCTCTCTCTCTCTCTCTCTCTCTCTCTCTCTCTCTCTCTCTCTCTCTCTCTCTCTCTCTCTCTCTCTCTCTCTCTCTCTCTCTCTCTCTCTCTCCCTCCCTCCCTCCCTCCCTCCCTACCAGGCTGTTAGGTTAATGGACTATGGAAACCTACTGAGAATCTGCCATACAGAGAGAACTACAAATTAACATGACTAAACTATTTTAGTAAAAGGAAATTGCATTAAACCGTGTTAAAAAACATTTCCATGTATGTTGTTCTCTCTCTCTCTGTTTGCAGGACTAGAAATGGGGTTTAAATCAGGTCACTACAGCCAGAGAATGAATGATATATCCTCAAACCGTAGACTCATGTCCTTCCACATGCTGGCTCAAACCTAACCCTAACCCTAACCCAACCCTGTCCCTAACCCTAACCCTATCCCTAACCCTAACCCAACCCTATCCCTAACCCTATCCCCAACCCTAACCCTAACCCTAACCCAACCCTGTCCCTAACCCTATCCCTAACCTCAAGCAACAGCACTGTGGAAAGGACTTATGCCAAGTTGTTTGGATGAATTGTGATCTGCATGATTTTTAACAAGCAACCACTCTACTACAAAGTTAATATTCAATGTGATAAAAAACAACTTGTTCCTTACTTTTTATTTTGTTTTTAGAAACCACTTTTCAGACCTTGTTTTTCCATTACCACATTTAAATGTACCCCTTGATTTCTGTTGAAATATTTAGTGTTTGTGTGTGTATCTTGTTGCCACGTTTCCAGCAGAAGGGATCCAGGTGGGTATCTGAAGTTCAATTGATCCTGATTGTTTACAGGTTTGATGCCAGGAACAACTAGTGAAGATATCAACACACAAGAGCTTTCATTGGTTCTATGGTTGGTTCAACTAGATATGTATTCTGTACCTCATTATAGATCCATCTGTGGTTGGTTCAACTAGATACAGTGGGGAAAAAAGTATTTAGTCAGCCACCAATTGTGCAAGTTCTCCCACTTAAAAAGATGAGAGAGGCCTGTAATTTTCATCATAGGTACACGTCAACTATGACAGACAAATTGAGATTTTTTTCTCTCCAGAAAATCACATTGTAGGATTTTTAATGAATTTATTTGCAAATTATGGTGGAAAATAAGTATTTGGTCAATAACAAAAGTTTCTCAATTCTTTGTTATATACCCTTTGTTGGCAATGACACAGGTCAAATATTTTCTCTAAGTCTTCACAAGGTTTTCACACACTGTTGCTGGTATTTTTGCCCATTCCTCCATGCAGATCTCCTCTAGAGCAGTGATGTTTTGGGGCTGTCGCTGGGCAACACAGACTTTCAACTCCCTCCAAAGATTTTCTATGGGGTTGAAATCTGGAGACTGGCTAGGCCACTCCAGGACCTTGAAATGTTTCTTACGACGCCACTCCTTCATTGCCCGGGTGGTGTGTTCGGGATCATTGTAATGCTGAAAGACCCAGCCACGTTTCATCTTCAATGCCCTTGCTGATGGAAGGAGGTTTTCACTGAAAATCTCACGATACATGGCCCCATTCATTCTTTCCTTTACACGGATCAGTCGTCCTGGTCCCTTTGCAGAAAAACAGCCCCAGAGCATGATGTTTCCACCCCCATGCTTCACAGTAGGTATGGTGTTCTTTGGATGCAACTCAGCATTCTTTGTCCTCCAAACACGACAAGTTGAGTTTTTACCAAAAAGTTATATTTTGGTTTCATCTGACCATATGACATTCTCCCAATCCTCTTTTGGATCATCCAAATGCACTCTAGCAAACTTCAGACGGGCTTGGACATGTACTGGCTTAAGCAGAGGGACACGTCTGGCACTGCAGGATTTGAGTCCCTGGCGGCGTAGTATGTTACTGATGGTAGGCTTTGTTACTTTGGTCCCAGCTCTCTGCAGGTCGTTCACTAGGTCCCCCCATGTGGTTCTGGGATTTTTGCTCACCGTTCTTGTGATCATTTTGACCCAACGGGGTGAGATCTTGCGTGGAGCCCCAGATCGAGGGAGATTATCAGTGGTATTGTATGTCTTCCATTTCCTAATAATTGCTCCCACAGTTGATTTCTTCAAACCAAGCTGCTTACCAATTGCAGATTCAGTCTTCCCAGCCTGGTGCAGGTCTACAATTTAGTTTCTGGTGTCCTTTGACAGCTCTTTGGTCTTGGCCATAGTGGAGTTTGGAGTGTGACTGTTTGAGGTTGTGGACAGGTGTCTTTTATACTGATAACAAGTTCAAATAGGTGCCATTAATACAGGTAACGAGTGGAGGACAGAGGAGCCTCTTAAAGAAGAAGTTACAGGTCTGTGAGAGCCATAAATCTTGCTTGTTTGTAGGTGACCAAATACTTATTTTCCACCATAATTTGCAAATAAATTCATTAAAAATCCTACAATGTGATTTTCTGGATTTTTTTTCTTCTCAATTTGTCTGTCATAGTTGACGTGTACCTATGATGAAAATTACAGGCCTCTCTCATCTTTTTAACCCTCCTGTTATGTTGTGGGTCAATTTGACCCGTTTCCACTTTTGCGTTGTCTAAAATACTAGTTAACCACTCTTTTTCGCCATGAAATTACATGACTTTTCCTCATTTAGGGTCATGAACCTAACTGCAAAATGTGGACACACTGATGTGTTGTGGAATGTCTGTGTACATTTTGTATACAAACATGATGTTGTGGGTCATTTTGACCCGGAGGCTTTCATGTGTATATATATTTGCACAGGTGCAAAACAAAAAAAGTGTCTTTGATGTATTTTGTTTTGACTGGTCCTGGTTGCACTTTTAGAATTGTGTTTGGGTTAAAAAGGGCTTTCCCAAGCTTCTCCTCAGTGTGAGAGCAGCAGGTCCCTGACACAGACACTCAAAAATGAGCTCCAAAAGATTTTCAATCAATGAAGTCTTATCACAAATTCTGGACTGTGACAGTGAAAAAGAAGAAGAGGTTTCAGAGACAGAGGATATTTCAGAGATAGAGGACAATGCTGTTGATGATCCAGATTTTGTCTTCATTGAAGAGGATTCAGAGGAGGAGTCTGCCGTACCATCCCCTACATCAGATGAGAGACAGAGCATGCAACAAGCATCATCAAGAGAAGAGAAGACATGGAAGTCTAAAGATGGTCATATTGAATGGTCACCGTCACCACAACGAGGTCAAGGTAGACTCTCAGCTTCCAATGTAATAAAAATGGTTCCAGGACCTACACGATTTGCTGTCACTCGAGTCCATGACATACAATCAGCTTTAGAGCTCTTTTTACCCCAAGCAATAGAGAAGATTGTTCTGGACATGACCAACTTGGAGGGGAGCCGTGTGTTTCAAGAGAACTGGAAGCCACTGGATCGGATTGACTTGCATGCATACATTGGATTGCTCATATTAGCTGGAGTCTACCGGTCAAACGGAGAAGCAACGGCCAGCCTGTGGAATGAAGAGAATGGAAGGCCAATATTTCGGGCAACAATGTCTCTACAAGAATTCCACATAATTTCTCGGGTGATTCGCTTTGATAACCGTGATACCAGACCGGGTCGACGTGAAAGAGACAAACTAGCTGCAATCAGAGATGTATGGGATAAATGGGTGGAAATTCTACCGTTACTGTACAATCCCAGTCCTCATGTTACAGTTGATGAACGCCTTGTTCCATTCAGAGGACGTTGTCCCTTCAGACAGTATATGCCAAACAAGCCTGCAAAATATGGCATCAAAATATGGGCAGCATGTGATGCCACATCAAGCTATGCATGGAATATGCAAGTTTACACTGGGAAGCCACCCGGCGGAGTGCCTGAGAAAAACCAGGGGATGCGGGTGGTGCTGGACATGAGTGAAGGGCTGCAAGGTCATAACATCACGTGTGACAACTTCTTCACATCCTACCGCCTTGGTGTTGAACTACAGAAGAGAAAGCTGACCATGGTTGGAACAATCAGAAAAAAACAAACCTGAACTTCCCAGTGAGCTTCTGAAAATGCAGGGCAGAACTGTGCATTCCTCTAAATTTGCTTTCTCTGAAAATGCAACTGTTGTTTCATACTGCCCAAAGAAGAACAAGAATGTTCTTGTAATGAGCACAATGCACAAAGATGCATCGCTGAGTGCAAGAGAGGACATCAAGCCACAAATAATACTGGACTACAATTCCACCAAAGGAGGAGTTGACAATTTGGATAAAGTCACAGCAACATATAGTTGTCAGCGCATGACTGCCCGCTGGCCTTTGGTGATTTTCTACAACATTGTGGATGTGTCTGCTTACAATGCCTATGTCCTGTGGACTGAAATCAACCAGCAATGGAATGGTGGCAAATTGTACCGACGCCGGCTTTTCCTAGAGGAGCTCGGCAAAGCTCTCATCACTCCCAAGATCCAGAGGAGAGTCCGGCCTCCTCGGTCGACAGCAGCTGCATCTGCCGTCCAGAAAATTCAAGCTGGACCATCAACACATGACTCCAATCAACCAGAAATGGATCCAGTGGATACAGGCAGTGGCAAGAAACGGAAAAGATGCCAGCTCTGCCCCCCTCGACAAGACAGTAAAACAAGCACCACTTGTGTAGAATGAATAAATACATCTGCAGAAAGCACTCACACACATTGTGTTCAACATGTAGAGAGAAAGACTGAAGGGATAATATGGACCAATAGGGGGGGGAAAAACCTACTTGGGGAAACTGAAAAATCTTGTTTGTGAGAAAGGAAATATGTTTAACAAATAGTTCTTAAATATTGTTTAAAAATAATAAAAAGTATTGTATTTCTTCTTTCTGAAATGTCTGATAAGACAAAATAAAGTTGTTTCTGTTTTTACTTAATTATTTGACTGTCTTGAGTGTGTTTAAACTGTGCGGGTCAATTTGACCCGTAACATAATGGATGTCATTTTTTTCCAGCAAAGCACAAGGGTTAAGTGGGAGAACTTGCACAATTGGTGGCTGACTAAATAATTTTTTCCCCCACTGTATGTATTCTGTACCTCATTATAGATTCATCTGTGGTCGGTTCAGCTAGATATGTATTCTGTACCTCATTATAGATCCATCTGTGGTTGGTTCAGCTAGATATGTATTATGTATCTCTATATAGACCCATCTGTGGTTGGTTCAGCTAGATATGTATTCTGTACCTCATTATAGATCCATCTGTGGTTGGTTCAGCTAGATATGTATTCTGTACCTCATTATAGATCCATCTGTGGTTGGTTCAGCTAGATATGTATTCTGTACCTCATTATAGATCCATCTGTGGTTGGTTCAACTAGATATGTGTTCTGTACCTCATTATAGATCCATCTGTGGTTGGTTCAACTAGATATGTATTCTGTACCTCATTATATATCCATCTGTGGTTGGTTCAGCTAGATATGTATTCTGTACCTCATTATAGATCCATCTGTTGTGGGTTCAGCTAGATATGTATTCTGTATCTCGATATAGACCCATCTGTGGTTGGTTCAACTAGATATGTATTATGTACCTCATTATAGATCCATCTGTCAGCATTGTAAACAATGTCAAGTCTAGAGTGGAATGTCACACACACGGTTTGTGATACCACAACTGTCTCACAACAGTTCCTCTGCATTACAGCCCCACCCTGTGGTTTACATCAGTATTGCAGCTGTGTCAATCAGGCCAGTTTGGAGTGGATGAATTAAATAGTCTTAAAAGGGTTTTTATTTATCTAAACATTATTTTTGTTTGTTTTTGCCGCAAAATTGTATTTGTACAGAAAGGGCACACGTAGAAGACACACGTAACTAGTATTGTTAAAATAATTTAATAACACAACACTAACAACCAGGCTATACAGTAGAAGAACGGCTGAGACAAAACACCATTTTCATTTCAGAATCCTAGTAAACAATACAGTAGTTGTATTTGGTGTATCACAAAAACATTTACATTTACATTACATTTACGTCATTTAGCAGACGCTCTTATCCAGAGCGACTTACAAATAGGTCCATTCACCTTATAGCCAGTGGGATAACCACTTTACAATATGTTTTTGTTTTTTAAACAGTAATGCTCATTCGTTCATTAACACAATTATAATTAGTTGGATCCTAAACATATCCCCATTTTCCTTCATCAAGAAACCTGTTGTTGTTTATGAATGAACTTTGTCTGAAGGAGATGACTAGCCTGATGGCCAGTCTGTTCTTGCTTTCTTGACAACTCTTTATGGAATTGTCATGTTTGACTTGACAATGACAAGCTAGGAGTTGACACTACTCTATAGTAAAGCAAAATAAACATTTAAAAGGTTTATAAAATGTTGTTTTTTTCCCTAAACGCTGATATCACAGCTTTACCTCTTTGGCAAAGAGGAGAAAAAAAAAATATATTTTGAAAAGCACTCTAACAATGAACTGAGCTCAACAAAGCAACTCAACCCCACTATGTACTAAAGGTATGTAGACATGTAATAAACATTCAACAGCAAACACTATGTACAGTGAGGGAAAAAAGTATTTGATCCCTTGCTGATTTTGTACGTTTGCAAATCAATTTATAACATTTTCGACATGCGTTTTTCTGGATTCTTTTGTTGTTATTCTGTCTCTCACTGTTCAAATAAACCTACCATTAAAATTATAGACTGATCATTTCTTTGTCAGTGGGCAAACGTACAAAATCAGCAGGGGATCAAATACTTTTTTCCCTCACTGTACATCTTTCCACTGGAACCTTGGATTGTCTGTTCTTCTCTGTAGTTTACTCACACATGGGTATGTATAATGTAGACCTGGGTTCAAATAGGATTTGTTTTCTTACAAATGCCTTAGCTGGGCTTTTTTGAGCTTACCTGGCACAATGAAACCAATGGAATAATCCCAAAAGTGCAAACACTCAAAATGTAAACAAATGCTCAAAGTGTTTGACAGAAAACAAATACTATTTGAACTCATCTGTGGGTGTTAGTGGCTGTTGCTGGTGTAAGTGCCTTGCTTAAGGGCACAGACAGATTTTTACCTTGACGGCTCAGGTATTCGAACCAGCAACCTTTCAGTTACTGGCCCCACTAGGTAATCTTACCATACCAGTTCACGCCCTCAAAGAAGACACTGTTCAAGTGTTCAAATGTAGTCCATGAAGAGGTATTAGGATTGTGTGCACAGCTATTCTGACGTACAATTGCAAACTGTTGCTACACATTTGGTCAAAGATGAGTTCAGACCTAAATCAGGCTTCATAGTATCTGTTATATCTTGTGACAAAGTGTCCTGGTTCAATTATCTTCTGTTTCAGAGAAAATGGAGGGTCAAATTTGATGCAACTACAAAATCCCAGTAAAAACCAAGGAAACAGCAGTAAATGAGGTTACTGCCATCTGGCTTTGTTCCACCATGTTCTACTGCAGTTACTACGGTTTTCCTTGGTATTCTATCAGGCTCTGAGTTCAGGCCATCCCGACCATGACACTCACCCTCACACACTCCATGAGACAGCCAGTGATCCAGTTATCACGAGAATAAAACATGGCACAATCACGCAGAAACATTATGGTTGAACTCGCATTGAAATGCAAAGACCCAGATAATGGTAAGAAAGATAGCAAACAAAATATTGAAACGCTCGCTAACATAAAGAAAAGGACAGCATTGATAGTAATACAAAGTCACATAAGTAAAAACATTCTCCGTGATGAAATAGTTCTTACCTTATGGATAAAAACAGCTTGAGGGTTGCTACAATACAACATTCAAAACATGAAAACACAACTACACAACACCATTAAAAACCACAAGAAAGCTGGATAAACACATTTAGATTTTATAGATACTGCACTTTGCTTTTGCATGACCCATACAGCTGTTTAAGGTCATACAAAGGCAGAGTGCAGTATCAGCATTTAAGGGGTCATAGGTCAGATCAGTGGTCATAATAAGATGATACATCAGTGCATTTACACTTATCTACCTACGACATATTTGGCTGGACAGCAAAAACAACTTTAAAGCCTTTTTTGTCTTCAGTTGGACTATTTTCTAGTTGATGCTCTTTGCCTTTGTAGGGCCGTTTATTCAAGCAGTCAACGGACAACAACTCTTAATGCAATCACGGGGAAAACACTTTTGAAAGCAGTTTTGACCTTTGTTAAAAAAAGAGGGGGATCCAAGCTTTCCATTGATAACACATTTATTTCTATACTCCTACAATGCATTGTTTTAAAAATGCAGTTACAACCGGAGTATCAAGCATGGTTTAGGAACATTTGCAACAGAGCTCTTAAAGGGGCAACGGCATCTTAAAAGGGCAACTTTGTAATAGAAACCCCCCCAACAAAAATTCTGAGTGAATAATAATAATAATAATAATAATAATAATAATAATAATAATAATAATCAGGAAGTTGTGTCCAATGGGGTAAATGCAGATGGACAAACCCCATGCTTCATTTATAGCCACTATGCTGCATCCGTTGGGCTACAGGGGATCATGCTTATTGCTAATAGCACATCTGATAATAGACCATGAATACAGGATATATGGTTCAATATGTTAAAATCATTTAACATCTGATAATAGACCATGAATACAGGCTATATGGTTCAATATGTTAAAATCATTTACCATCTGATAATAGACCATGAATACAGGATATATGGTTCAATATGTTAAAATCATTTAACATCTGATAATAGACCATGCATACAGGATATATGGTTCAATATGTTAAAATCATTTAACTTCTGATAATAGACCATGAATATAGGATATATGGTTCAATATGTTAAAATCATTTAACATCTGATAATAGACCATGAATACAGGCTATATGGTTCAATATGTTAAAATCATTTAACATCTGATAATAGACCATGAATACAGGATATATGGTTCAATATGTTAAAATCATTTAACATCTGATAATAGACCATGAATACAGGCTATATGGTTCAATATGTTAAAATCATTTACCATCTGATAATAGACCATGAATATAGGATATATGGTTCAATATGTTAAAATCATTTACCATCTGATAATAGACCATGCATACAGGCTATATGGTTCAATATGTTAAAATCATTTACCATCTGATAATAGACCATGCATATAGGCTATATGGTTCAATATGTTAAAATCATTTAACATCTGATAATAGACCATGAATACAGGATATATGGTTCAATATGTTAAAATCATTTACCATCTGATAATAGACCATGAATATAGGCTATATGGTTCAATATGTTAAAATCATTTAACATCTGATAATAGACCATGAATATAGGATATATGGTTCAATATGTTAAAATAATTTAACATCTGATAATAGACCATGAATATAGGCTATATGGTTCAATATGTTAAAATAATTTAACATCTGATAATAGACCATGAAAATAGGATATATGATTCAATATGTTTAAAATCATTTAACATCTGATAATAGACCATGCATACAGGATATATGGTTCAATATGTTAAAATCATTTACCATCTGATAATAGACCATGAATACAGGATATATGGTTCAATATGTTAAAATCATTTACCATCTGATAATAGACCATGAATATAGGCTATATGGTTCAATATGTTAAAATCATTTAACATCTGATAATAGACCATGAATATAGGATATATGGTTCAATATGTTAAAATCATTTAACATCTGATAATAGACCATGAATATAGGATATATGGTTCAATATGTTAAAATCATTTACCATCTGATAATAGACCATGCATACAGGCTATATGGTCCAATATGTTATGTCATTCGCAACAGAGCTCTAACAATCTCACAACATTCAGTTCAGTGTTAGTGGCTGTTGCTGTGGTTGAATGATGTTGCTTGCAGAATGCAGCCTTGGTGCACCATGGTCTCCCTGTTGGGATCCTGTACTCAGTAGGAGGTAAACCCTGTGATGATGGTGCAGGGTTCTCTCTTTTACTGTCATCCACTGAACTTTTCCTTGTTTACGTTTGAGGTTTTAACCTTGGAGTGTGTGACTGTCACCGGCCCCAGTATCACCAGGTGGTGTCTCCAGTATCACCAAATCAAATCAAATCAAATGTTATTTGTCACTTACACGTGTTTAGCAGATGTTATAGTGGGTGTAGCGAAATGCTTGTGCTTCTAGCTCCGACAGTGCAGTAATATCTAACAAGTAATATCTAACAATTTCACAACATATACCCAATACACACAAATCTAAGTAAGGAATGGAATTAACAATACAGTTGAAGTCGGAGGTTTACATACACCTTAGCCAAATACATTTTAAACTCAGTTTTTCACAATTCCTGACATTTAATCGTAGTAAATATTCCCTGTCTTAGGTCAGTTAGGATCACCACTTTATTTTAAGAATGTAAAATGTTAGAATAATAGTAGAGATAATGATTTATTTCAGCTTTTATTTCTTTAATCACATTCCCAGTGGGTCAGAGGTTTACATACACTCAATTAGTATTTGGTAGCATTGCCTTTAAATTGTTTAACTTGGGTGAAACGTTTCGGGTAGCCTTCCACAAGCTTCCCACAATAAGTTGGGTGAATTTTGGCCCATTCCTCCTGACAGAGCTGGTGTAACTGAGTCAGGTTTCTAGCCTCCTTGCTCGCACACGCTTTTTCAGTTCTGCCCACAAATTTGCTATAGGATTGTGGTCAGGGCTTTGTGATGGCCACTCCAATACCTTGACTTTGTTGTCCTTAAGCCATTTTGCCACAACTTTGGAAGTATGCTTGGGGTCATTGTCCATTTGGAAGACCCATTTGCGACCAAGCTTTAACTTCCTGACTGATGTCTTGAGATGTTGCTTCAATATATCCACATAATTTTCCTTCCTCTTGATGCCATCTATTTTGTGAAGTGCACCAGTCCCTCCTGCAGCAAAGCACCCCCACAGCATGATGCTGCCACCCCCGTGCTTCACGGTTGGGATGGTGTTCTTCGGCTTGCAAGCGTTCCCCTTTTTCCTCTAGATATAACGATGGTGATTATGGCCAAACAGTTATATTTTTGTTTCATCAGACCAGAGGACATTTCTCCAAAAAGTACAATCTTTGTCCCCATGTGCAGTTGCAAACCGTAGTCTGACTGTTTTATGGAGGTTTTGGAGCAGTGGCTTCTTCCTTGCAGAGCGGCCTTTCAGGTTATGTCGATATAGGACTTGTTTTACGGTGGATATAGATACATTTATACCTGTTTCCTCCAGCATCTTCACAATGTCCTTTGCTGTTGTTCTGGGATTGATTTGCACTTCTCGCACCAAAGTACGTTCATCTCTAGGAGACAGAACGCGTCTCCTTCCTGAGTGGTATGACGGCTGCGTGGTCCCATGGTTTTTATACTTGCGTACTATTGTTTGTACAGATGAAATTGCTCCCAAGGATGAACCAGACTTGTGGAGGTCTACAATTATTTTTCTGAGGTCTTGGCTGATTATTTGTTTTCATTTCCCCATGATGTCAAACAAAGAGGCACTGAGTTTAAAGGTAGGTCTTGAAATACATCCACAGGGACACCTCCAATTGACTCAAATGATGTCAATTAGCCTATCAGAAGCTTCTAAAGCCATGACATCATTTTCTAGAATTTTCCAAGCTGTTTAAAGGCACAGTCAACTTAGTGTATGTAAACGTCTGACCCACTGGAATTGTGATACAGTGAATTATATAAGTGAAATCTGTCTGTAAACAATTGTTGGAAAAATTACTTGTGTCATGCACAAAGTAGATGTATATATATACCATCACCCAACAGGGTTAGGGTTAGGACAACTGTCTATAATATATATATACCATCACCCAACAGGGTTAGGGTTAGGACAACTGTCTATATATATATATATACCATCACCCAACAGGGTTAGGGTTAGGACAACTCTCTATAATATAGATATAGATGTATATTTAAAAAAAAAAATATATATATATATATACCATCACCCAACAGGGTTAGGGTTAGGACAACTGTCTATAATATAGATATGGATGTATATATATATATATATATATATATATATATATATATATATATATATATATATATATATATATATATATATATATATACCATCACCCAACAGGGTTAGGGTTAGGACAACTGTCTATAATATAGATATAGATGGATATATATATACCATCACCCAACAGGGTTAGGGTTAGGACAACTGTCTATAATATAGATATAGATGTATATATATATACCATCACCCAACAGGGTTAGGGTTAGGACAACTGTCTATAATATAGATATAGATGGATATATATACCATCACCCAACAGGGTTAGGGTTAGGACAACTGTCTATAATATAGACCCCTATCTGTTAATGTGCATGAACACAAACACACATTTCTAAAGTAACACGAATGCGCCACACACACACACACACACACACACACACACACACACACACACACACACACACACACACACACACACACACACACACACATTGTCAAAGCAACTCTTTCTGAACTTTGGTGTCCCTGATTTCTGCTTCTGTAGAACTACAGCTGATATTTAATATGACCAAGTAAGTAATGATGGTGGTCTTTGACATTTTCTCAGTCCAGGTTTCATTACATTTACATTTTAGTCATTTAGCAGACGCTCTTATCCAGAGCGACTTACAGGAGCAATTAGGGTTAAGTGCCTTGCTCAAGGGCACATTTACGTCATTTAGCAGACGCTCTTATCCAGAGCGACTTACAAATTGGTGCATTCACCCTATAGCCAGTGGGATAACCACTTTCCAATTTTTTTTTTTTTTTTTTTTTTTGGGGGGGGGGGGGGGGGGGGGATAGAAGGATTACTTTATCCTATCCCAGGTATTCCTTACAGAGGTGGGGTTTCAAATGTCTCCGGAAGGTGGTGAGTGACTCCGCTGTCCTGGCGTCGTGAGGGAGCTTGTTCCACCATTGGGGTGCCAGAGCAGCGAACAGTTTTGACTGGGCTGAGCGGGAACTATGCTTCCGCAGAGGAAGGGGAGCCAGCAGGCCAGAGGTGGATGAACGCAATGCCCTCGTTTGAGTGTAGGGACTGATCAGAGCCTGAAGGTACGGAGGTGCCGTTCCCCTCACTGCTCCATAGGCAAGCACCATGTTCTTGTAACGGATGCAAGCTTCAACTGGAAGCCAGTGGAGTGTGCGGAGGAGGGGGGTGACGTGAGAGAACTTGGGAAGGTTGAACACCAGACGGGCTGCGGCATTCTGGATGAGTTGTAGGGGTTTAATGGCACGGGCAGGGAGCCCAGCCAACAGCGAGTTGCAGTAATCCAGACGGGGAGATGACAAGTGCCTGGATTAGGACCTGTGCCGCTTCCTGTGTAAGGCAGGGTCGTACTCTCCGAATGTTGTAGAGCATGAACCTGCAGGATCGGGTCACCGCCTTGATGTTAGCGGAGAACGACAGGGTGTTGTCCAGCGTCACGCCAAGGCTCTTCGCACTCTGGGAGGAGGACACAACGGAGTTGTCAACCGTGATGGCGAGATCATGGAACGGGCAGTCCTTCCCCGGGAGGAAGAGCAGCTCCGTCTTGCCAGGGTTCAGCTTGAGGTGGTGATCCGTCATCCATACTGATATGTCTGCCAGACATGCAGAGATGCGATTCACCCACCTGGTTATCAGAAGGGGGAAAGGAGAAGATTAGTTGTGTATTGTCAGCGTAGCAATGATAGGAGAGGCCATGTGAGGATATGACAGAGCCAAGTGACTTGGTGTATAGGGAGAATAGGAGAGGGCCTAGAACTGAGCCCTGGGGTACACCAGTGGTGAGAGCACGTGGTGCGGAGACAGCTTCTCGCCACGCCACTTGGTAGGAGCGACCGGTCAGGTAGGACGCAATCCAGGAGTGAGCCGCGCCGGAGATGCCCAGCTCGGAGAGGGTGGAGAGGAGATCTGATGGTTCACAGTATCAAAGGCAGCAGACAGGTCTAGAAGGACAAGAGCAGAGGAGAGAGAGTTAGCTTTAGCAGTGCGGAGAGCCTCCGTGACACAGAGAAGAGCAGTCTCAGTTGAATGACCAGTCCTGAAACCTGACTGGTTTGGATCAAGAAGGTAATTCTGAGAGAGATAGCAAGAGAGTTGGCTAAAGACGGCACGCTCAATAGTTTTGGAAAGAAAAGAAAGAAGGGATACTGGTCTGTAGTTGTTGACATCAGTGGGATCGAGTGTTGGTTTTTTGAGAAGGGGTGCAACTCTCGCTCTCTTGAAGACGGAAGGGACATAGCCAGCAGTCAGGGATGAGTTGATCAGCGAGGTGAGGTAGGGGAGAAGGTCACCGGAGATGGTCTGGAGAAGAGAGGAGGGGATGGGGTCAAGCGGGCAGGTTGTTGGGCGGCCTGCAGTCACTAGTCGCAAGATTTTATCTGGAGAGAGAGGGGAGAAAGAAGTCAAAGCATAGGGTAGGGCAGTGTGAGCAGGACCAGCAGTGTCATTAGACTTACCAAATGAGGATCGGATGTCGTCAACCTTCTTTTCAAAGTGGTTGACGAAGTCATCCACAGAGAGGGAGGAGGGGGGGGGGGGGGGGGGGGGGGGGGGGAGGATTCAGCAGTGAGGAGAATGTGGCAAAGAGCTTCCTAGGGTTAGAGGCAGATGCTTGGAATTTAGAGTGGTAGAAAGTGGCCTTAGCAGCAGAAACAGATGAAGAAAATGTAGAGAGGAGGGAGTGAAAAGATGCCAGGTCGGCTGGGAGTTTAGTTTTTCTTCCATTTCCGCTCAGCTGCCCGGAGCTCTGTTCTGTGAGCTCGCAATGAGTCATCAAGCCACGGAGCTGGAGGGGAGGACCGAGCCGGCCGGGAGGATAAGGGACACAGGGAGTCAAAGGATGTAGAAGGGAGGAGAGGAGGGTTGAGGAGGCAGAATCAGGAGATTGGAGGGAGAAGGATTGAGCAGAGGGAAGAGATGATAGGATGGAAGAGGAGAGAGTAGTGGGAGAGAGAGAGCATAGGTTGCGGCGGCGCATTACCATCTGTGTAGGGGCAGAGTGAGTAGTGTTGGAGGAGAGCGAGCGAGAGAGAAAAGGATACAAAGTAGTGGTCGGAGACATGGAGGGGAGTTGCAGTGAGATTAGTAGAAGAGCAACATCTAGTAAAGATGAAGTCAAGCGTATTGCCTGCCTTGTGAGTAGGGGGGGACGGTGAGAGGGTGAGGTCAAAAGAGGAGAGGAGTGGAAAGAAGGAGGCAGAGAGAAATGAGTCAAATGTAGACGTAGGGAGGTTGAAATCTATCAAAAACTGTGAAGGGTGAGCCATCCTCAGGAAAGGAACTTATCAAGGCGTCAAGCTCATTGATGAACTCTCCAAGGGAACAAGGATATTGAGTTTCTCCAGTCTGCAGTGTGGATCCTCCAGTCCAGCAGAGAGCAGTCTGACTCCTGAGTCTCCTGGGTGATTGTAGCTCAGGTCCAGCTCTCTCTCAGGTGTGAGGGGTTTGACCTCAGAGCTGAGGTCAGAGAAGCACAGCCTTCCTCTGTGATTAGACAGCCTGACAGCCTGCAAAAAGTCAAATCATATTAAAACCTCACTGCTATTCTTTGGTGGTGAAGATATTGGCAGTATATTTTTCAACATTTTCAGTTAAATCAGTGTCCTGAAACCTGCCCTATCTATTCATAAATGGATGTTTCATTATTAGAAATGACAAATTATCAAAGTATTGCTTGTAGAGAGAAAAATGTATAGTACAAATATTTGAGTAGACTGACCAGAGCAGTTTAAAAAGCAGTATCAGTCAAAAGACAGAGAGTGAGGTATCATATTTAGATTGTATTGAGTATACAGTCCACACCATATCTACAGTGCATTCAAAAAGTATTCAGACCCCTTGACTTTTTCCACATTTTGTTAAGTTACAGCCTTATTCTAAAATAGATTAAATTAGTTATTTTTCCTCATCAATTTACACACAATACCGCATAATGACAAAGTGAAAACAGGTTTTTAGACATGTTTGCAAATATATAGAAATACCTTATTTACAGAAGTTTTCAGACCCTTTGCTATGAGATTCGAAATTGAGCTCATGTGCATCCTGTTTCCGTTGATCATCCCTGAGATTTTTCTACAACTTGATTGGATTCCACCTGTGGTAAATTCAATTGATTGGACATGATTTGGAAAGGCACACACCTGTCTATATAAGGTCCCACAGTTGACAGTGCATGTCAGAGCAAAAACCAAGCCATGAGGTCGAAGGAATTGTCCGTAGAGCTCAGAGACAGGATTGTGCCGAGGGGAAGGGTACCAAAAAATGTCTGCACCATTGAAGGTCCCCAAGAACACAGTGGCCTCCATCATTCTTAAATGGAAGAAGTTTGGAACCACCAAGATTCTTCTTAGAGCTTGCCGCCCGGCCAAACTGAGCAATCGGGGGAGAAGGGCCTTGGTCAGGGAGGTGACCAAGAACCCGATGGTCCCTCTGACAGAGCTCCAGAGTTCCTCTGTGGATATGGGAGAACCTTCCAGAAGGACATCTCTGCAGCACTCCACCAATCAGGTCTTTATGGTAGAGTGGCCAGACGGAAGCCACTCCTCAGTAAAAGGCACATGACAGCCTGCTTGGAGTTTGCCAAAAGGCACCTAAAGACTCTCAGTCCATGAGAAACAAGATTATCTGGTCTGATGAAACCAAGATTGATCTCTTTGGCCTGAATGCCAAGCGTCACATCTGGAGGAAACCTGGCACCATCCCTACGGTGAAACATGGTGGTGGCAGCATGATGTGGGGATGTTTTTTAGTGGCAGGGACTGGGAGACTAGTCAGGATCGAGGGAAAGATTAACAGAGCAAAGAGAGATCAGAGAGATCCTTGATGAAAACCTGCTCCAGAGCGCTCTGGACCTCAGACTGGGGTGAAGGTTCACCTTCCAACAGGACAATGAGCCTAAGCACACAACCAAGACAACACAGGAGTTCTAAAAACCCATAACTTTGTCATTATGGGATGTTGTGTGTAGATTGATGAGGGAAAAAAAAACAGTTTAATCAATTTTAGAATAAGGCTTTAACCTAACAAAATGTGGAAAAAGTCAAGGGGTCTGAATACTTTCCGAAAGCACTGTGTAACTATACACTATATATACAGCAGTATGTGGACACCCTTTCAAATTAGTGGATTTGGATATTTCAGCCACACCGGTTGCTGACAGGTGTATAAAATCGAGCACACAGCCATGCAATCTCCATAGACACTAAGCGGTCCCGTTCTGTGAGCTTGTGTGGCCTACAACTTCACGGCTGAGCCGTTGTTGCTCCTAGACGTTTCCACTTCACAATAAAAGCACTTACAGTTGACCGGGGCAGCTCTAGCAGGGCAGAAATGTGACTTGTTGGAAAGGTGGCATTCTATGACGGTGCCATGTTGAAAGTCAATGAGCACTTCAGTAAGGCCATTCTACTGCCAATGTTTGTCTATGGAGATTGCATGGCTGTGTGCTCGATTTCATACACCTGTCAGCAACGAGTGTGACTGAAATAGCCGAATCCACTCATTTGAAGGGTTGTCCACATACTTTTGTATATATAGTGTATTTCCCTGGTATATTACTCAGGTCTCACCAGTCCAGTTATGCTGCTCTGGCGCCATCCTGTGGACTGCTGGGAAACAACTTCAACTCCATTACATTCAATGTATCCCACAAAGTGCCACTTGGCTGGACACAGCAGTCTGAATGGAAATCAGGTCCATATATGAAATCAAGCAGACACACAGCCTTACATGTCATATCACTGAGTCTCAGTTTAAATCACGGTTTAAACATAACAAGTCATTGCAAGTGAAAACATTTCTCAATTAGGTTTTAGGTTTTATTTATTCACACCAGAGTAAAGAAGTGAAAAGAAAAAACTGCAGATAAATAAACAGGTAAAAACGGTGTTCAGGTGAGGCTGGAAGAAAAACCATGTTTGATTATGTATGTGTGTGTGAGAGAGAATCAGGCTACATGGAGGGGATTATTGGGTAGTTTGGTTCATCAGGCTGACCCCCAGTCTTCATGGAGGGGATTATTGGGTAGTTTGGTTCATCAGGCTGACCCCAGTCTTCATGGAGGGGATTATTGGGTAGTTTGGTTCATCAGGCTGACCCCCAGTCTTCATGGAGGGGATTATTGGGTAGTTTGGTTCATCAGGCTGACCCCCAGTCTTCATGGAGGGGATTATTGGGTAGTTTGGTTCATCAGGCTGACCCCCAGTCTTCATGGAGGGGATTATTGGGTAGTTTGGTTCATCAGGCTGACCCCCAGTCTTCATGGAGGGGATTATTGGGTAGTTTGGTTCATCAAGCTGACCCCTAGTCTTCTCTTGAAGTTATTGAGGGTTGATGATGTTTTCACGATGTGAAGATAAGAATTCCAGAGTATGTTACCTCTGTATCTGATAGAGATTTGACTATGTGAGATGTGGCAGTGGGTAGGGTGAAGGTTATCACAGTTACAGTGGGGGAAAAAAGTATTTAGTCAGCCACCAATTGTGCAAGTTCTCCCACTTAAAAAGATGAGAGAGGCCTGTAATTTTCATCATAGGTACACGTCAACTATGACAGACAAATTTAGATTGTTTTTCTCCAGAAAATCACATTGTAGGATTTTTAATGAATTTATTTGCAAATTATGGTGGAAAATAAGTATTTGGTCACCTACAAACAAGCAAGATTTCTGGCTCTCACAGACCTGTAACTTCTTCTTTAAGAGGCTCCTCTGTCCTCCACTCGTTACCTGTATTAATGGCACCTGTTTGAACTTGTTATCAGTATAAAGACACCTGTCCACAACCTCAAACAGTCACACTCCAAACTCCACTATGGCCAAGACCAAAGAGCTGTCAAAGGACACCAGAAACGAAATTGTAGACCTGCACCAGGCTGGGAAGACTGAATCTGCAATAGGTAAGCAGCTTGGTTTGAAGAAATCAACTGTGGCAGCAATTATTAGGAAATGGAAGACATACAAGACCACTGATAATCTCCCTCGATCTGGGGCTCCACGCAAGATCTCACCCTGTGGGATCAAAATGATCACAAGAACGGTGAGCAAAAATCCAGAACCACACGGGGGGACCTAGTGAATGACCTGCAGAGAGCTGGGACCAAAGTAAACAAAGCCTACCATCAGTAACACACTACGCCGCCAGGGACTCAAATCCTGCAGTGCCAGAACGTCTCCCCCTGCTTAAGCCAGTACATGTCCAGGCCCGTCTGAAGTTTGCTAGAGTGCATTTGGATGATCCAGAAGAGGATTGGGAGAATGTCATATGGTCAGATGAAACCAAAAATATACTTTTTTGGTAAAACTCAACTTGTCGTGTTTGGAGGACAAAGAATGCTGAGTTGCATCCAAAGAACACCATACCTACTGTGAAGCATGGGGTGGAAACATCATGCTTTGGGGCTGTTTTTTCTGCAAAGGGACCAGGACGACTGATCCGTGTAAAGGAAAGAATGAATGGGGGCCATGTATCGTGAGATTTTGAGTGAAAACCTCCTTCCATCAGCAAGGGCATTGAAGATGAAACGTGGCTGGGTCTTTCAGCATGACAATGATCCCAAACACACCGCCCGGGCAACGAAGGAGTGGCTTCGTAAGAAGCATTTCAAGGTCCTGGAGTGGCCTAGCCAGTCTCCAGATCTCAACCCCATAGAAAATCTTTGGACGGAGTTGAAAGTCCGTGTTGCCCAGCGACAGCCCCAAAACATCACTGCTCTTGAGGAGATCTGCATGGAGGAATGGGCCAAAATACCAGCAACAGTGTGTGAAAACCTTGTGAAGACTTACAGAAAACGTTTGACCTGTGTCATTGCCCAACAAAGGGTATATAACAAAGTCTTGAGAAACTTTTTGTTTATTGACCAAATACTTATTTTCCACCATAATTTGCAAATAAATTCATAAAAAATCCTACAATGTGATTTTCTGGATAAATAAAATCTCATTTTGTCTGTCATAGTTGACGTGTAACTATGATGAAAATTACAGGCCTCTCTCATCTTTTTAAGTGGGAGAACTTGCACAATTGGTGGCTGACTAAATACTTTTTCCCCCACTGTATATAGATGGATTTCAGAATGAACCTGGAAGAATCCATTGAAGGGTTTAGGTAAACTGTCTGGTAGGTGAGAGTATTTGTAGATGAAAGTGCGTAATTTCTGTACATTAATGTCGTAAATAGACAAGATATTGAGTTTCTTAAACAAAGGTCCAGATGGAGCCTGGTAATTAGAGGAGGTGGCTGGTGGTGCACATTTCTATTGGATGATGAGTAATTAGTGTAGGTAGGAGGCATATGTACTGGCCCAGACAATATTACAGTAAATGAGATATGGGTGAATTAAGCTATAGTATAGAGTTAGGAAGCAAGCCTGAAGAACCAAACCACTAGTCTTTCCGATTTCATCACTTTGCTACAGACAAATTGAATATGATCTTTCCAGGATAACTTTTCATCAATTAGAACTCAGAGGAATCTAGTGGATGTGACGTGTTCCATTTCATTCCCACCAATTGAGATTCTGGCTCTTTTTTGAATTTTTGAATTGTTTAACTACATTTACATTTACATTTTAGTCATTTAGCAGACGCTCTTATCCAGAGCGACTTACAGGAGCAATTAGGGTTAAGTGCCTTGCTCAAGGGTTATATTTCTTATTTTCTAGTGAATACAATAAAGTTGGATTTTTTAACATTTAAAGATAATTTGTTTTATCTGGTCCTATTTGGCGCCCTCTCTGGCTTGTGTGGTGGAGAGATCTTCGTGGGCTATACTCAGCCTTGTCTCAGAGTAGTAAATTGGTGGTCTGTTGATTTATAGTATAGTATACTCTCTATATAGTATAGTATATATACAGTAAAGTATACTCTCTCTCTACAGTATAGTATATATACAGTATAGTATACTCTCTCTATAGTATAGTATATATACAGTATAGTAGACTCTCTCTCTATAGTATATATACAGTATAGTATACTCTCTCTCTCTATAGTATAGTATATATATACAGTATAGTATACTCTCTCTCTATAGTATAGTATATATACAGTATAGTATACTCTCTCTCTCTAGTATAGTATATACAGTATAGTATACTATATCTCTATAGTATAGTATATATACAGTATAGTATACTATCTCTCTATAGTATAGTATATATACAATATAGTATACTCTCTATATAGTATATATACAGTATAGTAGACTATATCTCTATAGTATCGTATATATACAGTATAGTATACTATCTATATAGTATAGTATATATACAGTATAGTAGAATCTCTCCCTCTATAGTATAGTATATATACAGTATAGTAGACTCTCTCTCTAGAGTATAGTATATATATATACAGTATAGTAGACTCTCTCGCTCTATAGTATAGTATATATACTGTATAGTAGACTCTCTCTCTATAGTATAGTATATATACATTATAGTATACTCTCTCTCTATAGTATAGTATATATACAGTATAGTAGACTCTCTCTATAGTATAGTATACATACAGTATAGTAGACTCTCTCTATAGTATAATTATATATATATATATATATATATATATATATATATATATATATATATATATACAGTATAGTAGACTCTCTCTATAGTATAGTATATATACAGTATAGTATAATCTCTCTATAGTATAGTATATATACAGTATAGTATATATCTCTATAGTATAGTACATATACAGTATAGTATTCTCTCTCTCTATAGTATAGTATATATACAATATAGTATACTCTCTATATAGTATATATACAGTATAGTAGACTATATCTCTATAGTATCGTATATATACAGTATAGTATACTATCTATATAGTATAGTATATATACAGTATAGTAGAATCTCTCCCTCTATAGTATAGTATATATACAGTATAGTAGACTCTCTCTCTAGAGTATAGTATATATATATACAGTATAGTAGACTCTCTCTATAGTATAGTATATATACTGTATAGTAGACTCTCTCTCTATAGTATAGTATATATACAGTATAGTATACTCTCTCTCTATAGTATAGTATATATACAGTATAGTAGACTCTCTCTATAGTATAGTATATATACAGTATAGTAGACTCTCTCTATAGTATAATATATATATATATATATATATATATATATATATATATATATATATATATATATATATACAGTATAGTAGACTCTCTCTATAGTATAGTATATATACAGTATAGTATACTATCTCTCTATATTATAGTATATATACAGTATAGGAGACTATCTCTATAGTATAGTATATATACAGTATAGTAGACTCTCTCTCTCTATAGTATAGTATATATACAGTATAGTAGACTCTCTCTCTATAGTATAGTATTTATATATATACAGTATAGTAGACTCTCTATAGTATAGTATATATACAGCATAGTAGACTCTCTCTCTATAGTATAGTATACATACAGTATAGTAGACTCTCTCTATAGTATAGTATATATACAGTATAGTAGACTCTCTCTCTATAGTATAGTATATATACAGTATAGTATACTCTCTCTCTATAGTATAGTATATATACAGTATAGTAGACTCTCTCTATATAGTATAGTATACATACAGTATAGTAGACTCTCTCTATAGTATAGTATATATACAGTATAGTAGACTCTCTCTCTATAGTATAGTATATATATACAGTATAGTAGACTCTCTCTATAGTATAGTATATATACAGTATAGTAGACTCTCTCTCTATAGTATAGTGTATATATATACAGTATAGTAGACTCTCTCTCTATAGTATAGTATATATACAGTATAGTAGACTCTCTCTCTATAGTATAATATATAAACAGTATAGTATACTCTCTCTATAGTATATTATACAGTATAGTAGACTATCTCTCTATAGTATAGTATATATACAGTATAGAATACTATATATATAGTATAGTATATATACAGTATAGTAGACTCTCTCTCTACAGTATAGTATATATACAGTATAGTAGACTCACTCTATATAGTATAGTATTCATACAGTATAGTAGACTCTCTCTATAGTATAGTATATATACAGTATAGTATACTATCTCTCTATAGTATAGTATTTATACAGTATATTAGACTCTCTCTCTATAGTATAGTATATATACAGTATAGTAGACTCTCTCTATAGTATAGTATATATACAGTATAGTAGACTTTCTCTCTATAGTATAGTATATATACAGTATTGTAGACTCTCTCTCTATAGTATAGTATATATACACTATAGTAGACTCTCTCTCAATAGTATATTATATATACAGTATAGTATACTCTCTCTCTATAGTATAGTATATATACAGTATAGTAGACTATCTCTCTATAGTATAGTATATATACAGTATAGTACTGGTAAAAAACGGTGTTCAGGTGAGGCTGGAAGCCCAAAAGGGCTGATATGAAAATAAACAGGTAAAAACGGTGTTCAGGTGAGGCTGGAAGCTCAAAAGGGCTGATATGAAAATAAACAGGTAAAAACGGTGTTCAGGTGAGGATGGGAAGCCCAAAAGGGCTGATATGAAAACCACACCACAAATAAAAGTTAAAAACAAAACGTTTGTTCAATCAGTTAAACAAAACATATAATTTTAATTATACATGATATACAGTGGTTTGCGAAAGTATTCACTCCCCTTGGCATTTTCCTATTTTGTTGCCCTTACAACCTGGAATTAAAATAGATTTTTTGGGTGTTTGTATCAATTGATTTACACAACATGCCTACCACTTTGAAGATGAAAAATATTTTTTATTGTGAAACAAACAAGAAATAAGACAAAAAAAAACTGAAAACTTGAGCGTGCATAACTATTTCACCCCTCCAAAGTCAATACTTTGTAGAGCCACCTTTTGCAGCAATTACAACTGCAAGTCTCTTGGGGTATG
>CM072257.1:6902001-6923563 GCA_036851935.1 Coregonus suidteri | reverse complement strand
GAGGATTTTTCCAAAAATTGGTACGAACGAAAAAGACATTGCCACTCACCTCAACTGGATGACGAGGGATACAGGCTAGCTGTCCCCGCCGCCACAACGATGAGGTTAGTGTTGATAATCACAAGTTTACTGGATGTGGATATGTGTAATAAAGGCAGTTTATTCAGAGGTAAATATATCTGGAATCGCGTTCACGGACCCGTTTCGTCAAACTCTTAGGGAGCTATAAATTAAGCCCCATTACTTACCATATCAGATAAGAGAAATTGCTGCAGCTACATATATTTTAAATCCTGGCCCTACATAGTTTCACTATTTGCATCACTTACCAAAATATACATGTGGTCATATATGCTTGGAAAGTGGAGATGCCATAGAACGTCAAAAAAGTAAACATTGCTGGAGACACATTGTCGTTTTTGGAGAAGACATCGCGTTTGCTAGCGAAGAGATTTGTTGTGGCAAATGAACTTGGGCTGGGAATTGCCAGGAACCTCACGATAAGATATATGCATCAGCATTGCGAGTCTCATGATTCTATACGTATTGCGATTCGATACTGTGATTATATTGCGCACCATATGTCTGTTGCAGAGGGATCAGAAAGCCATGAGAACGAGTTTTGATCAGTCATGGAAATAAAAGTGCTGAAAACAAATTTGCTCCCAATGTGAAAAGATTGAGAACAAGCTATGAAGGAACAATAATGGTGTTTTGGTGCAGGTAAAGCCAACTAGCGCTAAAATATTGCGATATTGTCAATACAGTATATCGTAAAGTATCACTATGTAACTCGATTTCTTTCACCCAATCCCTCAAATTAACGGTAAATAACTGAATTGTTTGCCCCACATTTAGCTAAGATGATTAGCTAGCCAGCTAAAATGTTTTTATTTAGTTAGCAGTCGCATCTACAATAGTTTTACTGTCAATAACATGTCTCCAAAAATGATGTGGTGTCTCCAATTGTGTTGTGACACTCTGGCTCTAGGACTTTTGTATGGTGAGCTAGAGTGTATGTTGTTTTTGTTGGGGATTTGGGTGTTTTTTCTATGTTGGTAGTTCTGTTGGGTGTATTTCTGTTTGCAGGTCTGTGGGTTGTTTTTTCTAGGTGGTTGTATGTTGTAGTCAATGACTCCCATCGGAGGTAACGAGTGTCAGCTGTCGGCTCGTTATCTCTGATTGGGAGCCATATTTAATCTGTCAGTTTTCACCTTGTGTTTGTGGGTTTTTGTTTCCTTGTTGCTGATAGTTGTATTCAGTGTTGAACTTCACGTATCGTCTTTTGTTTTGTTTTCGTGAGTACGTTGTATAATAAGTTATCATGTTCACTCGCAACGCTGCGCATTGGTCTCCTCCTTCAGACGATCGTGACAGAAAAACCCACCATCAAAGGACCAAGCAGCGTTTCCAGGAGCCGAGAGTCTGGACATGGGAAGAGTTATTGGACGGAAAGGGTCCTTGGGCACAACCGGGAGAATATCGCCTCCCTCGTGAAGAGCTGGAGGCAGCCAAAGCCGAGAGGAGGTGGTACGAGGAGGCAGCGCGAAGGCGAGGCTGGAAGCCCGTGGAAGAGAGGCAACCCCAAGAAATTTTTTGGGGGGGGCACATGGCTTGGGCGACGGAGCAGCAGGAGGCTGCCACAAGGCAGAGTCAGAGGGCTGCCAGGTTAAGGGGGCTGACGGAGGCAGAGAAGGGACGGATTCAGTGGGCTACCAGGTCAAGGGGCTACTGGGTTAAAGCAGGGAAGGAAGGTGTTGAGGCACGGCGTGAGGTACTGGGGTGTGTAACCAGTTCGGTCCGGCCCGTTCCTAGTCCCGAGGTGCAGCCAGTAGTGTGTGTTCCCCGTACGGTACGGCCTGTTCCGGTCCCTCGCACTAAGTGTAAGATGCGCGTCGCCAGCCCGGTTCGGCCTGTTCCTGCCATAACGCACCAAGTGTACGGTGCGCGTCGCCAGCCCAGCCCGGCCTGTTCCGGCCCCTTGCACTAAGCGTACGGTGCGCGTCGCCAGCCCGGTTCGGCCTGTTCCTGCCACCCCCGCACCAAGTGTCCGGTGGTGCGCGTCGCCAGCCCAGCCCGGCCTGTCCCTGCGCCACGTAGGATGCCTACGGTGTGCGTCGCCAGCCCAGCCCGGCCTGTTCCTGTGCCACGTAGGAAGCCTACGGTGTGCGTCCGCCAGCCCAGCCCGGCCTGTTCCTGTGCCACGTAGGAAGCCTACGGTGTGCGTCGTCAGCCCAGCCCGGCCTGTTCCTGCTCTCCGCACTAGGCGTGAGGTGAGTCCCCAGGGTCCAGCATGCCCTGTTTCCGGCTCCCCGCACTAGGCGTTATGGGAGTCCCCAGGGTCCAGCATGCCCTGTTTCCGACTCCCCGCACTAGCCCTGAGATGCGTGTCCTCAGCCCGGTACCTCCAGTTCCGGCACCACGCATCAGGCCTACGGTGCGTCCCCAGGGCCAAGAATGCCCTGTTGCTTTCTCCCCGCACTAGCCCTGAGATGCGTGTCCTCAGCCCGGTACCTCCTGTTCCGGCACCACGCACCCAGGCCTACGATGCGCCTCAGACGGCCAGAGTCTGCCGTCTGCCCAACGGGGCCTGAACTGCCCGTCTGCCCAAAGCCTGCAAAGCCGCCCGTCTGCCATGAGCCATCGGAGCCGTCCGCCAGACCGGAGCCGCTAGAGCCTTCCGCCAGACAGGATCAGCCAGAGCCTTCTGCCAGACAGGATCAGCCAGAGCCTTCTGCCAGACAGGATCAGCCAGAGCCTTCTGCCAGACAGGATCAGCCAGAGCCTTCTGCCAGACAGGATCAGCCAGAGCCTTCTGCCAGACAGGATCAGCCAGATCCGTCAGTCGGCCATGAGCAGCCAGATCCGTCAGCCAGCCATGAGCAGCCAGATCCGTCAGCCAGCCATGAGCAGCCAGATCCGTCAGCCAGCCATGAGCAGCCAGATCCGTCAGCCAGCCATGAGCAGCCAGATCCGTCAGCCAGCCATGAGCAGCCAGATCCGTCAGCCAGCCATGAGCAGCCAGATCCGTCAGCCAGCCATGAGCAGCCAGATCCGTCAGCCAGCCATGAGCAGCCAGATCCGTCAGCCAGCCATGAGCCGTCCAGCCAGGATCCGCCAGAGCCGTCCAGCCGGGATCCGCCAGAGTCGTCCAGCCGGGATCCGCCAGAGCCGTCCAGCCGGGATCCGCCAGAGCCGTCCAGCCGGGATCCGCCAGAGCCGTCCAGCCGGGATCCGCCAGAGCCAGCCAGCCAGGATCCGCCATTTAGTCAGGTGCTGCCCCTTAGCTCGGTGTTGCTCCTTATCCTGGTGCTGTCCCTTATCCTGGTGCTGTCCCTTATCCGTGGTGCTGTCCCTTAGCCTGGTACTGCCCCTTAGTCCGGTACTGCCCCTTAGTCCGGTACTGCCCCCGTAGTCCCGGTGCTGCCCCTTAGTCCGGTGCCGCCCCTTAACCCAGTGGGGTGTAGTTGGGGGGGTGGTAATGTATAGGAGGCTAGGGAAGCTGGTGACTAAGGTGGGGTGGGGACCACGACCAGGGGCAGAACCGCCACCGTGGACAGACGCCCACCCAGACCCTCCCCTAGACTGTGGGCTGGTGCGCCCGGAGTTCGCACCTTTAGGGGGGGGTACTGTGACACTCTGGCTCTAGGACTTTTGTATGTGAGCTAGAGTGTATGTTGTTTTGTTGGGGATTTGGGTGTTTTTCTATGTTGGTAGTTCTGTTGGGTGTATTTCTATGTTTGCAGGTCTGTGGGTTGTTTTTCTAGGTGGTTGTATGTTGTAGTCAATGACTCCCAATCGGAGGTAACGAGTGTCAGCTGTCGGCTCGTTATCTCTGATTGGGAGCCATATTTAATCTGTCAGTTTTCACCTTGTGTTTGTGGGTTTTTTGTTTCCTTGTTGCTGATAGTTGTATTCAGTGTTGAACTTCACGTATCGTCTTTTGTTTTGTTTTCGTGAGTACGTTATATAATAAAGTTATCATGTTCACTGGTCGCAACGCTGCGCATTGGTCTCCTCCTTCAGACGATCGTGACATGTGTTTGACATTTTACAATTGCAATGCGCATCCATGAGTATCCACTTTCTGTAGCTCAGCTGGTAGAGCATGGTGCTTGTAACGCCAAGGTAGTGGGTTCGATCCCCGGGGACCACCCATACACAAAAATGTATGCACGCATGACTGTAAGTCGCTTTGGATAAAAGCGTCTGCTAAATGGCATATTATTATTATTATTATTATTATTATTATTATTATTATCTGAAGAGAGCCCCGAAACATTGTGTGCAGACATTTTATGCAATAAATGAAGTAGGTTCAATCTAGTAGTTCTGATCTTCTGATTGGTCCTGATGAGTTGGGCGAAGTCCCCTGCAGGCTACTGTCACTGTTGCATTGGCTCTGAGTCGGGTTCTCTGTCTTCAAATGTTCAGCCTAAGAGAGGGGATTTGTGTGTGTGTGTGTGTGTGTTTAACAGTGATGATGTGTGTGTGTGTGTGTGTGTGTGTTTAACAGTGATGATGTGTGTGTGTGTGTGTGTTTGTGTGTGTGTGTGTCCTCAGAGCAAGAACTCGTGAGTTGGAAGAACTGAGAGGCCTATGGCGTGGGTGTTGTCCTTGGCCACCTGCTGACAAGGCTGACAAGATAGGACCCTTTTGTCCATTGTTATTGGATAGGAACAGAACTTATAACCAGCTCCTGACCTAAATAGATCTTAGCACAACATTTTACTCAACATATCATATTCCATATTCACTATAACAAATATATTTACTACGACATTAGCAAGAACCCGCCACATCCTCAGCCGGCTAATCCAGTGTGTGAAGTTTTGCGGAGTGTTTGAGTTAGCTTTGCGAGGCAAAGATGAAACTGAGGGCTCCACCAACCCTGGTAAGCCAACACTTTTGAGATCAGTCAATAAATGCTTCTGGTATTGACTTATATGCTGCCCCTGTCTTCATGTTGTTGCTGGACATATCTTTTTTTAAATGTGTGTAGGTCACCTAAATCATCAGAAAAATTGCCCCTCCTGAGAATTTTTTCAGGAGCCGCCACTGTTGTGGAGATACTTAAAGGACATTTTTCACCAGAACCACTAGTTAATGCTGAAAGGTTCAGGTTCCACAGGAGACATCAGGAAGAGGGAGAATCAGTAACAATGTTTGCTGCTGCATTAAAGAAACTACCAGAACACTGAGTTTAATGCTGTTCTAAATGACATCATTAGAGACAGACTAGTATGTGGGCTACGGAGTGAAGCTACACAAAAGAGACTGTTGACTGAAAGTCATCTGACCTTGGCAAAGGACATTGAAATCAGTGTGTCCATGGAACTAGCTGGTAAGGAGGCTCACCAGTTGAGTTCATCAGGAACTTAGTGGGTTCATCTAACAAACCTAATCACCAGCTGATACATTGTATTCACCTTCCACCTAGAAAACATAATTTAATGAAAATCATAACCTCTCTGTGTGATCTATGTAATCAAGGTGCCTTGGACTCCTTTAATCATATGTACTGGGAGTGACCAGGGGACATTGTTTGGGAAAGTGATACCATCTGTCTTATCTGCTGTAGTGGATATCATCATACTTTGTTCCCCAAAACTCTTATCACTTAATGATAATTCACCACTATCATTATAGAAAAGATGTTTAATGTTTTCAGGTTTGACAGCATCTAAAAATATGTTGTAAACCACCACGCCTCATTGGATCAGCACTTTTATAGATACAGTTGAAGTCGGAAGTTTGCATACACCTTAGCCAAATACATTTAAACTCAGTTTATCACAATTCCTGACATTTAATCCTAGTAGAAATTCCCCGTCTTAGGTCAGTTAGGATCACCACTTTATTTTAAGAATGTGAAATGTCAGAATAATAGTAGAGAGCATGATTTATTTCAGCTTTTATTTCTTTCATCACATTCCCAGTGGGTCAGAAGTTTACATACACTTAATTAGTATTTGGTAGCATTGCCTTTAAATTGTTTAACTTGGGTCAAACGTTTCGGGTAGCCTTCCACAAGCTTCCCACAATAAGTTGGGTGAATTTTGGCCCATTCCTCCTGACAGAGCTGGTGTAACTGAGTCAGGTTTGTAGGCCTCCTTGCTCGCACACGCTTTTTCAGTTCTGCCCACAAATTTGCTATAGGATTGAGGTCAGGGCTTTGTGATGGCCACTCCAATACCTTGACTTTGTTGTCCTTAAGCCATTTTGCCACAACTTTGGAAGTATGCTTGGGGTCATTGTCCATTTGGAAGACCCATTTGCGACCAAGCTTTAACTTCCTGACTGATGTCTTGAGATGTTGCTTCAATATATCCACATAATTTTCCTTCCTCTTGATGCCATCTATTTTGTGAAGTGCACCAGTCCCTCCTGCAGCAAAGCACCCCCACAGCATGATGCTGCCACCCCCCGTGCTTCACGGTTGGGATGGTGTTCTTCGGCTTGCAAGCGTTCCCCTTTTTCCTCCAGATATAACGATGGTCATTATGGCCAAACAGTTATATGTTTTGTTTCATCAGACCAGAGGACATTTCTCCAAAAAGTACAATCTTTGTCCCCATGTGCAGTTGCAAACCGTAGTCTGACTGTTTTATGGCGGTTTTGGAGCAGTGGCTTCTTCCTTGCTGAGCGGCCCTTCAGGTAATGTCGATATAGGACTCGTTTTACTGTGGATATAGATACTTTTTGTACCTGTTTCCAGTATCTTCACAAGGTCCTTTGCTGTTGTTCTGGGATTTATTTGCACTTCTCGCACCAAAGTACGTTCATCTCTAGGAGACAGAACGCGTCTCCTTCCTGAGTGGTATGACGGCTGCGTGGTCCCATGGTTTTTATACTTGCGTACTATTGTTTGTACAGATGAACGTGGTACCTTCAGGCGTTTGGAAATTGCTCCCAAGGATGAACCAGACTTGTGGAGGTCTACAATTATTTTTCTGAGGTCTTGGCTGATTTATTTGTTTTCATTTCCCCATGATGTCAAACAAAGAGGCACTGAGTTTAAAGGTAGGTCTTGAAATACATCCACAGGGACACCTCCAATTGACTCAAATGATGTCAATTAGCCTATCAGAAGCTTCTAAAGCCATGACATCATTTTCTAGAATTTTCCAAGCTGTTTAAAGGCACAGTCAACTTAGTGTATGTACACTTCTGACCCACTGGAATTGTGATACAGTGAATTATAAGTGAAATCTGTCTGTAAACAATTGTTGGAAAAAATTACTTTGTGTCATGCACAAAGTAGATGTATATATATATACCATCACCCAACAGGGTTAGGGTTAGGACAACTGTCTATAATATATATATATACCATCACCCAACAGGGTTAGGGTTAGGACAACTGTCTATAATATAGATATAGATGTATATATATCCATCACCCAGCAGGGGTAGGGTTAGGACAACTGTCTATAATATAGATATAGATGTATATATACACCATCACCCAGCAGGGGTAGGGTTAGGACAACTGTCTATAATATAGATATAGATGTATATATATATACCATCACCCAGCAGGGTTAGGGTTAGGACAACTGTCTATAATATAGATATAGATGTATATATATATACCATCACCCAACAGGGTTAGGGTTAGGACAACTGTCTATAATATAGATATAGATGTATATATATTATACCATCACCCAGCAGGGTTAGGGTTAGGACAACTGTCTATAACATAGACCCCTATCTGTTAATGTGCATGAACACAAACACACATTTCTAAAGTAACACGAATGCGCCACACACACACACACACACACCACACACACACACACACACAACACACACACACACACACACACACATCCACACACACACACACACATTGTCAAAGCAAACTCTTTCTGAACTTTGGTGTCCCTGATTTCTGCTTCTGTAGAACTACAGCTGATATTTTAATATGACCAAGTAAGTAATGATGGTGGTCTTTGACATTTTCTCAGTCCAGGTTTCATTACATTTACATTTTAGTCATTTAGCAGACGCTCTTATCCAGAGCGACTTACAGGAGCAATTAGGGTTAAGTGCCTTGCTCAAGGGCACATTTACGTCATTTAGCAGACGCTCTTATCCAGAGCGACTTACAAATTGGTGCATTCACCCTATAGCCAGTGGGATAACCACTTTCCAATTTTTTTTTTTTTTTTTTTTTTGGTGGGGGGGGGTGGGGGGGGGGGTAGAAGGATTACTTTATCCTATCCCAGGTATTCCTTACAGAGGTGGGGTTTCAAATGTCTCCGGAAGGTGGTGAGTGACTCCGCTGTCCTGGCGTCGTGAGGGAGCTTGTTCCACCATTGGGGTGCCAGAGCAGCGAACAGTTTTTGACTGGGCTGAGCGGGAACTATGCTTCCGCAGAGGAAGGGGAGCCAGCAGGCCAGAGGTGGATGAACGCAATGCCCTCGTTTGAGTGTAGGGACTGATCAGAGCCTGAAGGTACGGAGGTGCCGTTCCCCTCACTGCTCCATAGGCAAGCACCATGTTCTTGTAACGGATGCAAGCTTCAACTGGAAGCCAGAGGAGTGTGCGGAGGAGGGGGGTGACGTGAGAGAACTTGGGAAGGTTGAACACCAGACGGGCTGCGGCATTCTGGATGAGTTTTGTAGGGGTTTAATGGCACGGGCAGGGAGCCCAGCCAACAGCGAGTTGCAGTAATCCAGACGGGGAGATGACAAGTGCCTTGATTAAGACCTGTGCCGCTTCCTGTGTAAGGCAGGGTCGTACTCTCCGAATGTTGTAGAGCATGAACCTGCAGGATCGGGTCACCGCCTTGATGTTAGCGGAGAACGACAGGGTGTTGTCCAGCGTCACGCCAAGGCTCTTCGCACTCTGGGAGGAGGACACAACGGAGTTGTCAACCGTGGATGGGCGAGATCATGGAACGGGAAGTCCTTCCCCGGGAGGAAGAGCAGCTCCGTCTTGCCAGGGTTCCTTGAGGTGGTGATCCGTCATCCATACTGATATGTCTGCCAGACATGCAGAGATGCTATTCACCACCTGGTTATCAGAAGGGGGAAAGGAGAAGATTAGTTGTGTATTGTCAGCGTAGCAATGATAGGAGAGGCCATGTGAGGATATGACAGAGCCAAGTGACTTGGTGTATAGGGAGAATAGGAGAGGGCCTAGAACTGAGCCCTGGGGTACACCAGTGGTGAGAGCACGTGGTGCGGAGACAGCTTCTCGCCACGCCACTTGGTAGGAGCGACCGGTCAGGTAGGACGCAATCCAGGAGTGAGCCGCGCCGGAGATGCCCAGCTCGGAGAGGGTGGAGAGGAGGATCTGATGGTTCACAGTATCAAAGGCAGCAGACAGGTCTAGAAGGACAAGAGCAGAGGAGAGAGAGTTAGCTTTAGCAGTGCGGAGAGCCTCCGTGACACAGAGAAGAGCAGTCTCAGTTGAATGACCAGTCCTGAAACCTGACTGGTTTGGATCAAGAAGGTAATTCTGAGAAGAGATAGCAAGAGAGTTGGCTAAAGACGGCACGCTCAATAGTTTTGGAAAGAAAAGAAAGAAGGGATACTGGTCTGTAGTTTGTTGACATCAGTGGATCGAGTGTTGGTTTTTTGAGAAGGGGTGCAACTCTCGCTCTCTTGAAGACGGAAGGGACATAGCCAGCAGTCAAGGATGAGTTGATCAGCGAGGTGATGTAGGGGAGAAGGTCACCGGAGATGGTCTGGAGAAGAGAGGAGGGATGGGGTCAAGCGGGCAGGTTGTTGGGCGGCCTGCAGTCACTAGTCGCAAGATTTTATCTGGAGAGAGAGGGGAGAAAGAAGTCAAAGCATAGGGTAGGGCAGTGTGAGCAGGACCAGCAGTGTCATTAGACTTACCAAACGAGGATCGGATGTCGTCAACCTTCTTTTCAAAGTGGTTGACGAAGTCATCCACAGAGAGGGAGGGGGGGGGGGGGGGGGGGGGGGGGGGGGGGGGGGGGGGGGGGGGTGGGGGGGTGGGGGGGGGAAGTCAGCAGTGAGGAGAATGTGGCAAAGAGCTTCCTAGGGTTAGAGGCAGATGCTTGGAATTTAGAGTGGTAGAAAGTGCCTTAGCAGCAGAAACAGATGAAGAAAATGTAGAGAGGAGGGAGTGAAAAGATGCCAGGTCGGCTGGGAGTTTAGTTTTCTTCCATTTCCGCTCAGCTGCCCGGAGCTCTGTTCTGTGAGCTCGCAATGAGTCATCAAGCCACGGAGCTGGAGGGGAGGACCGAGCCGGCCGGGAGGATAGGGGACACAGGGAGTCAAAGGATGTAGAAAGGGAGGAGAGGAGGTTTGAGGAGGCAGAATCCGGAGATTGGAGGGAGAAGGATTGAGCAGAGGGAAGAGATGATAGGATGGAAGAGGAGAGAGTAGTGGGAGAGAGAGAGCATAGGTTTGCGACGGCGCATTACCATCTGTGTAGGGGCAGAGTGAGTAGTGTTGGAGGAGAGCGAGAGAGAAAAGGATACAAAGTAGTGGTCGGAGACATGGAGGGGAGTTGCAGTGAGATTAGTAGAAGAGCAACATCTAGTAAAGATGAAGTCAAGCGTATTGCCTGCCTTGTGAGTAGGGGGGGACGGTGAGAGGGTGAGGTCAAAAGAGGAGAGGAGTGGAAAGAAGGAGGCAGAGAGAAATGAGTCAAATGTAGACGTAGGGAGGTTGAAATCCCCCAAAACTGTGAAGGGTGAGCCATCCTCAGGAAAAGGAACTTATCAAGGCGTCAAGCTCATTGATGAACTCTCCAATGGAACAAGGATATTGAGTTTTCTCCAGTCTGCAGTGTGGATCCTCCAGTCCAGCAGAGAGCAGTCTGACTCCTGAGTCTCCTGGGTGATTGTAGCTCAGGTCCAGCTCTCTCAGGTGTGAGGGGTTTGACCTCAGAGCTGAGGCCAGAGAAGCACAGCCTTCCTCTGTGATTAGACAGCCTGACAGCCTGCAAAAAGTCAAATCATATTAAAAACCTCACTGCTATTCTTTGGTGGTGAAGATATTGGCAGTATATTTTTCAACATTTTCAGTTAAATCAGTGTCCTGAAACCTGCCCTATCTATTCATAAAATGGATGTTTCATTATTAGAAATAACAAATTATCAAAGTATTGCTTGTAGAGAGAAAAATGTATAGTACAAATATTTGAGTAGACTGACCAGAGCAGTTTTAAAAAGCAGTATCAGTCAAAAGACAGAGAGTGAGGTATCATATTTAGATTGTATTGAGTATACAGTCCACACCATATCTACAGTGCATTCAAAAAGTATTCAGACCCTTGACTTTTTTCCACATTTTGTTAAGTTACAGCCTTATTCTAAAATAGATTTAAATTAGTTATTTTTTCCTCATCAATTTACACACAATACCGCATAATGACAAAGTGAAAACAGGTTTTTAGACATGTTTGCAAATATATAGAAATACCTTATTTACAGAAGTTTTTCAGACCCTTTGCTATGAGATTCGAAATTGAGCTCATGTGCATCCTGTTTCCGTTGATCATCCCTGAGATTTTTCTACAACTTGATTGGATTCTACCTGTGGTAAATTCAATTGATTGGACATGATTTGGAAAGGCACACACCTGTCTATATAAGGTCCCACAGTTGACAGTGCATGTCAGAGCAAAAACCAAGCCATGAGGTTGAAGGAATTGTCCGTAGAGCTCAGAGACAGGATTGTGCCGAGGGGAAGGGTACCAAAAAATGTCTGCACCATTGAAGGTCCCCAAGAACACAGTGGCCTCCATCATTCTTAAATGGAAGAAGTTTGGAACCACCAAGATTCTTCTTAGAGCCTGCCGCCCCGGCCAAACTGAGCAATCGGGGGAGAAGGGCCTTGGTCAGGGAGGTGACCAAGAACCCGATGGTCCCTCTGACAGAGCTCCAGAGTTCCTCTGTGGATATGGGAGAACCTTCCAGAAGGACATCTCTGCAGCACTCCACCAATCAGTCCTTTATGGTAGAGTGGCCAGACGGAAGCCACTCCTCAGTAAAAGGCACATGACAGCCTGCTTGGAGTTTGCCAAAAGGCACCTAAAGACTCTTAGTCCATGAGAAACAAGATTATCTGGTCTGATGAACCAAGATTGATCTCTTTGGCCTGAATGCCAAGCGTCACATCTGGAGGAAACCTGGCACCATCCCTACGGTGAAACATGGTGGTGGCAGCATGATGTGGGGATGTTTTTTAGTGGCAGGGACTGGGAGACTAGTCAGGATCGAGGGAAAGATTAACAGAGCAAAGAGAGATCAGAGAGATATTTGATGAAAACCTGCTCCAGAGCGCTCTGGACCTCAGACTGGGGTGAAGGTTCACCTTTCAACAGGACAATGAGCCTAAGCACACAACCAAGACACACAGGAGTTCTAAAAACCCATAACTTTGTCATTATGGGATGTTTGTGTGTAGATTGATGAGGGAAAAAAACAGTTTAATCAATTTTAGAATAAGGCTTTAACCTAACAAAAAAATGTGGAAAAAGTCAAGGGGTCTGAATACTTTCCGAAAGCACTGTGTAACTATACACTATATATACAGCAGTATGTGGACACCCTTTCAAATTAGTGGATTTGGATATTTCAGCCCACACCGGTTGCTGACAGGTGTATAAAATCGAGCACACAGCCATGCAATCTCCTAGACACTAAGCGGTCCCGTTCTGTGAGCTTGTGTGGCCTACAACTTCACGGCTGAGCCGTTGTTGCTCCTAGACGTTTCCACTTCACAATAAAAGCACTTACAGTTGACCGGGGCAGCTCTAGCAGGGCAGAAATGTAACTTGTTGGAAAGGTGGCATTCTATGACGGTGCCATGTTGAAAGTCAATGAGGACTTCAGTAAGGCCATTCTACTGCCAATGTTTTGTCTATGGAGATTGCATGGCTGTGTGCTCGATTTCATACACCTGTCAGCAACGGGTTTGGCTGTATATATATAGTGTATTTCCCTGGTATATTACTCATTTCTCACCCGTCCAGTTATGCTGCTCTGGCGCCATCCTGTGGACAGCTGGGAACACAACTTCAACTCCATTACATTCAATGTATCCCACAAAGTGCCACTTGGCTGGACAAAGCAGTCTGAATGGAAATCAGGTACATATATGAAATCAAGCAGACACACAGCCTTACATGTCATATCACTGAGTCTCAGTTTGAATCACGGTTTAAACATAACAAGTCATTGCAAGTGAAAACATTTCTCAATTAGGTTTTAGGTTTTATTTATTCACACCAAAGAAAATAAGTGAAAGACAAAACACTGCAGATAAATAAACAGGTAAAAACGGTGTTCAGGTGAGGCTGGAAGCCCAAAAGGCTGATATGAAAATAAACAGGTAAAAACGGTGTTCAGGTGAGGCTGGAATCGCAAAATGGCTGATATGAAAATAAACAGGTAAAAACGGTGTTCAGGTGAGACTGGAAGAAAAAACATGTTTGATTATGTATGTGTGTGAGAGAGAATCAGGCTACATGGAGGATTATTGGGTAGTTTGGTTCATCAGGCTGACCCCCAGTCTTCATGGAGGGGATTATTGGGTAGTTCGGTTCATCAGGCTGACCCCCAGTCTTCATGGAGTGGATTATTGGGTAGTTTGGTACATCAGGCTGACCCCCAGTCTTCATGGAGGGGATTATTGGGTAGTTTGGTTCATCAGGCTGACCCCCAGTCTTCATGGAGGGGATTATTGGGTAGTTTGGTTCATCAGGCTGACCCCCAGTCTTCATGGAGGGGATTATTGAGAGTCCAGCATGTCAGGGGATGAGGTGAGGGGTGGGGGGTGAGAGCAGCAGTGGGGGATGGGTAGCTAGTCCTTGATTGGCTGTAGTCCTGGGAGCCACAACTGCCAAGAGAAATTCAATCTACCCTTTTTATCAGCCAAGCCAACATACTGTTTTACACACCCTTTGTGTTTACTGTTAATATTTATATTTAAAATCAACATAGTTGTCACCATATTTGCTAAAGTAACATCATAGTCGGCATAGCTAATAGAACTAACGCATTAGTAAACCCGCTACAATCATGCAGTAACGTTACAGTGTACAGTCAGTAAGCAGTTACACCGGCAGGCCCCAGTGGCAATACATTTGTAAAACCAAAAGCTTACCTTGACTTGGAAGAGTTCCAGTGTTGTGTTGGATAGTCATTACCAGCCAGCTAACATAGCATCCCTCTGTTTGAGCAGAGTGTTTCAGTAGGCTAAACTAGCTAGCTGCATTTGCTAGCTAAGTAAGTAAAACTGAAAAAACATGACAGTCTTTCTCTCTCTCTACTCACCACATTTTATGCACTGTAGTGCTAGCTAGCTGTAGCTTATGCTTTCAGTACTAGATTCATTCTCTGGTCCTTTGATTGGGTGGACAACATGTTTGTTCATGCTGCAAGAGCTCTGATAGGTTGGAGGACGTCCTCCTGTCATAGTTACTGTGTAAGTCTATGGAAGGGGGTGAGGACCATGAGCCTCCTAGGTTTTGTATTGAAGTCAATGTACCCAGAGGAGGACGGAAGCTAGCTGTCCTCCGGCTACACCATGGTGCTACCCTACAGAGTGCTGTTGAGGGCTACTGCAGACCTTCTTTGCAAATAATGTGTTTTAAATCATTATTTGGTGATATGTGATTATATTTAGTATAGTTTTTATCTAAAATGATTTTATTTTTATGAAATTCAGTGAGGAGGATGGTCCTCCCCTTCCTCCTCTGAGGAGCCTCCAGATCACTGACTTCCTGAAATGTTCGAGGGACCTCGTTGGGTACCTCCCCTCTTTCCCAAAGAGGAGGAAGAAGGGAGAGAACCCAGTTGTCATCTGCTTCTTGGTCCTCAGCCCAAACATGATGGACTCTAAACATTCAGGCCACCTTTCAGGCTGCTCATCCACCAGAGGGTCCTGAAAATACAAGTACAATTGTTGGACATCTGACAGACATGGTAGAGGGCCAGATTGTACACCTCAATACTTAGAATTATAGCAGGTTTGTCACTGTATACAGTCTTAGTACCTACCTTTGAACGGTTCCATTCATACACCTGGTGAAGTAGTCCCCCATTGTGCAGATGTAGGTATTGTTACCACTGTTGGGTACAAGTGGCCCCACCAGGTCCATTCCCACCAACTCCCAGGGTTCTGAGGTCTGAAAAATAATTCCATACTTTGCCTTAATAACTGACGGCTAGTGTTGATATTTATCGCTTTTTAAATCATTGACATTGGGATGATTCATAGACAGCTCCATCATTATAATTGTACCTTCACAGATGTATAATTCACTTCCTGAATGGCACAGCCAGAATTCCACCTCTGCCTTCTGTTCAACAATAGGTCTTTCCACTGGCAGTTAGGACATCGGGACACCTCTCCCTTCTGTTTAACAATAGGTCTTTCCCCTGGCAGTTAGGACATTGGGACACCTCTCCCTTCTGTTTAACAATAGGTCTTTCCCCTGGCAGTTAGGACATTGGGACACCTCTCCCTTCTGTTTAACAATAGGTCTTTCCCTGGCAGTTAGGACATGGGGACACCTCTGCCTTCTGTTTTAACAATAGGTATTTCCCCTGGCAGTTAGGACATCGGGACACCTCTCCCTTCTTCTTTTAACAATAGGTCTTTCCTCTGGCACCTTAAGAGAAGATACATACAAGACGTGTGGCATTGTTGAAGCCTCCTCATTTTCTCTAAGGACACCAAATCAACTAAATGCACTTCATCTCCATGAATAACAATGAACAAGCAGAGTTTGACTCAAAGGTGTGTGACCATTAACATTGGCTACATATCCATTGTCCTTCTACCAAAGTGTGGACTTGCACATTTCTTCTGGTCTAAGGGATTTACTAATGGTGTAAAGTAGCTCAAACCAATTTCAGGTGGCTTCATCAACATTTTGGCCAGGGCCCACAGGGTTCCATAGGGTTCCATAGGGTTCCACAGGGTTCTACAGGGTTCCATAGGGTTCCACAGGGTTCCACAGGGTTCCATAGGGTTCCATTGGGTTCCACAGAGTTCCATAGGGTTCTATAGGGTTCTATAGGGTTCCATAGGGTTCCATAGGGTTCCATATGGTTCCATACGGTCCCACAGGGTTCCATAAGGTCCCACAGGGTTCCACAGGGTCCCACAGGGTTCTGGTCAAATGTAGTGTATTATACAGGGCAAAGTTATAGGGAATATGGTGCCCTTTGGGACGCATTCCTCCAGTTGAGCCCCACCCTGCCTATTGTAAATCATTTCTCCATCCCATTCCTCCCGTTGAGCCCCACCCAGCCTATTGTAAATCCATTTCTCCATCCCGTTTCCTCCCGTTGAGAGCCCCACCCTGCCTATTGTAAATCATTTCTCTCCATCCCATTCCTCCCGTTGAGCCCCACCCTGCCTATTGTAAATCATTTCTCCATCCCATTCCTCCAGCTGAGCCCCACCCTGCCTATTGTAAATCATTTCTCCATCCCATTCCTCCAGTTGAGCCCCACCCTGCCTATTGTAAATCATTTCTCCATCCCATTCCTCCCGTTGAGCCCCACCCTGCCTATTGTAAATCATTTCTCCATCCCATTCCTCCAGGAGCCCCACCCTGCCTATTGTAAATCATTTCTCCATCCCATTCCTCCAGGAGCCCCACCCTGCCTATTGTAAATCATTTCTCCATCCCATTCCTCCAGGAGCCCCACCCTGCCTATTGTAAATCATTTTCTCCATCCCATTCCTCCAGTTGAGCAAATGAAGATGAAAGGCTGTGTGACTATAATTAATGTAGTAAATGAAATCTTCCCGTCAATAACTTATTTTGATAAACTTCCTTTATTGTATAGGTGGTGTGTCTTGGTCGCTTTGGATGGTTTAACTAAAGCCAAAACATTCATTCAGCCAAGAAATCCATCTTTTCCATGAGATGATGGAATATTCAAATAGAATGGAATATTCATGTACTAATGAGATAAATTAGTTGCATTTCAGTCATGTGTGGTGTTGTTGCCATTCAGGCCACATCTAGCCTTGTGGTGGAACAACTGATAACTGACTAAATACCTCAGCCTTAGGAAATCACTGGGGGAAGAAGTCCACCACTTCCACTTTTCACTCATCTCTATTTGACTTGCTGTAATACAGAGCTACAGGCCGTATTAAATCATACATTACATCTCTAACCAGAGATACAGGCCGTGTTAAATCATACATTACATCTCTAACCAGAGATACAGGCCGTATTAAATCATACATTACATCTCTAACCAGAGATACAGGCCGTATTAAATCATACATTACATCTCTAACCAGAGATACAGGCCGTATTAAATCATACATTACATCTCTAAACAGAGACACAGGCCGTATTAAAATCATACATTACATCTCTAACCAGAGATACAGGCCGTATTAAAATCATACATTACATCTCTAACCAGAGATACAGGCCATGTTAAATCATACATTACATCTCTAACCAGAGATACAGGCCATGTTAAGTCATAAATTACATCTCTAACCAGAGCTACAGGCCATATTAAATCATAAATTACATCTCTAACCAGAGATACAGGCCGTGTTAAACATCATACATTACATCTCTAACCAGAGATACAGGCCGTGTTAAGTCCATAAATTACATCTCCTAACCAGAGATACAGCCCTCCCCGTATTAAATCATACATTACATCTCTAACCAGAGATACAGGCTGTGTTAAATCATACATTCCATCTCTAACCAGAGATACAGGCCGTGTTAAGTCATAAATTACATCTCTAAACCAGAGCTACAGGCCGTATTAATCATACATTACATCTCTAACCAGAGATTACAGGCTGTATTAAATCATACATTACATCTGTAACCAGAGATACAAGGCCGTATTTAAATCATACATTACATCTCTAACCAGAGATACAGGCCGTATTAAATCATACATTACATCTCTCTAACCAGAGATACAGGGCCGTATAAAATCATACATTACCATCTCTACCAGAGATACAGGCCGTATTAAATCATACATTACATCTCTCTAACCAGAGATACAGGCCGTATTAAATCATACATTACATCTCTAACCAGAGATACAGGCCGTATTAAATCATACATTACATCTCTAACCAGAGATACAGGCCGTATTAAATCATACATTACATCTCTAACCAGAGATACAGGCCGTATTAAATCATACATTTACATCTCTAACCAGAGGATACAGGCCGTATTATAAATCATATTTTACATCTCTAATCAGAGATGCAGGCCGTATTAAATCATACATTACATCTCTAACCAGAGATACAGGCCGTATTAAATCATACATTACATCTCTACCCAGAGATACGAGGCCGTATTAAATCATATTTTACATCTCTAATCAGAGATGCCAGGCCGTATTAAATCATACATTACATCTCTAACCAGAGATAACAGGCCGTATTTAAATCAGACATTACATCTCTAACCAGGAGATACAGGCCGTATTAAATAATACATTACATCTCTAACCTTTTCTTCATTTTGTCTTCATTGAAAATGAAAGCATTGTCTTCCTTTATTCCCCATTTCAATAAGTAAAGAGCAATACCAGTTTTAATGGCCAGCAGGCTCTGACAAGATCCAGAAACTATTAACATTTCAAGACCCTATGGTCAGATGGATTTTTCATAAAGACCTCACGTTAAATCATAAGAATCCAAGTATCTGGGTGTGTGGGAGGGGGGGGGGGTTCAGCGACTCGAGGGGGAGACAGATTCAGTGGAGGCAGCGACAGCAGGTAGCAGTTAGAGGGGTCCAGTGGGGATTGGGACCAGGCACGTCCAGGTGTCAGGCCAGGGTGTCCTCAGTCACGGGTCTGGAGACTCAGCCCCTCCGGAAGGAGAGACAGAGAGAAAGATGAGGGTTAGTGAGAGGATTTACTAAGACCATAGGACACCACATACACTGGGAGTAGAGACTAGTGAGACCATAGGACACCACATACACTGGGAGTAGAGACTAGTGAGACTAAGAACCATAGGACACCACATACACTGGGAAGTAGAGACTAGTGAGACCATAGGACACCACATACACTGGGAGTAGAGACTAGTGAGACTAAGACCGTAGGACACCACATACACTGGGAGTAGAGACTAGTGAGACTAGACCATAGGACACCACATACACTGGGAGTAGAGACTAGTGAGACTAAGACCATAAGGACACCACATACACTGGGAGTAGAGACTAGTGAGACTAAGACCATAGGACACCACATACACTGGGAGTAGAGACTAGTGAGACTAAGACCATAGGACACCACATACACTGGGAGTAGAGACTAGTGAGACTATAGGACACCACATACACTGGGAGTAGAGACTAGTGAGACCATAGGACACCACATACACTGGGAAGTAGAGACTAGTGAGACTAAGACCATAGGACAACCACATACACTGGAGTAGAAGACTAGTGAGACCATAGGACACCACATACACTGGGGGTAGAGACTAGTGAGACTAAGACCATAGGACACCACATACACTGGGAGTAGAGAAATAATCAATAGTGTTGCTGTGGACACTGGATCATCTGACTAAACACACACCTGTTTGACCTCTCTGGGATACTGTAAAGGACTACTTCTGTTCCTTATCTGAGTCAATGCAGGTAGCATTCAATGTCCTGTGTTTGTGTTAACCTGGCAACCAGCATTGTAAATAAAGAGATTGTGCAGAAAGATAATCAGCCTCTGTGTCTGTGGGATCCTTTCCCCTTAATGTATGTTTTCATGTCAGCCAGGCCCATCTTTTTTAAGAAACACACATTTTTATTTACATCTCTAGTTGAGTAAAATAAGTAGTTTTGTTCTGGTCACAAGATAATCAGAAAATTGCGGTAAGTAGCGCCACACTCAGCAGAAAACCGGAATGTTCTATTCTGGCCAGGGCCCATCTTTTCAAAGAAAACACCATTTAATTATATCTCTATTTGAACGAATTAGGTAGTTTTGTTTTGATCAACCAGGAAAAATCCTAACAATTCAGGTAAATAACGCCACAGTCAGGCTAGAAAAATCTGAATGTTCTATCATAAGTGAGTCCAATTAGTTTCCCTGGCTGATATGTTGCTTCTACATAGAAATACTATGAGAGTTAATGAATAGATGCCATTCACTGCTATAAACCCTGCCTCCAATATAATCAGCTAGTTTCCACAGGACCCACCGCGGACCTTCGCGTGTAAAGGCCTTTTATGGTCTGTTTTGGGCAACCAGCCCAGATGATCCCCAATAATGTAGATCCCTCTCTAAGTTCAGTTTGTTTTATTTTTGTCATATACATGGAGTTACAGTGCAATGAAATGCTGACTAGCAGGTTAACCTCTTGACAACAACAATAGAACAAGTCAGTAGCTAAGTTAATATAAAGAGTAATACAATAGTAATAAACCCTGCATTCATAACTATCCTTAACATACCTGGGGTGTTTCTGGGATAGAGGGTTGATATAAAAGTCAATATAATCAGCAATACAGGAAGATTCTGAGACACAATCACTTACTATTGGTCAGCCGTAGGGAACCGCCAACGTCTCAGGAGATATGTATTTTAGGGCAGTAAAAGTAAAACTGCCTAGGCCCTTGAAGAATCTGCCCCAAAAAGATAGACCATGAGCTGTTTATCTGTAATGTACTTATCCTCATATAGTTTACTCACTAATCTCCTGGATTCATCTTTGTGTTTTCCGGTTGTGTTGAGTAGGACAATGGAACATAGTGTTTTACCATTATCCTATTGTCTATTGGCTTCAAGAAGATATTCACTTTATCCATTACAACAATCTGAGCCCCATTATCTGCTGGTTTAATCACTATATTCTGACTGCTGTTCATGTTTCTTCTAGAAAAATGTGTAAGGTTACAAACTGATATACAGGTCGGGTTCTGAATTGTGAAAAGGAATCCACATCCCTACGTATAACAGTCTGTACAGTTTCTGACACTGACTCCAACTGAGGTTCCAATGTGAGGGTTTGGAAATAGTATATGAGGAAAATCTGTTTCATAATCAAAATGATCTAATAACTTCAATCTTCTATTATAGAAGTGTAGATCCCTCCGGAGCTCCCCTGCAGTCCACCTGTTTTAGGAGTTGGTATGAAAAGTCAGTCCTCTTTCTAGAACCTCACTCTCGGCTTGGTTGAGCCCAATGGGACATTGCTGGTCAACACCTCAAATCGGTTGTGAAGTAGTATGGACATATTGATGGAACAAGGTCACTAAACTGGTGGTTAGACAGGGTAGATCCAAGAGCAGGCCTCTGCTGTCATCTAGAGGGCGTTTCTCTGTACTGCTTGACACATGGAGACTCAATGGAGGCACAGTGCAAAGTGCTCAAAGTAAGGCCAAAACAATGGTTTGTCAGGCTGGGAATCTATAAAGCAGTATGTTCTTCATTAGATGCCAAGAAAACTAATATTCATACAGGGACAATAGGTGGGGCAGGAGGAAGAATGGTGTTCCTGATTTTCAGAGGAATTCCCCTTTTTTCTTTAGAGCTTCAGATTGAGATTGTTTTTAGTCTCCAATATGTTTTTCTTCAGTGATCCACTCTGGATTC
>CM072257.1:6885479-6901501 GCA_036851935.1 Coregonus suidteri | reverse complement strand
CCAGAAACCCTGTGGGACCCTGTGGAACCCTGTGGGACCTTATGGAACCCTGTGGGACCGTATGGAACCATATGGAACCCTATGGAACCCTATGGAACCCTATAGAACCCTATAGAACCCTATGGAACTCTGTGGAACCCAATGGAACCCTATGGAACCCTGTGGAACCCTGTGGAACCCTGTGGAACCCTATGGAACCCTGTGGAACCCTGTGGAACCCTATGGAACCCTATGGAACCCTGTGGGCCCTGGCCAAAATGTTGATGAAGCCACCTGAAATTGGTTTGAGCTACTTTACACCATTAGTAAATCCCTTAGACCAGAATATAATAATAATAATAATAATATGCCATTTAGCAGACGCTTTTATCCAAAGCGACTTACAGTCATGCGTGCATACATTTTTGTGTATGGGTGGTCCCGGGGATCGAACCCACTACCTTGGCGTTACAAGCGCCGTGCTCTACCAGCTGAGCTACAGAGGACCACAGAAATGTGCAAGTCCACACTTTGGTAGAAGCAGAGGTGTAGTCCAGGGTATACGCTGGTATACGGCGTATACCTACTTATTTTTCAGTCAGCATTGCGTATACCCACTTCTAAATCCCCCCTGATGCGCATCATTCAGTAATATCTGTGAGTCAGATTGCCTATTTTCTTCCTCGGGGATAGTGAAGCCATGACCCACCCTCCTCTGCCTCTAATTGGCTGGTACTCGCTGCTTTCACTGATTAGATTGGTTAACTTTAGGCATGAGGACTGATGAGCCAATCAGAGGCAGAGTAGGGCGGGTCATGCCGAGGAAAATATCGCTAATACCTCAGGTGCCAGTGAAAAAAAAAAAAAAAAAAAAACTCAGGTGCCGGTGCCACTTGACTACGATAACGGCAGCAGACCAAACAACGGATGAAGAAAGGACACAAGCGGCGGTGTGCCACCCCAGTTGATGGAAGACATCATTCTGAGGTAAGTTTTAAGGTGGTTTCCAAATGAATCATTATTTTAAACTACTGGCAAATTGCCAGTGACTGCACATTTAGAGGAGAAGAGATGTTGCCCGCCAATAGTTAGTGCGAGTCGGCTAACGTTATGAAGCTAGCTACGTAGATTGGGATAATGTGGGGAAACCGGGGCATTGTTGGTTTTCAGTAAGTGTTTTAATCAACCCAGTTCATAAGAATTTCATACCAGACTGATGAAACTGATTATCTCAATGTTTATGAAGCTTGTTTATTATTGTAAAGGTCTAAATTATAACGTTAGCCAAGTTACTAAGCCCTAAATTATAACATTAGCCAAGTTACTTAGCCCTAACTAACCTATATGATCTAGTTTAATTGCATAGTAGCTAAGCTGGTAGTTGATTTTTAAGTAAGTTAAAACACAAGAATGGGGACAAATAGTTTAAGATTCAGCCTAAAACAATATTGAGGTCTAATCAGGCTGTCTTATTTTGTATAGGGACAGGTAACCATGAAAAGGAAGGGAGATATTGCAGACTTTTTTGTAAAGAGGCACAAATCAGGCCCAGATCAGGCCCAGGCAGACCCCACCCCTAAACCAGCAGCCCTGGCAGCTCTCAACCGGGAGCTAGCCAGGCAAGTCAGTGTGAGCATAGAGAAGGATCCAGTCTACCACCACCAGGTCAGAACACACAGGCAGTAAATTGCATCTCCAGTTTATTGAAAAGTGAAGCCTCACACTGTAACAAAACGTGATTTTGACAGATTAAGCCTCATTTTGAATTTCTGTGTGATGTTATTTTATTTTATTGCCCTTCTATTTATTTTGTCTGTATCCATGTTTGTTTTTTACAATGCTACTGTTATATAACATTTTGTGTTAAATTTGTTGTTTTTTGTTAAATAAACTCTCCCAAGTATTTCACTCACTAATCTCCTGTATGCTTCAGCTTCACTTGCTGAAAATATTTCCACTTGGTTATGCAGATTGTTAATGTAAAGAGGGGGACCCATGTCTTGCTGATGACTATTGTGATCACAGTAGTGTGTGTGTGTGTGTGTGTGTGTGTGTGTAAGTGTGTGAGAGAGAGAGAGACAGGGAGATGCATAATTAGTTTTTTTTGTTGTTGTCTGTAGACATCAATAATGACTGGCCAGACCTGTGGAGTGCTAAACAAACAGAAGACTTCAAATCCAAGAAACCCCTGGTTGGGATCCAAAAACAAAAAATTGGGTAAGTTTAGGTAGATTGCTAGTTTGGGTAACTTCTGAAACAGTGGGCACAGATAACTTTGTGTGTGTGTGTGTGTGTGTGTGTGTGTGTGTGTGTGTGTAAAGGACCATGCACACGTACAGCTGTGGATACAGGAGTAGTTACATTGTTTGTTTATGCTTCGCAGGATGTCTGGTCTGTAGCAGTGTGAACTCCATTGGGATCGACAAGGAGCAAGGACAAGGTGTATCGCTCTCAAGAGAATGGATGAACTTTGAAATTCAAGTGTCTGGCCAGGGAAGTAGAACAACAAGTTTGTCAATCTTGAGAAATAAGGTGAGGAAACATGCGTTGTCCAAGGCCCACACTCAGGCTGTGAAGGTGGCAGAGCAACAGAAAGAAGCTGCCATTGAGAATGCAGTGGAGACTATGACTGAGTCCTACATGAAGGAAACTGAAGCTGTGTTTCGAACAGCCTACCATCTGGCCAAAAAGAACCGACCCTTTTCTGACCATGAGAGCCTCATTGAGCTGCAGGAACTGAATGGTGTAAAATGGGCTCAATACTTCATTCACGTTACAGTGCAACACAAATAATACAACATGTTGCTAGTGAGATGCAGAGCAAAATCATCAGTAGCATTATAGCATCATCCAGTAAGTTAGCTGTCCTAATTGACGAGGCATCTTCTTTAAGTCACAAAGCTGTCATGACAGTTTCTATTAAAGCATCAATTCAAGAAGAAAGCCCTGAGTTCATATTCCTGGAACTTGTTGAACTGGAAAATCAGAGAGCAGATGGCATATTACAGGCGTTACTCACCTGTTTAACTAATGCTGGCTTTACAGAAGAGTGGCTTCATGAAAACTGGGTAACATTTGTATCTGATGGAGCCAGTGTCATGCTAGGAAAGAAGTCAGGAGTAGCAACCAGACTGACTTTGAGATTCCCAAAGCTTTTTGTATGGCACTGCATGAACCATAGACTTGAACTTGCTGTGTCAGATGCAGTTGATGAGGTAAACTCTGTCAATCACTTTAAAACTTTTATCCAGAAGCTATACTCTCTGTATAGTGTGTCAAACAAAATGAACGTGAACTTGTTAATGCAGCAGCTGAAGTAGGCTCACAACTTCTTCGCATTGGCAGAATCTTGGATGTACGCTGGGTGGCCAGTAGCTTTCGGACTGTTCGTGCTGTTTGGACATCCCTGGGAGCTCTTGTGCAGCACTTTAAAAATGCTTGCAGTGATGAGATGAGGTCCACCAAAGAGAGGCAGATGTACAGAGGTTTGTTTAGACCGTGTTCAAAGTCCAGAATTCATTTGTGACCTTGGCCTCATGTACGACACTCTCCATGAACTAAGTCTCCTGTCACAGGAGCTTCAGTCTCGTTCTATAACGCTCCTCAGAGCAGAGCATCTGCTGAAACGCTCAATCAGAGTGATCCAGTCATTCAAAGAGAGTCCAGGTGAGAAATATAGTGAGGCTTTAGAAGCAAAACAGACTGGGGAGTATCGGTCTATAGCCCTGAAAACAAATGCAAAGCTGAAGTCTATCAATCCAGGCCAGTTCTTACAAAGCCTTGTGAACAATCTGGAGAAACGCTTGTCTTTTGAAGATGAGACCATCATGGACCTCAGCATCCTTGATCAGAGTAAGTGGCCATCAAAGCCCAGCATCCGCCATGGTGAAGAACAAGTTAAGCGACTGTGCAAGCGATTTAACTTGTGCACAGACCAAGCACTGAATGGGATGCGGGACCTACTGGAAGAGCCCAGTAGTGAGCCCAAGGACCTAAAACCACTTATGAACTGTATGAAAACATTCCCTGTCGGTACAGCAGAGTGTGAGAGGAATTTTAGCCTTATGAACAATATAAGCTCAGACAAGAGGGCTGTCCTTCTGATCTCAAACATATCAAACTTGATGATGATTAATATCAACGGCCCACCAACTTCCAAGTTTGATCCTAGAAAATATACAAGGACCTGGTTGAAGAGCCATCGTGCTGCCTCTTTGGTGCGTTCTAGACAGTGCAGTGTGAAAGCTCCTGCAGAAAGCAATTTGTCTGGAATATACTGTAGTATGAGCAAAGGTCAGAAACCCAGTGCTGGGTTGAGAGAGTATATCACTGTTGATGTGTTTGTTAATGCATATATTTTTGTTAATTGTTAACTAAATATTGTTGTAACATATTTTGTTGAATGATTTACCGGTAAATGAACATGTTCAAAACAAAGCATATAGCAATATGAACAAGGATGCATTGTCACCTTCAGATTTGAAGTATTTTATTTAAATAAATGTGCAAAAAATAATCGAAACACCATTTCCTGTTTGCCTCATGATAAATACATTTTACATTCATCCAGGCTGCTCTTGTGACCAGTAGTAACTACAAACTGCTCCTAATCAAGTCATGATCATTTTATAATAGTGTGCAAGTAGAAATTACATATTTTTGGGTAAACTAAATCATAGTCTTACATGTCACTGTTTCTAAAACAGGGCTTTTTTCTGGACTACTTAAAAAAAAAAAAGGTGAATACTGAGAGTATACCCACTTCTCCAGGGACCACTACACCACTGGGTAGAAGGACAATGGATATGTAGCCAATGTTAATGGTCACACACCTTTGAGTCAAACTCTGCTTGTTCATTGTTATTCATGGAGATGAAGTGCATTTAGTTGATTTGGTGTCCTTAGAGAAAATGAGGAGGCTTCAACAATGCCACACGTCTTGTATGTATCTTCTCTTAAGGTGCCAGAGGAAAGACCTATTGTTAAACAGAAGGGAGAGGTGTCCCGATGTCCTAACTGCCAGGGGAAATACCTATTGTTAAACAGAAGGCAGAGGTGTCCCAATGTCCTAACTGCCAGGGGAAAGACCTATTGTTAAACAGAAGGGAGAGAGAGGATAACCCGAGTACCTCGGAAACGGAGAGGCAAGACTCATCCTGGGAAGGCTCCGGTGCAATCCTCCGAATTACTCACTCCCGCCCGGGCTCTGATAGGGATGGCAGGTGCCCAGACCGACACAGAGACGGAGCTACAGAATCTGGACAAAGAACTGTCTGGTCTGAAGGGGACCGCTGAGAGGTATCGTTTGTTAAAGCAACAGTTAGACATGAAGACAGAAGAGTTAGATATCCTCCAGGCTAAACTCCAACAGAGCTCCTTCCCTAAGCAACAGGAGGAGCTGGAGATGCTGCGCAGGACCATCGAGGAGTGTGAGGAGACCCTGCGCAGTAGTAAGGAGGTCCAGAAGAAGGCAGAGGAGAAGTACAAGGTGTTGGAGAACAAGATGAAGAATGCGGAGGCAGAGAGAGAGAAGGAACTGAAAGCTGCTCAACAGAAGCTAAACTCTGCTAAAACCCAGGCTGATGCGTTCAGTAAGAAACTCAAGGAGAGACCCCAGAGACCGGCACTGTACAACACAGCACCAACTCACCGGATGGAGTGGAAACAGCCGAGGGCTGGCAAGCACCACGGCAATGCGGACGCCCTCTCCCGGCGTGATGCCTTCTTCGCTGCCTTTACCCCGACGAGGACGTCGGTCCCCGAGGAGGGGGATGTGTGATGTCACGAGAGGCTGTGTCCTGGAGGGACGTTACATCCCCCTGAGGTGGCTGCAAACCCAGACAGCTATGGCTCCATCTGCTGGTATGGTCGGGAACTCCACCCCTCTATGGCCAATCTTCCCACGCACCTGAAACAAATCAGGAGCTGATGAGCTGAAGGTTTTGGGAAGGGAAGAGACACACTGAGGGAGTGTGTGGGGGGGGTGAAGAGACACAGTCTCCAACCTGGAATCTCTGGAGGACAAGAGTGCTGCAAGTCCACTTCCATGAGGAATATAAGGATTTGGAGATACTTACCCTTTGGGAAATACTCACCTTTGGATATATGCACCTGTGGAAATACGTGAGAGACATTTGGAAGGACTTTTTGCTGGGTTGGCCACTAGCTGCAACGTGGACTACAGTAAGGCTGGGGAAAAGTTATCTGAGCGAGTGAGAATTATGATTTTGGATGTGGAAGAGACATCCCTGAACTGTTAACCCTTAAAGAGCCACAAGAGAACAGAATTTTGTTATATTTCGTTAATTTCCCAAGACCTATAATAAAATCCTTGTTTTGTTTGAACCTTGTCTCCTTGCACTACTTGAGCAATCCCGCTGAAAGCTGTGTAGCCTCTCGTGACGTCACAATATATATATATATATATATATATATTATATATATATATATATATATATATTATATATATATATATATATATATATATATATATATATATATATAATAGAATTATTGTAAAATTAACTCTGTCCATAAGGTGTAGATAGTAAGTATAGACCGGAAGTAGAGGCCTGGAAATTGTTGTTCACTAATTTACTCCAAGTAGGGAAAGGATGGTGGGGTTGAAAAGTAATAAAGGGGAGTATATATATAAAAAACATGGGGGATTGGAAGTGATGCAGACAATTACATTGATAGAAGATACAATCTATCTGCAATATTAAGCTGATCCATTCCCCCCCCAAAAATTTTTTTTTTTACATACAAAAATAAATAAGTAAAACAATGACCCTAGGGTCGTCTCTGGGTCGTCTCTGGGTATTTCATGGACGCTGTGAATGACAGAAACGGATACAGCTATAGATTGAGGCTTGATCATGGAACTGAAAACACCCATATTGCAGAGATTCAAAAATGTCTGCGTCACTCTGTGGATGAGGCTGGAACAGACTGCGTCACTTTGGGCCCCAACACTGGAAATCAAAGAATTGAGCGTTGGTGGCTCACTCGGAGAAGTCAATGTTGAGAGTTTTGGATGGACTATTTTTGACCAGCTCAGAGGAGATGGACACTCTGCAGAATCTCTCCTGGACAAATCTCTAATCCAGTTTTGTTTCCAAAACACAATACAGGTAATATCATCTCTCAGTTAGTTCAGTAGTCTGGTTCATATAGGGGAGGGAGGGGAGGGAGGGAGGGAGGGAGGGAGGGAGGGGATTGGTCAAACCTGCTGAGAGGGGGGAGGGAGAGGGGGAGAGGGAGGGAGGAGGGGGGGGAGGGAGGGAGGGGAGGGAGGGGAGTGGGGATGGGTCAAACATGCTGAGAGGGAGGGAGGGAGGGAGGGAGGGAGGGAGGGAGGGAGGGGATGGGTCAAAACCTGCTGAGAGGGAGGGAGGGAGGGAGGGAGGGAGGGGGAGGGGATTGGTCAAACCTGCTGAGAGGAGGGAGGGAGGGAGGGAGGGAGGGAGGGAGGGAGATGGAACAGACAAGACGATCATAGACTTCTAATAAGCTAGCATTAGTGCTCAGCATCCTGAAGCTATTGGGTGGCAGTCAGCGTTATTTAACTGGATATTTAGTGAAAGTGCAATTTCTTCCATTTGAAGGGAAACACTTGTGTGTTTCTTATGTTAAAAGTAAATGGTGTAAGACAGGAAATAACTTCTAACACAGTTGACCTGCATTCCATTCTACATCCATAGCTTTATCTTTAGTCTTCATTTACACATAGGAAACCTTTTATGCATATTTCAACTGAGCAGCATCACATTCCGTTCTATATTTATTTCATTTCATTCTTTCCTGTCTTACACCATTTATTTTTAACATAAGAAACACACAAGTGTTTGCCTTCAAATGGAAGAAAATGTCACTTTTAAGATTTGGAGAGAGCAGAAAAGTTTGGCAGGTAATCAGGGCAACCCGCAGTGATTCACATTTGACAGGGAGGAACAGTGTTCGTTTTCATATGAGAGAAGCTTGATTTACTCGTGTCTGTTTGGGAATTTTTCTGCAATAATATGCTCAGTCCAAAACTTTGCGCAGCCCACAGACTGAAGCGCCTGCCTCAGATAAGATCCTTGCACGTCTACGATCTCTAGGTAGAGGGAACCCTTGTCATGTGACATCGGCACCTTAGCTTTCACAGAGAAGTCTCCCCCGCCGCATCAGTATAGAAAGAGTCCCTAACAAACTGCATCACCACACATGCAGCTAACAAAAACATATGGAAATGTCTGCTCTACCCAAAATTACAACCAAATAATTGCAGCGTTACCGCAAAAATGGCCTTGCATTAAAGAACATAATTGGTTAAAGAAAACTGTGATAAATAAAAAAGTATACCAGTTTCATTTAAGGACCAAAAGATTGACAGCCGTCCCATATAGATTGCAAAATAGTTGGGAAGAGATTTTTGACGTACCAATTCCATGGCATAGTGTTTATGAACTGATATGCAAAACGACGCCGGATTCAAATCTTAGAATTTTTCAATTTAAATTATTATATTAAATTCTTGCCAACAATAGAATGTTATTTATATGGGGGATACAATCTTCCCAGCTCTGCAGATTTTGCTGCGAAGACACAGAATCATTAGATCATTTGTTTTGGTACTGTCCATTTGTAGCTTGTTTTTGGACACAGGTCCAGGAATGGCTAAAGGATTGCAATATTTACCTGGAGCTAACCCTGCAGATAGCATTACTGGGTGATCTGAAAAGTCATAGTCAATCGATAAATAATATAATAATACTTTTAGCAAAATGTATTATTTTCAATTTACGATCTGCAGAAACAATGAGAATAGAAAGGTTCAGAACTTTTGTAAAACATCACAGTACAGTTGAAACATATATGGCAAATAGAAATCCAATATGGATGGTGTTAAGAGATAGATGGGTGGTGTTGAATGGAGTTTAAGGATGGGACTAATAACAACTAACAACAAGCAATAACAACAAGATAACTAATAATGTAAGCATTCTGTGTCCATAATAAGCATAACAAGTATATAGGTTATAGGTTGAGAGCTTTTGTGAAAGAGCACAGTTCGAAATATATTGCATATAGAAGCAAAACCGGATGGACATCATGAAAATGATCGGAGAGGTTGAGGGTAGAGGAAGTTCAGGAGTAAAAAACAAACTAAATAGAATTATTGTAAAATTGACTGTATAAGCTGGAAGTAGAGGCCTAAATCTTGTTGTTCACTAGTTTACTTCAATTAGGGTTGGAAAGGAATGAAGGGGAATATATTTTTCTAAAATAAAAAGGATGTGTATATGTATGTATGTGCTTATGTGTGTGTATATATATATATATATGTACAGTGTGGAAAAAAAGTATTTAGTCAGCCACCAATTGTGCGAGATCTCCCACTTAAAAAAGATGAGAGAGGCCTGTAATTTTCATCATAGGTACAACGTCAACTATGACAGACAAATTGAGAAAAAAAATCCAGAAAATCACATTGTAGGATTTTTTTATGAATTTATTTGCAAATTATGGTGGAAAATAAGTATTTGGTCACCTACAAACAAGCAAGATTTCTGGGCTCTCACAGACCTGTAACTTCTTCTTTAAGAGGCTCCTCTGTCCTCCACTTGTTACCTGTATTAATGGCACCTGTTTGAACTTGTTATCAGTATAAAAGACACCTGTCCACAACCTCAAACAGTCACACTCCAAAACTCCACTATGGCCCAAGACCAAAGAGCTGTCAAAGGACACCAGAAACAAAATTGTAGACCTGCACCAGGCTGGGAAGACTGCATCTGCAATAGGTAGCAGCTTGGTTTGAAGAAATCAACTGTGGGAGCAATTAATTAGGAAATGGAAGACATACAAGACCACTGATAATCTCCCTCGATCTGGGGCTCCACGCATGATCACAAGAACGGTGAGCAAAAATCCCAGAACCACACGGGGGGACCTAGTGAATGACCTGCAGAGAGCTGGGACCAAAGTACAAAGCCTACCATCAGTAAAACACTACGCCGCCAGGGACTCAAATCCTGCAGTGCCAGACGTGTCCCCCTGCTTAAGCCAGTACATGTCCAGGCCCGTCTGAAGTTTGCTAGAGTGCATTTGGATGATCCAGAAGAGGATTGGGAGAATGTCATATGGTCAGATGAAACCAAAATATAACTTTTTGGTAAAAAACTCAACTCGTCGTGTTTGGAGGACAAAGAATGCTCAGTTGCATCCAAAGAACACCATACCTACTGTGAAGCATGGGGGTGGAAACGTCATGCTTTGGGGCTGTATTTTCTGCAAAGGGACCAGGACGACTGATCCGTGTAAAGGAAAGAATGAATGGGGCCATGTATCGTGAGATTTTGAGTGAAAACCTCCTTCCATCAGCAAGGGCATTGAAGATGAAACGTGGCTGGGTCTTTCAGCATGACAATGATCCCAACACACCGCCCGGGCAACGAAGGAGTGGCTTCGTAAGAAGCATTTCAAGGTCCTGGAGTGGCCTAGCCAGTCTCCAGATCTCAACCCCATAGAAAATCTTTGGAGGGAGTTGAAAGTCCGTGTTGCCCAGCGACAGCCCCAAAACATCACTGCTCTAGAGGAGATCTGTATGGAGGAATGGGCCAAAATACCAGCAACAGTGTGTGAAAACCTTGTGAAGACTTACAGAAAACGTTTGACCTGTGTCATTGCCAACAAAGGGTATATAACAAAGTATTGAGAAACTTTTGTTATTGACCAAATACTTATTTTCCACCATAATTTGCAAATAAATTCATAAAAAATCCTACAATGTGATTTTCTGGATTTTTTTTTCTAATCATTTTGTCTGTCATAGTTGACGTGTACCTATGATGAAAATTACAGGCCTCTCTCATCTTTTTAAGTGGGAGAACTTGCACAATTGGTGGCTGACTAAATACTTTTTTTTCCCCTCTGCATATGCTGTCCAGGCATTTAGCACATGACCACTCCAGCGGCAGCATTGCTCTGGCAACTAAGCAGAAACAAGTAACAAATCAAATTAAAATATGCTATTCTGTCGTCAATGGATCAATGGCCAATAGAAACCAGATAGAAACTGATAATGGTGCATGTGACTTCAGTTTTGGTTAGCCGCCGATGTCGAAACCAACATGCTCAATGTCTTTCCATATCTGGAGAAAGATGAAACCAGGCCAGCGGGTGAGTGACTGTTTGACTGGGATTTTGAGACACGTGGAGCCTTACATGGACAAAGGCAGAATTGTGACCATAGACAGCTTCTTCACATCAATTTCCCTGTCAGACAAGTTGATTGCAAAGAAGACTATCCTGCTCAGAACAGTGAACACACAAAGGCAGAAGCTGCTGGTAAAGCAACACTCACGGTGTGATGGAGAGTGGTAAAGCAACACTCACGGTGTGATGGAGGGTGGTAAAGCAACACTCCACGGTGTGATGGAGAGTGTAAAAGCAACACTCACGGTGTGATGGAGGGTGGATTAAGCAACACTCACGGTGTGATGGAGGGTGGTAAAGCAACACCACGGTGTGATGGAGAGTGGTAAAGCAACACTCACGGTGTTTTCAGATGTTAAATAAATAAGTGTTAGCTTCCTCAGCACCATGCACCCCACTGTTGCCACTCGGCAGTGACCAGAAGAAGAAACCGGAGACAGTGACAGACTACAATCACACAAGGGTATATACAGTATCTCTACCATATACAGATAGCCTTCCCATCTGCCAAACACCAAATAGGATCCCCCTTTTATTATATTACATTCATATTATTACTATTAGTATTATCATTCTATATAATTATAACCTATTCTATTCTATTTTATTTTATGTTAAAGGTTGGTGTGGATGCTAGACTAGATGCCCAGACTGTACTCTGTAAAAGGGGGTACTCTCCTCTGGCTGTTGACTGTACTCTGTAAAAAGGGTACTCTCCTCCTGGCCTGTTTGACTGTACTCTGTAAAAGGGGGTACTCTCCTCTGGCCTGTTGACTGTACTCTGTAAAAGGGGGTACTCTCCTCTGGCCTGTTGACTGTACTCTGTAAAAGGGGGTACTCTCCTCTGGCCTGTTGACTGTACTCTGTAAAAGGGGATACTCTCCGCTGGCCTGTTGAGGTGTTCTACAATGTGCTCGACATGGCTGCTATCAACACGTGTTGTACAAGCAATGCCTTGACAAGACAGTCAGCAGGAGACATTTCATTATGGATCTGGCATGTGAGCTTGGTGAGAACCACATGAACACAGAGAAAGAAGCTACAGTCACCAAGCAGGCCGCCAGACAGCAGGTCCTGCTCTCCCTCTTCCCCAAGAACCACAGCTCCCACTGGGGAAAAAGGAGACACAATGTCAAAGACAGCAGGTCCTGCTCTCCCTCTTCCCCAAGCACCACAGCGTCCCACTGGGGAAAAAAGGAGACACCAATGTCAAGACAGCAGGTCCTGCTCTCCCACTTCCCCAAGAACCACAGCTCCAACTGGTGGAGCCTCTTTAGCAGCTAGTTCCATGGACACACTGATTTCAATGTCCTTTGCCAAGGTCAGATGACTTTCAGTCAACAGTCTCTTTTGTGTAGCTTCACTCCGTAGCCCACATACTAGTCTGTCTCTAATCTGATTGTTCATTTAGGAAACAGCATTAACCTCAGTGTTCTGATAGTTTCTTTAATGCAGCAGCAAAACATTGTTACTGATTCTCCCTCTTCCTGATGTCTCCTGTGGAACCTGAACCTTTCAGCATTAACTAGTGGTTTCTGGTGAAAAATGTCCTTTAAGTATCTCCACAATATCCCCATACGTCTTATTACCTGTTCTGTCTGGCTGTAGCAGGCTGCCTAGTAAATTAAATGTATTTGGCCTCATTACACTAAAACATGTAGGCACAACGTGTCCTCATCCATGTCATTTACAAGAACAAAATATTCAAACTGTTCTGTATATGAGCTCCACTGCTCAATACTTTTATGAAACTGTCCAATGTTTCCAACAATTCCAATATTTTTTCATTTCTCAATAAGCTCATGATTGTCACTCACTTCAATATTGTCCTCAACCACAGCAATATTTTTCCTCAGTCATGTGATCTTCATTCACTTCACTCACTGAAGTTTCCTCCTAAGTTCGCTCATTTAGGCAGTTTTAATGAAAAAGGTTTGTCTTCACAGTTTTAATAAATGTCCTTTCCTTTAATCACTGTATATTCCTCCTTTTTAATCACGTGTTTTCCCCACTCCGTGTCCGTCTCCAGTCATTTTTCTGCCGTCATGACGATGTTAACTCCAGTGGTGGAAAAAGTACCCAATTGTCATACTTGAGTAAAAGTAAAGATACCTTAATAGAAAATGACTCAAGTAAAAGTGAAAGTCACCCAGTAAAATACTACTTGAGTAAAAAGTCTAAAAGTATTTGGTTTTTAAATATACTTAAGTATCAAAGTAAAATGTAATTGCTCAATATACTTAAGTATCAAAAGTAAAAGTACAAGTATAAATCATTTCAAATCCTTACATAAAGCAAACCAGACGATTTTCTTGTTTTTTAAAATGTACGTTCAGCCAGAGGCACACTCCAACTCTCAGACAATTTACAAACAAAGCATTTGTGTTTAGTGAGTCTGCCAGATCAGAGGCAGTAGGGATGTTCTCTTGATAAGTGTGTGAATTGGACCAGTTTTTCTGTCCTGCTAAGCCTTCAAAATGTAACGAGTACTTTTGGTTGTCAGGGAAATGTATGGAGTAAAAAGTACAATTATTTTCTTTAGGAATGTAGTGAAGTGAAAGTAAAAGTAGTCAAAAATATAAATAATAAAAGTCAAGTACATATACCCCCAAAAAACTACTTAAGTAGTACTTTAAAGTATTTTTACTTAAGTACTTTAAACCACTGGTTAAACGCTCTTTCTTAGCTAGCTCGACTATGCACTTGCCTCTCTGCTAGCAATACACTGTGCTAACATTAGCCTAGACTGGACCACAGAAAATAACAGTTTTAAACAGTTGTAAAAACCCACTTCTTCCAGACAGAATAGTTCCTGTAGATTCAGACTTACTCATCACCATCCTTTTTGTCACGATCGTCATAAGAAGCGGACCAAGGCGCAGCGTGATAAGCGTACATTATTTTATTAGTACACACACACCCGAAAAAAAACGATACGTGGAGTCCTAGGGTCATACAACACAAACCTTAACGGAACAAGATCCCACAAACAACAGTGCCAAACATGCTGCCTAAGTATGGGCCCCAATCAGAGACAACGAGAATCAGCTGCCCTCTGATTGGTAACCACCCTGGCCAACATAGAAAACACGAACTAGAACACAAACATAGAAAATCACACATAGAAAATCCACACCCTGGCTCACATATAAGAGTCCCCAGAGCCAGGGCGTGACAGTAACCCCCCCCAAAGGCGCGGACTGCGACCGCGCCAACCAAACACAACAGGGGAGGGGGCCGGGTGGGCATTCCGCCTCGGAGGCGGATCCTGCTCCGGCGTGACCACCACTCTCTCAGCTACCCACCAGTAGCGCCCCTGTCTGGTCTGGCCCCAGCTGGCCCGGTAGCTGGACAGGCACAGGGGAAAAGGCCGGCTTTGCCGGACTGAGACCCGGGACCCCCGTTTGGGGCGGGGGGCAGAAAAGGCCCGGGCCGGGGTGGGGACGCGCACCCTGGTTGGTGCGGGAGCAGGGAAAGCCGGACCGGGCTGAACGCGCACCACGGCTTGTGTGGGGGGGGGAACGGCCGACCGGGCTGGAACCACCACTCTTGGGGCACAGGACAGGGGGCCGGGCTCAGCCACCCGGGTTTGGGTGCGGGCGGGAACGCCGGACCAGGCGGGCACGCGCCCCCCGGGTTGGTGCGGGAGCAGAACACCCGGCCCGGGGCGGGCGACGCGCACCACTGCTTAGTGCGGTTTCAGAAGGGCCGCCCGGGACTTAAAACCCCCATTCTTTGTGCTTAAAATCCTGCTCCCTCGGACCAAAACCCCCGAACCGGTGGCCTCCTCTCCTTCTCGTACCCCGTCGCTCCCTCTCTCCCCTACCCTGTTTAGGGGGATTTGGCTTGCTCTACCTCTAGGCTCCGCCCCCCCCTTCCACCCCCAAACCTGTGGCCTCCTCTCCAATCCCCTACCCCCTGTAGCTCCCCTCCACCCCCTCTCCAGCCGGGGCCCCCCAAAATTTTTTTTTGGGGGTTGCCTCTCCTTTCCGCGACGGCGGGGTTGGCACCTCCCCTCTCTCCCAGGCCTTAATTTTTCCCCAGGGCCCTCTGCCCGCAACATGTCCCCCCAAACCCCCATTCGCCCCATGGGACATCCCAACTTCTCCATTCCCTTTCCCGGCTTTTGCCCCCTAAACACGCTGTTTGGTCCCCTTATGGGGGGATCTTCTGTCACGATCGTCCAAAAAGGGGCCCGGGGGCCCTGATAAACGTACATTTTTTTTAAATAAACCCCCCCGAACAAAACAAAAAAACGTACGTGAAGTCCTGGTCTACAACACAAACCCCAAAGAACAAATCCCCCAAACAGTGCCAACAACTGCCTAAGTATGGGCCCCCATCAAGACAACGTGAATCGCTGCCTCTGATTGAACCACCCTGGCCAACATAGAAAACCAACGAAAAAAACATAGAAAATCCCATAAAAAACCCCCCTGCTAACAATAAAAGTCCCCGGCCGGGCGTGACCTTTTGTTATGTCTCGTTGGATTATAAAACTCTGTATAACAAATTTAAAAATGATTAGACAGGGAAAAGGAAACAGTTCCCATTTCTGGGAAAGGATCATCCAAAACTACAAACCCCCCCTGATGCTCAGCGGCACATTCCAACACAGCAAAAAAAATAATAAGTAAATACACTAAAAAAAAACTCATGAATTTAAAGTTCTTTTAGAAAGTTGGGGTGGAAGGGGCAAAAGGTTAGTATTTTGATTATAAAACAGTTTTGTAAGGTGGGAGCTAAAAAAGACATGGGCGTGAGACGGGGGAGGAGGTCAGGGGGAAACACTAAAGGAAGGGAAAATGGGAGGGGTGAATAGCAAGACACATTCTGATCAT
>CM072257.1:6858335-6884979 GCA_036851935.1 Coregonus suidteri | reverse complement strand
TTTTTTTTTTTTTTTTTTACGTTTCTTAATCGCCAAATCAATTTCTCAAAAAAACCCCCGCGGAAAAAAAAAACAGACTGTAGTTTCAAAGGACACTGACCTTCCTGTCATTGGGTATTCTCCACAATATCTCCTAACCTTCAGGAAACTCCGTCAAAGTCAAGCCTCTCATTAAAACAGTATATACTTTTCCACTACACTCTAAAATAAACCTCACGCTCTCCCATACCACTCCTTTGATATTATATGATGCCATTGTTGTAGCGAAACCACAATATAATCGTTATATTTCAAAAGCTTATCTATCCCACACTGATAATCAAAATTTATCATAAACACATTCATATAATTTATTATGCACCCTTTCAGATTAAAATTGACTTCCTGCTCTTTGTTTCATTTAAAATAGCCCAATGTTGTTCCATGTACCGAATCGATGCCATCTGGTGAACAGAAAATGAGTGGCATTGAGTTGACTTAAAGGGGTCTCTTCCCAGTAACGCCATAGGAGTTGCAGCACTTCCTATACATGGATGTTGAAAAAAATATCCTCCCAAATCAAGTTGTAATGGGAGAGATATAGGATCAATTTGCAATGGGAGAGATATAGGATTCAATTTGCAATGGGAGAGATATAGGATCAATTTGCAATGCGAGAGATATAGGATCATATTGTAATGGGAGAGATATAGGATCAATTTGCAATGGGAAGAGATCTATAGGATCAATTTGCAATGGGAGAGATATAGGATCAATTTGTAATGGGAGAGATATAGGATCAAATTTGCAATGGGAGAGATATAGGATCAAATTTGCAATGGGAGAGATATAGGATCAATTTGTACATGGGAGAGATATAGGATCAATTTGTATGGGAGAGATATAGGATCAATTTGTAATGGGAGAGATATAGGATCAATTTGTAATGGGAGAGATATAGGATCAATTTGTAATGGGAGAGATATAGGATCAATTTGTAATGGGAGAGATATAGGATCAATTTGTAATGGGAGAGATATAGGATCAATTTGTAATGCGAGAGACATAGGATCAATTTGTAATGGGAGAGATACAGGATCAATTTGTAATGGGAGAGATATAGGATCAATTAGTAATGGGAGAGATATAGGATCAATTTGTAATGGGAGAGATATAGGATCAATTAGTAATGGGAGAGATATAGGATCAATTTGTAATGGGAGAGATATAGGATCAATTAGTAATGGGAGAGATATAGGATCAATTTGTAATGGGAGAGATATAGGATCAATTTGTAATGGGAGATATATAGGATCAATTTGTAATGGGAGAGATATAGGATCAATTTGTAATGGGAGAGATATAGGATCAATTAGTAATGGGAGAGATATAGGATCAATTTGTAATGGGAGAGATATAGGATCAATTAGTAATGGGAGAGATATAGGATCAATTTGTAATGGGAGAGATATAGGATCAATTAGTAATGGGAGAGATATAGGATCAATTTTGTAATGGGAGAGATATAGGATCAATTAGTAATGGGAGAGATATAGGATCAATTTGTAATGGGGAGAGATATAGGATCAATTAGTAATGGAGAGATATAGGATCAATTGTAATGGGAGAGATATAGGATCAATTTAGTAATGGGAGAGATATAGGATCAATTTGTAATGGGAGAGATATAGGATCAATTTAGTAATGGGAGAGATATAGGATCAATTTGTAATGGAGAGATATAGGATATAATTAGTAATGGGAGAGATATAGGATCAATTTGTAATGGGAGAGATATAGGATCAATTTGCATAGTTCCACTAATTCCAATAGACTGGACTTTCTGATTACTTAAAGGACACCTTCAATCTGGTTGCCTTAAACATGACATAGTTGCCCCTGTATCTATTAGAAATTGAATTATTTTAACCAGATACACATAAACTTAACTGTGGTATTTCTAATGGGCTAACCGAAATATGCAATTTTGGTGCATTGATCATGTGTTTAACCTCCTCCCTGCTTATCGGTGTTGTGGTGCATTGATCATGTGTTTAACCTCCTCCCTGCTTATCGGTGTTGTGGTGCATTGATCATGTGTTTAACCTCCTCCCTGCTTATCGGTGTTGTGGTGCATTGATCATGTGTTTAACCTCCTCCCTGCTTATCGTGTTGTGGTGCATTGATCATGTGTTTTAACCTCCTCCCTGCTTATCGGTGTTGTGGTGCATTGATCATGTGTTTAACCTCCTCCCTGCTATATCGGTGTTGTGGTGCATTGATCATGTGTTTAACCTCCTCCCTGCTTATCGGTGTTGTGGTGCATTGATCATGTGTTAACCTCCTCCCTGCTTATCGGTGTTGTGGTGCATTGATCATGTATTTAACCTCCTCCCTGCTTATCGGTGTTGTGGTGCATTGATCATGTATTTAACCTCCTCCCTGCTTATCGGTGTTGTATGTCATTGTCCCCATAATAGATTACCCGGCCTTCTCCTCTCTAGGTGTATTCTGGGAATTAGGGTGCGGTTGGGCAGGAGTCCAATTTCCCCTCTCTCTATCTCCATATCTTCGTCTCTCCTCATCCTGTATTCTAACGTTACAGTCTCCAACCCAATGTCCCCAGTGTTTACAATAATTGCAAGTATCCCTGTCTCTGTTAAAGCTCCTTCTTCCTCCTCTGGAATTACCATTGGACCTTCCTCTACCTCCATTATTATCCTTCCCCTGCTTTAACCAAAAATTACATAATTTTATTTGCTAATCTATTGTTTAAATCGACATTTTGGTTTTGTTTGATTATTGTAAATATCATTTGATATTCATTTTCCACACACTCTCTAGTATATCTAATTTTTTCAGTGTTTATTCATCCTGTATGACCTCTAAACCTTCTTTCTGCCGTGTCTAAAGCTCTACCAAACCTTTGGATCCACAATGGACCTGCATTCCTCACACCACCATTTGGTCTCAAAGTTATCTGTTTTAACTATAGGAAACATGTATTTTCACCTAATTCTAGGATTTCTTATATATTTTTTGCCTAACCCCCATAAGATTGTATAAATAACCAATCATATATATCACTATCCTCTTCTACGTCTTCCCCTGTACTAGAAGCTGGAGGCTGAATAGAGTTCGCTAACTGTGGATATAACCAATCATATTGTCACTATCCTCTTCTACGTCTTCCCCTGTAGTAGAAGCTGGAGGCTGAATAGAGTTCGCTAACTGTGGATATAACCAATCATATTGTCACTATCCTCTTCTACGTCTTCCCCTGTACTAGAAGCTGGAGGCTGAATAGAGTTCGCTAACTGTGGATATAACCTATCATATATGTCACTATCCTCTTCTACGTCTTCCCCTGTACTAGAAGCTGGAGGCTGAATAGAGTTCGCTAACTGTGGATATAAACCAATCATATTGTCACTATCCTCTTCTACGTCTTCCCCTGTACTAGAAGCTGGAGGCTGAATAGAGTTCGCTAACTGTGGATATAACCAATCATATTGTCACTATCCTCTTTCTACGTCTTCCCTGTACTAGAAGCTGGAGGCTGAATAGAGTTCGCTAACTGTGGATATAACCAATCATATATGTCACTATCCTCTTCTACGTCTTCCCCTGTACTAGAAGCTGGAGGCTGAATAGAGTTCGCTAACTGTGGATATAACCAATCATATTGTCACTATCCTCTTCTACGTCTTCCCCTGTACTAGAAGCTGGAGGCTGAATAGAGTTCGCTAACTGTGGATATAACCAATCATATTGTCACTATCCTCTTCTACATCTTCCCCTGTACTAGAAGCTGGATGCTGAATAGAGTTCGCTAACTGTGGATATAACCAATCATATTGTCACTATCCTCTTCTATGTCTTCCCCTGTACTAGAAGCTGGAGGCTGAATAGAGTTCGCTAACTGTGGATATAACCAATCATGTTGTCACTATCCTCTTCTACGTCTTCCCCTGTACTAGAAGCTGGAGGCTGAATAGAGTTCGCTAACTGTGGATAAATTCCTTTCATACTGTCAGATCCTTTTATAGCCCCGTGTGGACTGACTCTTTTCATAAAGTAGATTATGTTGCTCCATTGCCAAATTACCTAATTTCTTAACTGACTTTTCCTCCTTCCTAATGATATTTACAGTCCATTGTGCACTCATTAAATCCCATGATTTACACACCTCTTTCATGTCATTTAAATCCCATTTCAGGTAGCTTATGGCTGTATTATCAATTATATACTTTCGCTCTACTTGTAATTTAACCCTTTTAAAACCACCAGTTTGAGGATAGTCATTATCTGTCCATGCTGATAAATCACTAAGATATAGTTCCACATAGAAAAATCCTAATTTACTTAACATCCTTTTTGCACATTGTCTGATTTTCACTACTTTTAAAAGACACTTGTTTTAAATGCGGATTTGTCTGTAATAATTTCGTCGTTTCCTTTCTCTCTCTTTGAGGTAAAATGAAGCTCTGATTTACTCTTAATGGAGACTGTTTTTCCAGATACCGGTCTACTAAGTTGGCTATCCATTACTTTTATTAGTTCATCCAATATTAGTAATCAAATACGAATCAAATCCCCAACTTGATCTTTATTAAAATGTAGTTAGCCTATTTTGTCATTGGTGCCATGATTCAACATGATCGCTCTGAGCATTTGTTGTTGAATCACAGCACCATGTTATTGTCTTATTTGCTATTTCTCCTTACATCTGTTTACGTACTTGAATACCACTCATCTGTTCCCCTCAACAAAATATTGCATTTTAAACGTTCATTACAGCACAGCTTTACCACAGATAAGCAGAATTTAACCTATTAACAAAATGAAAAGTCTGCTTACCTGTTAGTTCGGCTGTAAACTGCATCCTGTTCGCTTAGACGGCAATCTGTTATGACGAGTTTCTCTGGTATCTCGTATTTCAGGATGTAAGAGAGTAGTCGACCACTTAGATGGAGAGTTGATTCATTGTTATTTAATGGTTACAGTACTGGATTCAATGACAAGCGGTACGGGCTTAGCCTCTTGTCATCTGAATGACTTCCATAGAAAAACCTATCAGTTTATATAATGCTCTCCGAGCTACTTCCATCCCACAGTTGCCAACCATTATTGAGTGTCACTCATCTCCTACAATAGGATCCCCGTACATAGTATCGTGTGGCACCCTAGCCAGGCCATTCCATCACGTAATCTTTCTAAGATTAGCAACAGTGGCCCCTAATCTATCTTGGCACGCCGACCTTCCTGGCCCCCCCCATCCGTGACCGACACAACACATGGCGTGTCCTTCTCCTCTCTCTCACCTACAGCTGATGACTTTAAAGACATTAATAAAATGCTGTATCAAAAGACGTTATATCAAACACCTTCCTAATATTGAGTTACCCCCCACTTTTGCCCTCAGAACAGCCTCAATTCGTCGGGGCATGGACTCTACAAAGGTTTGAAAGCGTTCCACAGGGATGCTGGCCCATGTTGACGGCAATTCTTTCCCACAGTTGTGTCAAGTTGGCTGGATGTCCCTTTGTGTGGTGTACCATGAGCGTGAAAAACCCAGCAGCGTTGCAGTTCTTGACACAAACCGGTGATCCTGGCACCTACTACCATACCCCGTTCAAAGGCACTTCATTATGTTGTCTTGCCCATTCACCCTCTGAATGGCACACACACACAATCCATGTCTCAATTGTCTCCAGGCTTAAACATCCTTCTTTAACCTGTCCCGTCCCCTTCATGTACAAGTGACATCAATAAGGGATCATAGCTTTCACCTGGATTCACCTGCTCAGTCTGTAATGGAAAGAGCAGGTGTCCTTAATGTTTTGTCCACTTAGTGTAAATTGCACAATAATGATCCATTGATGGATTTTTCTTATGTAGTCTATTGTTTTCTCTGTATTGAACCTGCCTGCCACCCGCCCGCCTGGGGACTGTGGGTTATGAGACAACCCCCGCATCACTAGCTTGCATGTTCTGCAGCCTTGTAGAGATAGGGAGGGGATGACTGGGAGGCAGGTTGGCATTTATTGTCATGAATCTTGCCCTGGAGGCAGTTCTGCAAAGTGGTCACTAGCTGGCACAGGCATAAAGTAATAATATCTGATTTTAATGCTAACCTTAACCTCACTGCTAATCCTTACCTTAAATTAAGACCATAAAACAAAATTATTTTGTTTACGATATACCCAATTTTGACTTTGCAGCTGTCATATCTAGAGGAAATTGTGCAGTTCTGCCTCCAGGGCAAAATTAATGACAAAATGTAAACCTACGACTGGGAGAGCCAATGTAAAATCGATAACGACATTGTTTTGACAATTAACATGCTTTTTATTATGAAAAGTACAATATATCCATGTACAATTGTACAATTATGGAGCATATGTCCGTATACAATTATACAATTAGTTTTTCAACATAAAATATATGCAACAAATTATCACATTGGTATTTTAACGGTGTTATTGTAAGAGTTTAAATGTTTAAACAGAGGATACACCTAAAACACTATCAGAAAGTGCAGTCTGTTCTGAGTATTTTACCTTAACGTCAACTCATAACGTCCCACTATAACTTCATGGGAGTCTAGTGGAAAGACTGCATGTTGCTTTGGGTGGATTCATCAACATTTGCAGAATATTCCTGTAATGTCAGATGGCATCTTGTCAGACGGCAACAGCCTAGTCGGCTGCAGACACTCATAAGGAGTTCAAGTAGTTTATTTGCCATTTGCAGGTATTAAAAGTAATACATACATTGTAATTCCTTGTTGGAGCTCATATAGGACAGTACATACCAGTGGAGGCTGCTGAGGGGAGGACGGCTCATAATAATGACTGGAACGGAGCCAATTAAATGGCATCAAACACATGGAAACCATGGAAACCATGTATTTGATACCATTCCACTCAATCCGCTCCAGCCATTACAAGCCTGTCCTCCCCAACTAAGGTCCCACCAACCTCCTGTGGTACGTACACACAAACAGTACAATATATCATAAGAACATCAATAAAAAATGCAAAGTGGTAAAAGATCATAAAAGGAAAAAAATGTTCAGTCATGTTCTAAAAGTCTGATGGAAACAGTTTAGGTTGCTTGATTTAACAGGCAGATAGAACTGGGATAGAAGCTGTTCTGGAACCTGGGATCCAGAAACTGCCTAGCAACCACTGGTCCTCACTAGACTGGTGCCCTGCATGTCTATTTGTTCATTGGAGTTTATCAGGTTTTGAAGTGATGTCTGTGTTTGTTGGACACTTAGTGCTGGAATGAGGAGTCTGTTTGTTCCCAATTCTATCAGAAATGATGGTCCTCATTTGAAGGTCCTGTGTCAAGGTCCTCACTATTATAGGAAGATGTGTGAGTGTGTGTCCAGTGTGTGTGTGTATCCAGAGTGTGTGTGTGTGTCCAGTGTGTGTGTGTGTGTGTGTGTGTGTGTGTGTCCAATATATGTGTGTGTGTCTCCTGTGTATGTGTGTGTCCAGTGTGTGTGTCCAGTGTGTGTGTGTCTCCTGTGTGTGTCCATTGTGTGTGTGTGTGTGTGTGTGTGTGTGTCCAGCATGTATATATACTGTAGCTATAGCCAACCATTGAACGTTATCCTGCTCCCATATATATATATACTGTAGCTATAGCCAACCACTGAATGTTACCCTGCCCCCAAATATATATACTGTACCTATAGCCAACCACTGAACGTTATCCTGCTCCCAAATATATATATATATATACTGTAGCTATAGCCAACACTGAACGTTTATCCTGCTCCCAAATATATATACTGTAGCTATAGCCACCACTGAACGTTATCCTGCTCCCAAATATATATACTGTAGCTATAGCCAACCACTGAACGTTATCCTGCTCCCAAATATATATACTGTAGCTATAGCCAACCACTGAACGTTATCCTGCTTCCTAACATATATATACTGTAGCTATAGCCAACCACTGAACGTTATCCTGCTCCCAAATATATATACTGTAGCTATAGCCAACCACTGAACGTTATCCTGCTCCCAAATATATATACTGTAGCTATAGCCAACCACTGGACGTTATCCTGCTCCCAAATATATATACTGTAGCTATAGCCAACCACTGAACGTTATCCTGCTCCCAAATATATATACTGTAGCTATAGCCAACGACTGAACTTTTATCCTGCTCCCAAATATATATACTGTAGCTATAGCCAACCACTGGACGTTATCCTGCTCCCAAATATATATACTGTAGCTATAGCCAACCACTGAACGTTATCCTGCTCCCAAATATATATACTGTAGCTATAGCCAACCACTGAACGTTATCCTGCTCCCAAATATATATATACTGTAGCTATAGCCAACCACTGAACGTTATCCTGCTCCCTAATATATATACTGTAGCTAAAGCCAACCACTGAACGTTATCCTGCTCCCAAATATATATATACTGTAGCTATAGCCAACCACTGAACGTTATCCTGCTCCCAAATATATATACTGTAGCTATAGCCAACCACAGAACGTTATCCTGCTCCCAAATATATATATATACTGTAGCTATAGCCAACCACTGAACGTTATCCTGCTCCCTAATATATATACTGTAGCTATAGCCAACCACTGAACGTTATCCTGCTCCCAAATATATATACTGTAGCTATAGCCAACCACTGAACGTTATCCTGCTCCCAAATATATATACTGTAGCTATAGCCAACCACAGAACGTTTTCCTGCTCCCAAATATATATACTGTAGCTATAGCCAACCACTGAACGTTATCCTGCTCCCAAATATATATACTGTAGCTAAAGCCAACCACTGAATGTTATCCTGCTCCCAAATATATATACTGTAGCTATAGCCAACCACTGAACGTTATCCTGCTCCCTAACATATATAATGTAGCTATAGCCAACCACTGAACGTTATCCTGCTCCCAAATATATATATATACTGTAGCTATAGCCAACCACTGAACGTTATCCTGCTCCCAAATATATATACTGTAGCTATAGCCAACCACTGAACGTTATCCTGCTCCCAAATATATATACTGTAGCTATAGCCAACCACTGAACGTTATCCTGCTCCCAAATATATATATACTGTAGCTATAGCCAACCACTGGACGTCATCCTGCTCCCAAATATATATACTGTAGCTATAGCCAACCACTGGACGTTATCCTGCTCCCATATATATATATTGTAGCTATAGCCAACCATCGCCGTTGATATGGTCAGTAGTGACTTTGCCACATGATAGGTAAACAAACAAACAGGCAAGTAGCCTACAAGCGGAGTATGAAAAATGTCTGCACTCACTAAAAACAAGCGGATTCAGCAACACGGACACCGATGGAAATTCTTGCGATTTGACAGTTCCCAAAGGACATGAACTGGTTGAATCAACATTGTTTCTACTTTATAGGACAAGGCTTAATCAGTTTTATGGGAAACCAGCCAATAGTGTACAGCCATAATATAAATGTTTAATGTCTGTTTCCACTAGATTGCGTTACTGACTGACCAGACTGTCTGACCTGCACTGCCTCCTCCTGACTGATATCTAACCAGCCCAGAGGCTTGAAGAGACATTAGACTGTCTGACTGATATCTAACCAGCCCAGAGGCTTGAAGAGACATTAGACTGTCTGACTGATATCTAACCAGCCCAGAGGCTTGAAGAGACATTAGACTGTCTGACTGATATCTAACCAGCCCAGAGGCTTGAAGAGACATTAGACTGTCTGACTGATATCTAACCAGCTCAGAGGCTTGAAGATACATTAGACTGTCTGACCTGTACTGCCTCCTCCTGACTGATATCTAACCAGCCCAGAGGGCTTGAAGAGACATTAGACTGTCTGACTGATATCAACCAGCCCAGAGGCTTGAAGAGACATTAGATTTTGTCTGACTGATATCTAACCAGCTCAGAGGCTTGAAGAGAGATTAGACTGTCTGACTGATATCTAACCAGCCCAGAGCTTGAAGAGACATTAGACTGTCTGACTGATATCTAACAGCCCAGAGGCTTGAAGAGACATTAGACTGTCTGACTGATATCTAACCAGCCCAGAGGCTTGAAGAGACATTAGACTGTCTGACTGATATCTAACCAGCCAGAGGCTTGAAGAGACATTAGACTGTCTGACTGATATCTAACCAGCCCAGAGGCTTGAAGAGACATTAGACTGTCTGACTGATATCTAACCAGCCCAGAGGCTTGAAGAGACATTAGACTGTCTGACTGATATCTAACCAGCCCAGAGGCTTGAAGAGACATTAGACTGTCTGACCTGCACTGCCTCCTCCTGACTGATATCTAACCAGCTCAGAGGCTTGAAGAGACATTAGACTGTCTGACTGATATCTAACCAGCCCAGAGGCTTGAAGAGACATTAGACTGTCTGACTGATATCTAACCAGCCCAGAGGCTTGAAGAGACATTAGACTGTCTGACTGATATCTAATCAGCTCAGAGGCTTGAAGAGACATTAGACTGTCTGACCTGCACTGCCTCCTCCTGACTGATATCTAACCAGCCCAGAGGCTTGAAGAGACATTAGACTGTCTGACTGATATCTAACCAGCCCAGAGGCTTGAAGAGACATTAGACTGTCTGACTGATATCTAACCAGCCCAGAGGCTTGAAGAGACATTAGACTGTCTGACTGATATCTAACCAGCCCAGAGGCTTGAAGAGACATTAGACTGTCTGACTGATATCTAACCAGCCCAGAGGCTTGAAGAGACATTAGACTGTCTGACTGATATCTCTAACCAGCCCAGAGGCTTGAAGAGACATTAGACTGTCTGACTGATATCTAACCAGCCCAGAGGCTTGAAGAGACATTAGACTGTCTGACTGATATCTAACCAGCCCAGAGGCTTGAAGAGACATTAGACTGTCTGACTGATATCTAACCAGCCCAGAGGCTTGAAGAGACATTAGACTGTCTGACTGATATCTAACCAGCCCAGAGGCTTGAAGATACATTAGACTGTCTGACTGATATCTAACCAGCCCAGAGGCTTGAAGAGACATTAAACTGTCTGACTGATATCTAACCAGCCCAGAGGCTTGAAGAGACATTAAAACTGTTGACTGATATCTAACCAGCCCAGAGGCTTGAAGAGACATTAGACTGTTTGACCTGCACTGCCTCCTCCTGTGAGAGCCACGTCAGGCGACACTACACCGTCCCAACAATGCAAACACACATGCTGGTCGAGGTCACTGGAGACTGGGGGACACAAAGGCCACCATGGCAACGCTGGAAAGACAAAGATAACTCGAGGTAAGTTTTTCTGTATTTAACGTTCCTGAATGCCATTGACAATACCCCAATTTGATAAAATACTCCTATTTGATAAAACCATTTCTTTGTATTTCAGTTAGAGAAACTAAAACTGTGAACTGTGTGTGTCATGCTTAGGAAAGTGACACTGAGGAGGAGGAGGAGGAGGAATGGGGGAGCTTCTGTAAAAAGATGAAGATGCAAGTTATTAAAGTGGAAGAAGATTCTGCTGAGGAGAATTCTGACAAACTATTGAGGAGGATATATGAGCTAGAGCAACAGAACAGAAACATCGATATAGACTTGAAGCAGGAGAACTCTGAATTAAAGAAAACTTCTAAGGACTTGAAGCAGAAGAACTCTGAGCTAGAGAACACTTCTGAAGACTTAAAACAGAAGAACTCTGAGCTAGAGAACACTTCTGAAGACTTAAAGCAGAAGAACTCTGAGCTAGAGAAAACTTCTGAAGACTTAAAACAGAAGAACTCTGAGCTAGAGAACACTTCTGAAGACTTAAAACAGAAGAACTCTGAACTAGAGAAAACTTCTGAAGACTTGAAGCAGAAGAACTCTGAGCTAGAGAAAACTTATGAAGACTTGAAGCAGAAGAACTCTGAACTAGAGAAAGACTTGGAGCAGAAGAATCAACAGGAAAAGTCATGTTCTATAAATTAAGCTCAGACTACACTAAAAGAAGGCGCTACCTAGAACCATAACGGTTCTTCAATTATCTTCGTAGGAGAACCCTCTGAAAATATTTTTTTTTTGTTACAAGTGGAACCCTTTCACCACTAAAAGGTTCTAAGTAGAACCTTTTTCACCACCCAAGGGTTCTACCTGAAACAAAAAAAGGGTTTCTCCTATGGGGACAAACTAAGAACCCTTTGCGTGTAGTATCAAATAACTATAAATGGGAATTCTCTTCTTGGAGATAAGTGTCAGAATCTGGGCACTAAAAACTCGCTGTTTTGTGTTTTAATCACTGTTTATATCCATTTCTACTCAGAACAGACTAATAATACCCACCCAGTCCTGTAGATGAATACCTCTCTGAGTGGTTCTCCAGTGTCCCAGTCCTGTAGATGAATACCTCTCTGAGTGGTTCTACAGTGTCCCAGTCCTGTAGATGAATACCTCTCTGAGTGGTTTTACACCGTGTCCCAGTCCTGTAGATGAATACCTCTCTGAGTGGTTTTACAGTGTCTCAGTCCTGTAGATGAATACCTCTCTGAGTGGTTCTACAGTGTCTCAGTCCTGTAGATGAATACCTCTCTGAGTGGTTTTACAGTGTCTCAGTCCTGTAGATGAATACCTCTCTGAGTGGTTTTACAGTGTCCCCAGTCCTGTAGATGAATACCTCTCTGAGTGGTTCTACAGTGTCCCAGTCCTGTAGATGAATACCTCTCTGAGTGGTTTTACAGTGTCTCAGTCCTGTAGATGAATACCTCTCTGAGTGGTTTTTTACAGTGTCTCCGTCCTGTAGATGAATACCTCTCTGAGTGGTTTACAATGTCTCAGTCCTGTAGATGAATACCTCTCTGAGTGGTTTTACAGTGTCCCAGTCCTGTAGATGAATACCTCTCTGAGTGGTTTTACAGTGTCTCAGTCCTGTAGATGAATACCTCTCTGAGTGGTTTTACAGTGTCTCCGTCCTGTAGATGAATACCTCTCTGAGTGGTTCTCCAGTGTTTCTGTGTTTAATCTACATGATATATCAGCTCTTACTGTTCGCTTCAGACTTGCTCATTCAAAACCTCTATTAGAGGCATTTTCACATTATCCCTGTAGGATCAGCTGGATCCTGGAGTGTTCAGAACATTAAAGCATGATGTGAAAACAAAAGATATCTTGCTTAAAGAAAAAAATAAGCAAACACATTCCCCCTTCCATATGTTTGGGGGAGACTCCCCAAACATATGGAAGAAGGTACTCTGGTCAGATGAGACAAAAATTGAGCTTTTTGGCCATCAAGGAAAACGCTATGTCTGGCGCAAACCCAACACCTCTCATCACCCCGAGAACACCATCCCCACAGTGAAGCATGGTGGTGGCAGCATCATGCTGTGGGATGTTTTTCATCGGCAGGGACTGGGAAACTGGTCAGAATTGAAGGAATGATGGATGGCGCTAAATACAGGGAAATTCTTGAGGGAAACCTGTTTCAGTCTTCCAGAGATTTGAGACTGGGACGGAGGTTCACCTTCCAGCAGGTCAATGACCCTAAGCATACTGCTAAAGCAACACTTGAGTGGTTTAAGGGGAAACATTTAAATGTCTTGGAATGGCCTAGTCAAAGCCCAGACCTCAATCCAATTGAGAATCTGTGGTATGACTTAAAGATTGCTGTACACCAGCGGAACCCATCCAACTTGAAGGAGCTGGAGCAGTTTTTGCCTTGAAGAATGGGGCAAAATCCCAGTGGCTAGATGTGCCAAGCTTATAGAGACATACCCCAAGAGACTTGCAGTTGTAATTGCTGCAAAAGGTGGCTCTACAAAGTATTGACTTTGGGGGGGTGAATAGTTATGCACGCTCAAGTTTTCTGTTTTTTTGTCTTATTTCTTGTTTGTTTCACAATAAAAAATATTTTTCATCTTCAAAGTGGTAGGCATGTTGTGTAAATCAATTGATACAAACACCCAAAAAATCTATTTTAATTCCAGGTTGTAAGGCAACAAAATAGGAAAAATGCCAAGATGGAGTGAATACTTTCGCAAACCACTGTATATCATGTATAATTAAAATTAATATATGTTTTGTTTAACTGATTGAACAAACGTTTTGTTTTTAACTTTTATTTGTGGTGTGGTTTTCATATCAGCCCTTTTGGGCTTCCCAGCCTCACCTGAACACTGTTTTTACCTGTTTATTTTCATATCAGCCCTTTTGAGCTTCCAGCCTCACCTGAACACCGTTTTTTTACCTGTTTATTTATCTGCAGTGTTTTTTTCTTTCACTTCTTTTCTTTGGTGTGAATAAATAAAACCTAAAACCTAATTGAGAAATGTTTTCACTTGCAATGACTTGTTATGTTTAAACCGTGATTTAAACTGAGACTCAGTGATATGACATGTAAGGCTGTGTGTCTGCCTGTATTCATATATGTACCTGATTTCCATTCAGACTGCTTTGTCCAGCCAAGTGGCACTTTGTGGGATACATTGAATGTAATGAAGTTGAAGTTGTGTTCCCAGCTGTCCACAGGATGGCGCCAGAGCTGCATAACTGGACTGGTGAGACCTGAGTAATATCCCAGGGAAATACACTATATATACAAAAGTATGTGGACAACCCTTCAAATTAGTGGATCGGCTATTTCAACCAAACCCGTTTGCTGACAGGTGTATGAAATCGAGCACACAGCCATGCAATCTCCATAGACAAACATTGGCAGTAGAATGGCCTTACTGAAGTGCTCATTGACTTTCAACATGGCACCGTCATAGAATGCCACCTTTCCAACAAGTCACATTTCTGCCCTGCTAGAGCAGCCCCGGTCAACTGTAAGTGCTTTTATTGTGAAGTGGAAACGTCTAGGAGCAACAACGGCTCAGCCGTGAAGTTGTAGGCCACACAAGCTCACAGAACGGGACCGCTTAGTGTCTATGGAGATTGCATGGCTGTGTGCTCGATTTTATACACCTGTCAGCAACCGGTGTGGCTGAAATATCCAAATCCACTAATTTGAAAGGGTGTCCACATACTGCTGTATATATAGTGTATAGTTACACAGTGCTTTCGGAAAGTATTCAGACCCCTTGACTTTTTCCACATTTTGTTAGGTTAAAGCCTTATTCTAAAATTGATTAAACTGTTTTTTTCCCTCATCAATCTACACACAACATCCCATAATGACAAAGTTATGGGTTTTTAGAACTCCTGTGTTGTCTTGGTTGTGTGCTTAGGCTCATTGTCCTGTTGGAAGGTGAACCTTCACCCCAGTCTGAGGTCCAGAGCGCTCTGGAGCAGGTTTTCATCAAGGATCTCTCTGATCTCTCTTTGCTCTGTTAATCTTTCCCTCGATCCTGACTAGTCTCCCAGTCCCTGCCACTAAAAAACATCCCCACATCATGCTGCCACCACCATGTTTTCACCGTAGGGATGGTGCCAGGTTTTTCCTCCAGATGTGACGCTTGGCATTCAGGCCAAAGAGATCAATCTTGGTTTCATCAGACCAGATAATCTTGTTTCTCATGGACTGAGAGTCTTTAGGTGCCTTTTGGCAACTCCAAGCAGGCTGTCATGTGCCTTTTACTGAGGAGTGGCTTCCGTCTGGCCACTCTACCATAAAGACCTGATTGGTGGAGTGCTGCAGAGATGTCCTTCTGGAAGGTTCTCCATATCCACAGAGGAACTCTGGAGCTCTGTCAGAGAGACCATCGGGTTCTTGGTCACCTCCCTGACCAAGGCCCTCTCCCCCGATTGCTCAGTTTGTGGCCGGGCGGCAAGCTCTAAGAAGAATCTTGGTGGTTCCAAACTTCTTCCATTTAAGAATGATGGAGGCCACTGTGTTCTTGGGGACCTTCAATGGTGCAGACATTTTTTGGTACCCTTCCCCTCGGCACAATCCTGTCTCTGAGCTCTACGGACAATTCCTTCGACCTCATGGCTTGGTTTTTGCTCTGACATGCACTGTCAACTGTGGGACCTTATATAGACAGGTGTGTGCCTTTCCAAATCATGTCCAATCAATTGAATTTACCACAGGTAGAATCCAATCAAGTTGTAGAAAAATCTCAGGGATGATCAACGGAAACAGGATGCACATGAGCTCAATTTCGAATCTCATAGCAAAGGGTCTGAAAACTTCTGTAAATAAGGTATTTCTATATATTTGCAAACATGTCTAAAAACCTGTTTTCACTTTGTCATTATGCGGTATTGTGTGTAAATATACTAATTTAATCTATTTTAGAATAAGGCTGTAACTTAACAAAATGTGGAAAAAGTCAAGGGGTCTGAATACTTTTTGAATGCACTGTAGATATGGTGTGGACTGTATACTCAATACAATCTAAATATGATACCTCACCCTCTGTCTTTTGACTGATACTGCTTTTTAAACTGCTCTGGTCAGTCTACTCAAATATTTGTACTATACATTTTTCTCTCTACAAGCAATACTTTGATAATTTGTCATTTCTAATAATGAAACATCCATTTATGAATAGATAGGGCAGGTTTCAGGACACTGATTTAACTGAAAATGTTGAAAAATATACTGCCAATATCTTCACCACCAAAGAATAGCAGTGAGGTTTTAATATGATTTGACTTTTTGCAGGCTGTCAGGCTGTCTAATCACAGAGGAAGGCTGTGCTTCTCTGGCCTCAGCTCTGAGGTCAAACCCCTCACACCTGAGAGAGCTGGACCTGAGCTACAATCACCCAGGAGACTCAGGAGTCAGACTGCTCTCTGCTGGACTGGAGGATCCACACTGCAGACTGGAGAAACTCAATATCCTTGTTCCCTTGGAGAGTTCATCAATGAGCTTGACGCCTTGATAAGTTCCTTTCCTGAGGATGGCTCACCCTTCACAGTTTTGGGGGATTTCAACCTCCCTACGTCTACATTTGACTCATTTCTCTCTGCCTCCTTCTTTCCACTCCTCTCCTCTTTTGACCTCACCCTCTCACCATCCCCCCCCACTCACAAAGCAGGCAATACGCTGACTTCATCTTTACTAGATGTTGCCTCTTCTACTAATCTCACTGCAACTCCCCTCCATGTCTCCGACCACTACTTTGTATCCTTTTCTCTCTCGCTCTCCTCCAACACTACTCACTCTGCCCCTACACAGATGGTAATGCGCCGCCGCAACCCATGCTCTCTCTCTCCCACTACTCTCTCCTCTTCCATCCTATCATCTCTTCCCTCTGCTCAATCCTTCTCCCTCCAATCTCCGGATTCTGCCTCCTCAAACCTCCTCTCCTCCCTTTCTACATCCTTTGACTCCCTGTGTCCCCTATCCTCCCTGCCGGCTCGGTCCTCCCCTCCAGCTCCGTGGCTTGATGACTCATTGCGAGCTCACAGAACAGAGCTCCGGGCAGCTGAGCGGAAATGGAAGAAAACTAAACTCCCAGCCGACCTGGCATCTTTTTCACTCCCTCCTCTCTACATTTTCTTCATCTGTTTCTGCTGCTAAGGCCACTTTCTACCACTCTAAATTCCAAGCATCTGCCTCTAACCCTAGGAAGCTCTTTGCCACATTCTCCTCACTGCTGAATCCTCCCCCCCACCCCCCCCCCTCCTCCCTCTCTCCTCCCTCTGATGATGACTTCGTCAACCACTTTGAAAAGAAGGTTGACGACATCCGATCCTCGTTTGGTAAGTCTAATGACACTGCTGGTCCTGCTCACACTGCCCTACCCTATGCTTTGACTTCTTTCTCCCCTCTCTCTCCAGATAAAATCTTGCGACTAGTGACTGCAGGCCGCCCAACAACCTGCCCGCTTGACCCCATCCCCTCCTCTCTTCTCCAGACCATCTCCGGTGACCTTCTCCCCTACCTCACCTCGCTGATCAAACTCATCCTTGACTGCTGGCTATGTCCCTTCCGTCTTCAAGAGAGCGAGAGTTGCACCCCTTCTCAAAAAACCACGCACTCGATCCCACTGATGTCAACAACTACAGACCAGTATCCCTTCTTTCTTTTCTTTCCAAAACTATTGAGCGTGCCGTCTTTAGCCAACTCTCTTGCTATCTCTCTCAGAATGACCTCTTGATCCAAACCAGTCAGGTTTCAGGACTGGTCATTCAACTGAGACTGCTCTTTCTCTGTGTCACGGAGGCTCTCCGCACTGCTAAAGCTAACTCTCTCTCCTCTGCTCTTGTCCTTCTAGACCTGTCTTGCTGCCTTTGATACTGTGAACCATCAGATCCTCCTCTCCATCCTCTCCGAGCTGGGCATCTCCGGCGCGGCTCACTCCTGGATTGCGTCCTACCTGACCGGTCGCTCCTACCAAGTGGCGTGGCGAGAAGCTGTCTCCGCACCACGTGCTCTCACCACTGGTGTACCCCAGGGCTCAGTTCTAGGCCCTCTCCTATTCTCCCTATACACCAAGTCACTTGGCTCTGTCATATCCTCACATGGCCTCTCCTATCATTGCTACGCTGACAATACACAACTAATCTTCTCCTTTCCCCCTTCTGATAACCAGGTGGTGAATCGCATCTCTGCATGTCTGGCAGACATATCAGTATGGATGACGGATCACCACCTCAAGCTGAACCCTGGCAAGACGGAGCTGCTCTTCCTCCCGGGGAAGGACTGCCCGTTCCATGATCTCGCCATCACGGTTGACAACTCCGTTGTGTCCTCCTCCCAGAGTGCGAAGAGCCTTGGCGTGACGCTGGACAACACCCTGTCGTTCTCCGCTAACATCAAGGCGGTGACCCGATCCTGCAGGTTCATGCTCTACAACATTCGGAGAGTACGACCCTGCCTTACACAGGAAGCGGCACAGGTCTTAATCAAGGCACTTGTCATCTCCCGTCTGGATTACTGCAACTCGCTGTTGGCTGGGCTCCCTGCCCGTGCCATTAAACCCCTACAACTCATCCAGAATGCCGCAGCCCGTCTGGGTGTTCAACCTTCCCAAGTTCTCTCACGTCACCCCCCCTCCTCCGCACACTCCTCTGGCTTCCAGTTGAAGCTTGCATCCGTTACAAGAACATGGTGTTTGCCTATGGAGCAGTGAGGGGAACGGCACCTCCGTACCTTCAGGCTCTGATCAGTCCCTACACTCAAACGAGGCATTGCGTTCATCCACCTCTGGCCTGCTGGCTCCCCTTCCTCTGCGGAAGCATAGTTCCCCCTCAGCCCAGTCAAAACTGTTCGCTGCTCTGGCCACCCCAATGGTGGAACAAGCTCCCTCACGACGCCAGGACAGCGGAGTCACTCACCACCTTCCGGAGACATTTGAAACCCCCACCTCTGTAAGGAATACCTGGGATAGGATAAAGTAATCTTCTCTACCCCCCCCCCACCCCCCAAAAAAAAAAAAAAAAAAAAAAACTGGAAAGTGGTTATCCCACTGGCTATAGGGTGAATGCACCAATTTGTAAGTCGCTCTGGATAAGAGCGTCTGCTAAATGACGTAAATGTGCCCTTGAGCAAGGCACTTAACCCTAATTGCTCCTGTAAGTCGCTCTGGATAAGAGCGTCTGCTAAATGACTAAAATGTAAATGTAATGAAACCTGGACTGAGAAAATGTCAAAGACCACCATCATTACTTACTTGGTCATATTAAATATCAGCTGTAGTTCTACAGAAGCAGAAATCAGGGACACCAAAGTTCAGAAAGAGTTGCTTTGACAATGAGTGTGTGTGTGTGTGTGTGTGTGTGTGTGTGTGTGTGTCTGTGTGTGTGTGGCGCATTCGTGTTACTTTAGAAATGTGTGTTTGTGTTCATGCACATTAACAGATAGGGGTCTATATTATAGACAGTTGTCCTAACCCTAACCCTGTTGGGTGATGGTATATATATATTATAGACAGTTGTCCTAACCGTAACCCTGTTGGGTGATGGTATATATATATACATCTATATCTATATTATAGACAGTTGTCCTAACCCTAACCCTGTTGGGTGATGGTATATATATATATTATAGACAGTTGTCCTAACCCTAACCCTGTTGGGTGATGGTATATATATACATCTACTTTGTGCATGACACAAGTAATTTTTCCAACAATTGTTTACAGACAGATTTCACTTATAATTCACTGTATCACAATTCCAGTGGGTCAGAAGTTTACATACACTAAGTTGACTGTGCCTTTAAACAGCTTGGAAAATTCTAGAAAATGATGTCATGGCTTTAGAAGCTTCTGATAGGCTAATTGACATCATTTGAGTCAATTGGAGGTGTCCCTGTGGATGTATTTCAAGACCTACCTTCAAACTCAGTGCCTCTTTGTTTGACATCATGGGGAAATGAAAACAAATAATCAGCCAAGACCTCAGAAAAATAATTGTAGACCTCCACAAGTCTGGTTCATCCTTGGGAGCAATTTCCAAACGCCTGAAGGTACCACGTTCATCTGTACAAACAATAGTACACAAGTATAAAAACAGTAAAAGAGACTGGACTGAAGCTGACCACAACGCCTCTGAGGCATTCATGCAAATGATGGCACAAAACCCGGCACCATCATCACAGGGTTTACCTCCTACTGAGTGCAGGATCCCAACAGGGAGACCATGGTGCACCAAGGCTGCATTCTGCAAGCAATATCATTCAACCACAGCAACAGCCACTAACACTGAACTGAATGTTGTGACATCGTTAGAGCTCTGTTGCGAATGATCCTAAACCATGCTTGATACTCCAGTTTTAAGATGCCGTTGCCCCTTTAAGAGCTCTGTTGTGAATGTTCCTAAACCATGCTTGATACTCCAGTTTTAAGATGCCGTTGCCACTTTAAGAGCTCTGTTGTGAATGATCTTAAACCATGCTTGATACTCCAGTTTTAAGATGCCGTTGCCACTTTAAGAGCTCTGTTGTGAATGATCCTAAACCATGCTTGATACTCCAGTTGTAACTGCATTTTAAAACAATCTAAATGTGTTTATCCAGCTTTCTTGTTGTTTTTAATGGTATTATGTAGTTGTGTTTTCATGTTTTGAATGTTGTATTGTAGCAACCCTCAAGCTTTTTTCCCCCATAAGTTAAGAACTATTTCATCAAGGAGAATGTTTATACTTATGTGAATTTGTATTACTATCAATGCTGTCCTTTTCTTTATGTTAGCGAGCGTTTCAATATTTTGTTTGCTATCTTTCTTACCGTTATCTGGGTATTTGCATTTCAATGCGAGTTAAACCATAATGTATCTGCGTGATTGTGCCGTGTTTATTCTGGTGATAACTGGATCACTGGCTGTCTCATGGAGTGTGTGAGGGTGAGTGTCATGGTCGGGATGGCCTGAACTCAGAGCCTGATAGAATACCAAGGAAAACCGTAGTAACTGCAGTAGAACATGGTGGAACAAAGCCAGATGGCAGTAACCTCACTTACTGCTGTTTCCTTGGTTTTTACTGGGATTTTGTAGTTACAGCAAATTTGACCCTCCATTTTCTCTGAAACAGAAGATAATTGAACCAGGACACTTTGTCACAAGATATAACAGATACTACGAAGCCTGATTTCAGTCTGAACTCATTTTTGACCAAATGTGTAGCAGCAGTTTGCAATTGTACGGCAGAATAGCTGTGCACATAATCCTAATACCTCTTCATGGACTACATTTGAACACTTGAACAGTGTCTTCTGTTAGGGTGTGAACTGGTATGGTATGATTACCTAGTGGGGACAGTAACTGAAAGGTTGCTGGTTCGAATACCTGAGCCGTCAAGGTAAAAATCTGTCTGTGCCCTTAAGCAAGGCACTTACACCTGATTTGCTCCAGGGTGCGCCGTACTACTATGACCCTGTAAAACAACACATTTCACTGCATCTATCCGGTGTCTGTGACAATACATTTACAAATATTTTATTAATTTATTACAACAGTTAATTTAACAATGCTGGTTATAAATCTTGTTGACATTCATCCAAGGACGCCTTGACTTGCATTACACTCTCACTCCAGAAAAATATTCTCATGAAATCATATGACCTATAATTAGAGAAAAGGATTCCTGTGAACGCGGCCTGCTACAAGCAGGAAACAAGTTATGGATGCGTGATCTATCTTGGCATCTTTTTGGGGTAACCACATTGGAACATTCCAACATTCATCTTTAAGGACATGAACTGGCAGAACAGGTTTCAGCAAAGTATGGAGTCATTGCCCATACACAAAAATGTATGCACGCATGACTGTAAGTCGCTTTGGATAAAAGCGTCTGCTAAATGGCATATTATATTATTATTATTGTTTTCAGGAAGGTGTCTCCATGGCGATAGGAGGGACAGGAGGCAGACTAAGGGCAAGGGAAGCCACCTGAACTACTGCCCTACAAAGGCAAAGAGCAGTCTACGCAAACAGTGAATCTGAGACAAATGGCTTTAAAGTTGGGTTTTTTGGTCCATGCATATCAACCATGACCACTGATCTGACCTATGACCCCTTAAATGCTGATACTGCACTCTGCCTTTGTATGACCTTAAACAGCTGTATGGGTAATGCACAAGCAAAGTGCAGTATGTAGAAATCTAAATGTGTTTATCCAGCTTTCTTGTTGTTTTTCTGTTTGATGGAAACAGTTTGAGTGTTGTAACTATATTCCAACTGTATTTAATGGGTATTATGTAGTCGTGTTTTCATGTTTTCAATGTTGTATTGGAGTAGGCCTAACCCTCACCAATATTTCAGCATTACTCAGTCTTAATGTATTTTAACCATATTAACCAGTTTAATCAAATTGTTTTCATTTGGAACACTAAATCAGAACTACATTTGGAGTTCCAGACACTTGTAGAATGTATGCCAAGGCACATTGTAAGAGCTATAAAGAGACAGGGAGTGGGAGAGAGAACAGGTAGAACCTGATATGGAAATGAGCAGAACAAACTAAAGGAACTTTCCACCACCGAATGATCATTCCAGACTCTACTTCTATTGAGAGACATATAAAAGGTAAGACGACGATTGTTATGTGTATTAATATAGTTGATGATATTGTTATGTGTATTAATATAGTTGATGATATTGTTATGTGTATTAATATAGTTGATGATATTGTTATGTGTATTAATATAGTTGATGATATTGTTATGTGTATTAATATAGTTGATGATATTGTTATGTGTAATAATATAGTTGATGATATTGTTATGTGTAATAATATAGTTGATGATATTGTTATGTGTATTAATATAGTTGATGATATTGTTATGTGTAATAATATAGTTGATGATATTGTTATGTGTATTAATATAGTTGATGATATTGTTATGTGTATTAATATAGTTGATGATATTGTTATGTGTATTAATATAGTTGATGATATTGTTATGTGTATTAATATAGTTGATGATATTGTTATGTGTAATAATATAGTTGATGATATTGTTATGTGTATTAATATAGTTTATATTTTTGGTAGACAGAGTGTTATAATTGGCCTACTCTCCTTAAAATGTATTTGAAGTAAATTCGATGCGGAGGGGGGGTGAATTCGTTCAGTGCCCACCTGTGTTCCCTAGGGTGATCTCCTAGTGTATCATAGACCTATAGACTGTGTTCCCCAGGGTGATCTTCTACTGTATCATAGACCTATAGACTGTGTTCCCCAGGGTGATCTCCTACTGTATCATAGACCTATAGACTGTGTTCCCTAGGGTGATCTCCTACTGTATCATAGACCTATAGACTGTGTTCCCCAGGGTGATCTCCTACTGTATCATAGACCTATAGACTGTGTTCCCCAGGGTGATCTCCTACTGTATCATAGGCCTATAGACTGTGTTCCCCAGGGTGATCTCCTACTGTATCATAGACCTATAGACTGTGTTCCCCAGGGTGATCTCCTACTGTATCATAGACCTATAGACTGTGTTCCCCAGGGTGATCTCCTACTGTATCATAGACCTATAGACTGTGTTCCCCAGGGTGATCTCCTACTGTATCATAGGCCTATAGACTGTGTTCCCTAGGGTGATCTCCTACTGTATCATAGACCTATAGACTGTGTTCCCCAGGGTGATCTCCTACTGTATCATAGGCCTATAGACTGTGTTCCCTAGGGTGATCTCCTACTGTATCATAGACCTATAGACTGTGTTCCCCAGGGTGATCTCCTACTGTATCATAGGTCTATAGACTGTGTTCCCCAGGGTGATCTCCTACTGTATCATAGGTCTATAGACTTGTCTTCTCAAAACAGGCTTAAAACACAACAAGCAACAACATTTTCTCTTTCTTATCTACTGTTAACTCTTTTCACTCAGGAAGGTGTGTTGTGTGAAAGAGAGACAAATAAATACTGTGGAAAGACTAACAACAATTTACACTTCCTCAAAACAGGTTGTGTGTGTTCATTAGTGCCCACCGTAGCAAAACGTTTGGCAACGGAAACCGTTTAGGTCACGTTGTACAGCGTTTGGAGTAAACTGTTTATGCATTGTTGCAAAACTGTTGGCTGCTGTGTAAACTAATGAATACGACCCAGGTAGTAGCCTACAACTCGGCTGTTGATGTCTGCCTGATGCTGTAACCTGAACTTAGCCTGAGGGGTGGACTATGATGCTAGCTAGATATACTGGTTTTCTAAAGTTAGCTAGCTTCAGTTAGCTTCACATTCCAGCTCAGGCCTCATCCATAGGAATGTACAGAGTGCTAGTCATCAGGAAGGTGCTCTCTCAGCAGAACGGAAAATATATAATGACTTGACAGTTTAATCATACAAAATGGCGCTAACTGGACGTGGGCAAGTCAAATTCAATCAGTGGAGGTTGCTGAGGAGAGGACAGCTCATATTAATGATACCATTCCACCTATTCCGCTCCAGCCATTACCACAAGCCCGTCCTCCCCAATTAAGGTGCCACCAGCCTCCTGTGAATTCAATACATCAATATTCATTGATCATAGTTCTACATTTCACATTGAATTGCATGGAAGTTATTCTGCAGTGGGGGGTGATCAAATTAAGATCCTTTACTCAGAATTTTACTTGGTGATATGGTGCTGCTAGTGATAGACAACATTTAGAGACAGAATACAGACAGAGGAGTTTACACAAAGTTTATGTACAACATTATACACAAATAGCTAGAGTGAGCATTGAGCTATAAGAGAATGAGCAGTGGATATGTCACGATCGTTGAACGGAGTGGACCAATGCGCAGCGTGATGAGTGAACATACTTTATTTGATTCACCACACGAAACAAAACAACAAAACGATAACGTGAAGTCCTTGGTTACAATACACAACCCAACACGGAACAAGATCCCACAACACACTGTGGAAAACAGGCTGCCTAAGTATGGTCCCCAATCAAAGACAACAAGCAACAGCTGATCACGTTGCCTCTGATTGAGAACCACACCGGCCAACATAGAAACAAATGAGCTAGATAATCAACCTAGCACACAAAACACATAGAAACAACACACCCTGGCTCAACATAACAGAGTCCCAGAGCCAGGGTGTGACAGGATATACAAATGTATACAACAGGTGGGTCTAATCCTGAATGCTGATTGGTTAAAACTTCATTCCAGCCGGTGTCTATTCCACAAATTACCACCGGCTAAATCTATGACATTAAATGCCTATGTACTCTGTTCCATCTGACTGTGCAATCCACTGTCTCATCAGCCCAGCCAGGCAATTTATAAATTTGATCTCCACTATAAAAAGCATCTAGACATTATCTCACATTTATTTATTAGTTTTCAACAGCAGAGGTTTGTATAAACATTGCTGTCTGTCCGACATTTGCAACATTGTTTCAATATTCAAATTTGATCTCCAGCTGTCGCATAGTAATGAACGTGTCAGGAGTCGGGATGAGACAGACTGGCAGGCAGCTTTTCTCAGCCTGTCGAAATCATGAATACAAAGACATATCAATAGAAAACAGGTAAAACGAAACGAAGTGCAGCTAGTTTTCAGTCTTTCCAGCTTCTATTTGAAGCTATTGTGTTAGCTGTGTTGTTGGCTAGCTCCTCTGAACAACAGTGTCCTGACCAGAGAGCACATATTTTATGCCAGGTGAAATCGCGCATCATTAGCTCATTGTTATGGATGTATCCAAATAAATGTCACTAGAAAACAGCTTAAACAAACGCAAATGCAGCTACTTTGCTGTTATTCTGGCTGCACTGTTTGACGTGACTAAGTTAGCCGTAGTTGGCTAGCTAGCAAGCAAGGGATAAGAACGTTGCCAGCCAGTATGGCAATGGAACATTTAGAACGAACGACTGGGTCGCATCCATAGCTACAGAACAAAAAGACTGAACGACTGGGTCGCATCCATAGATACAGAACAAAAAGACTGAACGACTGGGTCACATCCATAGATACAGAACAAAAAGACTTAACTACTGGTTCGCATCCATAGATACAGAACAAAAAGACTTAACAACTGGGTCGCGTCTCTGGCAACCGAACCGATAGAACGAACGACCAGCCGGCTTGGGTAGCAACCCTAGATTTGTGTCGGGACTATATCTTGTGGAAGGATGAAATAGTAAGAAATATATTCATCAAAATAATGTTTTAAATGAAAATATGTTAATCATTATTTGAATATGTTGGTAACTCGTTCAATACAAGTGATAATGCCCTCAAAGCCGGTGTTTGGAGGATATATTGGCACAGTTTGCCTAACAAAACCCGTACCAATATATCTTCCAAACACCGGCTTCTCAGGCATTATCACTTA
>CM072257.1:6808335-6848335 GCA_036851935.1 Coregonus suidteri | reverse complement strand
ACATTTATTCAACTGTGAAGACAAACCTTTTAATTAAAACTGCTAAATGAGCGAACTTAGGAGGAAACGTCAGTGAGTGAAGTGAATGAAGATCACGTGACTGAGGAAAAATTTGCTTTGGTTGAGGACAATATTGAAGTGAGTGACAATCAGGAGCTTATTGAGAAAATGAACAATTATTGGAATTGTTGGAAACATTGGACAGTTTGATAAAAGTATTGAGCACTGGAGCTCATATACAGAACAGTTTGAATATTTTGTTCTTGTAAATGACATGGATGAGGACAACATTGTGCCTACATGTTTTAGTGTAATGGGGCCAAAGACATTTAATTTACTAGGCAGCCTGCTACAGCCAGTCAGAACAGGTAATAAGACGACGTATGGGGATATTGTGGAGATACTTAAGGACCTATTATGTTGTGGGTCACTATTTGACCCGTTTCCACTTTTGCGTTGACTAAAATACTAGTTAATCCACTCTTTTTCGCCATGAAATTACATGACTACCCAAACACTGAGGGTCATGAACCTAAATGCATCATGTGGACACACTGATGTGTTGTGGAATGTCTGTGTACATTTTGTATACAAACATGATGTTGACTGGTCATTTTGACCCGGAGGCTTTCATGTGTATATATATTTGTCACAGGTGGAAAAACAAAAAACAAGGCTTTGATTTATTTTGTTTTGACTGGTCCTGGTTGCACTTTTAGAATTGTGTTTGGGTTAAAAGGGCTTTCCCAAGCTTCTCCTCAGTGTGAGAGCAGCAGGTCCCTGACACAGACACTCAAAATGAGCTCCAAAAGATTTTCAATCAATGAAGTCTTATCACAAATTCTGGACTGTGACAGTGAAAAAGAAGAAGAGGTTTTCAGAGACAGAGGATATTTCAGAGATAGAGGACAATGCTGTTGATGATCCAGATTTTGTCTTCATTGAAGAGGATTCAGAGGAGGAGTCTGCCGTACCATCCCCTACATCAGATGAGAGACAGAGCATGCAACAAGCATCATCAAGAGAAGAGAAGACATGGAAGTCTAAAGTCACTGGTCATATTGAATGGTCACCGTCACCACAACGAGGTCAAGGTAGACTCTCAGCTTCCAATGTAATAAAAATGGTTCCAGGACCTACACGATTTGCTGTCACTCGAGTCCATGACATACAATCAGCTTTTGAGCTCTTTTTGACACCCCAAGCAATAGAGAAGATTGTTCTGGACATGACCAACTTGGAGGGGAGCCGTGTGTGTTTCAAAGAACTGGAAGCCACTGATCGGATTGACTTGCATGCATACATTGGATTGCTCATATTAGCTGGAGTCTACCGGTCAAACGGAGAAGCAACGGCCAGCCTGTGGAATGAAGAGAATGGAAGGCCAATATTTCGGGCAACATGTCTCTACAAGAATTCCACATAATTTCTCGGGTGATTCGCTTGATAATAACCGTGATACCAGACCGGGTCGACGTGAAAGAGACAAACTAGCTGCAAATCAGAGATGTATGGGATAAATGGGTGGAATTTCTACCGTTACTGTACAATCCCCAGTCCTCATGTTACAGTTGATGAACGCCTTGTTCCATTCAGAGGACGTTGTCCCTTCAGACAGTATATGCCAAACAAGCCTGCAAAATGTGGCATCAAAATATGGGCAGCATGTGATGCCACATCAAGCTATGCATGGAATATGCAAGTTTACACTGGGAAGCCACCCGGCGGAGTGCCTGAGAAAAACCAGGGGATGCGGTGGTGCTGGACATGAGTGAAGGGCTGCAAGGTCATAACATCACGTGTGTGACAACTTCTTCACATCCTACCGCCTTGGTGTTGAACTACAGAAGAGAAAGCTGACCCATGGTTGGAACAATCAGAAAAACAACCTGAACTTCCCAGTGAGCTTCTGAAAATGCAGGGCAGAACTGTGCATTCCTCTAAATTTGCTTTCTCTGAAAATGCAACTGTTTTTTCATACTGCCCAAAGAAGAACAAGAATGTTCTTGTAATGAGACACAATGCACAAAGATGCATCGCTGAGTGCAAGAGAGGACATCAAGCCACAATAATACTGGACTACAATTCACCAAAGGAGGAGTTGACAATTTGGATAAAGTCACAGCAACATATAGTTGTCAGCGCATGACTGCCCGCTGGCCTTTGGACTGATTTTCTACACATTGTGGATGTGTCTGCTTACAAATGCCTATGTCCTGTGGACTGAAATCAACCAGCAATGGAATGGTGGCAAATTGTACCGACGCCGGATTTTTCCTAGAGGAGCTCGGCAAAGCTCTCATCACTCCCAAGATCCAGAGGAGAGTCCGGCCCTCCTCGGTCGACAGCAGCTGCATCTGCCGTCCAGAAAATTCAAGCTGGACCTGCAACACATGCCTCCAATCAACCAGAAATGGATCCAGTGGATACAGGCAGTGGCAAGAAACGGAAAAGATGCCAGCTCTGCCCCCCTCGACAAGACAGTAAAACAAGCACCACTTGTGTAGAATGCAATAAATACATCTGCAGAAAGCACACACACACATTGTGTTCAACATGTAGAGAGAAAGACTGCTGGATAATATGGACCAGGAGGGGGGAAAAAACCTACTTGGGGAAACTGAAAAATCTTGTTTGTGAGAAAGGAAATATGTTTAACAAATAGTTCTTAAATATTGTTTAAAAAAAATAAAAAGTATTGTATTTCTTCTTTCTGAAATGTCTGATAAGACAAAATAAAGTTGTTTCTGTTTTTACTTAATTCTTTGACTGTCTTGAGTGTGTTTAAACTGTGCGGGTCAATTTGACCCGTAACATAATGGATGTCATTTTTTTCCAGCAAGCACAAGGGTTAAAGGACATTTTTTCACCAGAACCACTAGTTAATGCTGAAAGGTTCAGGTTCCACAGGAGACATCAGGGAGAGGGAGAATCAGTAACAATGTTTGCTGCTGCATTAAAGAAACTATCAGAACAAGCTGAGTTTAATGCTGTTCTAAATGACATCATTAGAGACAGACTAGTATGTGGGCTACGGAGTGAAGCTACACAAAAGAGACTGTTGACTGAAAGTCATCTGACCTTGGCAAAGGACATTGAAATCAGTGTGTCCATGGAACTAGCTGCTAAGAGGCTCACCAGTTGAGTTCATCAGGAAACTAGTGGGTTCATCTAACAATCCTAATCATCAGCTGATACATTCTAATCTCATCACACAGGGTAAACCTTCCACCTAGAAAAATCATTTAATAGAAATCACAACCGCTCCTCTGTGTGATCTATGTAATCAAGGTGCCTTGGACTCCTTTAATCATATGTACTGGGAGTGACCAGGGGACATGTTTTGGAAAGAGGTATCCTCATACCTTGTTCCCCCAAACTGTTATTACTGAATGATAATTCACCACTGTCATTACAGCAAAGACGTATAATGTTGTCAGGTTGGACAGCAGCTAAAAAGATGTTGGAACTAAGATGGCAACCACCACACCTCATTGGATCAGCACTTTTATAGATATCATTTATTTAGAACTATCCACTGCTAGGATCCATGGGGCCAAACAACAATTGCAGCTGAAACCATAAATAACTCCTGTAGTGGTTTTTACCCAACAGATTGACTGTTAATTATCATTTTTGTGCAAATGTGTACCTTGATTTAGTATTTAATTTAATGGAGATCAGGTTGGGTGTGTTGGGGTGGTCCAGGAGGGGTTGGAGGGTGGGTTGGGGTGGTCCCAGGAGGGGTTGGAGGGTGGGTTGGGGTGGTCCCAGGAGGGGTTGGAGGGTGGGTTGGGGTGGTCCCCAGGAGGGGTTGGAGGGTGGGTTGGGGTGGTCCCAGGAGGGGTTTGGAGGGTGGGTTTGGGGGGGTCCCAGGAGGGGTTGGAGGGTGGGTTGGGGTGGTCCCAGGAGGGGTTGGAGGGTGGGTTGATGCAGCTGAGGGGGTGGAGTGTGGGTGTATATGTTTATTATAATTGTATTTATCTGCAATAACTAGGTTTCCATAATATACTGATATATATTTTAACAGTATTGTGTTTCTAGCTGTATAACCATTCCTGTGCTATTTTTGTTCTGATATATATTTTAACAGTATTGTGTCTCCAGCTGTATAACCATTCCTGCTGCTATTTGTTCTTGTCTGTGTTCCTTTAAAATAAATAAAAAGTTGATCACAAAAAAAGGAAAAGTGCACAGAGTTTCAACTGAAAATCAGAGACAGGGAAATCAAGTCACATGTGGCAAGGTGGGACATCAAGTATCTACATGCTGGTGTAAGGAGACATTGATTGTCAGAGAGACATTTAAACAAATAAAAAAGTTTGTTCACACTGTTGAGCAAAGAGAACACTGAGGTGAGTGACTCATCAGACCAAGAGAACACTGAGGTGAGTGACTCATCAGACCAGGAGAACACTGAGGTGAGTGACTCATCAGACCAAGAGAACACTGAGGTGAGTGACTCATCAGACCAAGAGAACACTGAGGTGAGTGACTCATCAGACAGAGAGAACACTGAGGTGAGTGACTCATCAGACCAGGAGAGAACACTGAGGTGAGTGACTCATCAGACCAGGAGAACACTGAGGTGAGTGACTCATCAGACCCAGAGAACACTGAGGTGAGTGACTCATCAGACCAGGAGAACACTGAGGTGAGTGACTCATCAGACCAGGAGAAACACTGAGGTGAGTGACTCATCAGACCAGGAGAACACTGAGGTGAGTGACTCATCAGACCAGGAGAACACTGAGGTGAGTGACTCATCAGACCAGGAGAACACTGAGGTGAACACTGAGGTGAGTGAGTCATCATCAGACCAGGAGAACACTGAGGTGACTGAGGTGAGTGACTCATCAGACCAGGAGAACACTGAGGTGAGTGACTCATCAGACCAGACCAGAACACTGAGGTGAGTGACTCCTTGACCTAGAGAACACTGAGTGACTATCAGACCAGAGAGAACACTGAGGTGAGGTCCAGAGTGACTATGGAGATTGACCAGGAGCCACACTGAGGTGAGTGACTCATCAGACCAGGAGAGTGACACAGAAAATCCTGCTGGTGAGTATGGACGGCTACTATGTCACAGGGCCAGCTGGTGAGTATGGAGATTGACACAGGGCCAGCTGGTGAGTATGGAGATTGACACAGGGCCAGCTGGTGCGTATGGAGATTGACACAGGGCCAGCTGTGAGTATGGAGATTGACACAGGACAGCTGGTGAGTATGGAGATTGACACAGGGCCAGCTGGTGAGTATGGAGATTGACACAGGGCCAGCTGGTGAGTATGGAGATTGACACAGGGCCAGCTGGTGAGTATGGAGATTGACACAGGGCCAGCTGGTGAGTATGGAGATTGACACAGGGCCAGCTGGTGAGTATGGAGATTGACACAGGGCCAGCTGGTGAGTATGGAGATTGACACAGGGCCAGCTGGTGAGTATGGAGATTGACACAGGGCCAGCTGGTGAGTATGGAGATTGACACAGGGCCAGCTGGTGAGTATGGAGATTGACACAGGGCCAGCTGGTGAGTATGGAGATTGACACAGGGCCAGCTGGTGAGTATGGAGATTGACACAGGGCCAGCTGGTGAGTATGGAGATTGACACAGGGCCAGCTGGTGAGTATGGAGATTGACACAGGGCCAGCTGGTGAGTATGGAGATTGACACAGGGCCAGCTGGTGCGTATGGAGATTGTACCTTATGCTATCAGACCAAAAGTCAAGGCTGACTTGGACACTTTAGTCAGAACAAAGTACTGGAGCTGGTCAGCGTGAGTCTCTATGGTGTGGAAGCAGTCTTGTCCCATATCATGCCTTCTGGTGAAGAAAAGGCTTTCACATCAAGGACATTGAACGAAGCAGAAAGTAACTAATGCACAGATAGAATGAGAAGCCCTTGGTCACCCTTCTTACAAATCATTGTTCGCTGACGAGCATCTTTGGACCTCATACTAGGATTCTGTCACTTGCTGCCAGCAGAATGTAAAGGCAGGCTTTGTTGTCAGCACACACCTACGACATCAAGTACCGCAAGTCAGAACTGCACTGCAATGCAGATCAGTGGAGGCTGGTGAGGGGAGGACGGCTCATAATAATGTCTGGAATGGAGCAAATAGAATGGCATCAAACACATGGAAACCATGGAAACCATGTGTTTGATGTATTTGATACCATTCCCCTAATTCCGCTCCAGCCATTACCACGAGCCCGTCCTCCCCAATTAAGGTGCCACCAAACCCCTGTGATGCAGATGGACTCCAGGTTACCACTACCTGTGGTCAAGACAGAGTCAGATGGACTCCAGGTTACCACTACCTGTGGTCAAGACAGAGTCAGATGGACTCCAGGTTACCACTACCTGTGGTCAAGACAGAGTCAGATGGACTCCAGGTTACCACTACCTGTGGTCAAGACAGAGTCAGATGGACTCCAGGTTACCACTACCTGTGGTCAAGACAGAGTCAGATGGACTCCAGGTTACCACTACCTGTGGTCAAGACAGAGTCAGAGATGGACTCCAGGTTACCACTACCTGTGGTCAAGACAGAGTCAGATGGACTCCAGGTTACCACTACCTGTGGTCAAGACAGAGTCAGTCAGATGGACTCCAGGTTACCACTACCTGTGGTCAAGACAGAGTCAGATGGACTCCAGGTTACCACTACCTGTGGTCAAGACAGAGTCAGATGGACTCCAGGTTACCACTACCTGTGGTCAAGACAGAGTCAGATGGACTCCAGGTTACCACTACCTGTGCTACTTCTGGTGGATTGGATTGGATGGAAGCATTGAGGAGAAGAGAGAAAACGTGTTCCTCATGGCAGGAGATTCTCAACGTCAACTTGGAGAGAGAGACTTGGAGAGAGAGAGGGATGGAGACAGGGGGAGGAGGAGGAGAGAGAGGGGTGGAGACAGGGGGAGGAGGAGGAGAGAGAGGGATGGAGACAGGGGGAGGAGGAGGAGCGAGAGGGGTGGAGACAGGGGGAGGAGGAGGAGAGAGAGGGGTGGAGACAGGGGGAGGAGGAGGAGAGAGAGGGGTGGAGAGTGAAAACTCCAGACTATGAGAGGTCCAAACAAGACAACTCTTAACAGAGATGGAGCCTAATGGTTTATGACAAGTCTCTACTTTTCATTTAAAATGTGTTTTGTTCAGAATTGTTTCCTTAAAGGACCAGTGCTGTCAAAATTGTGATTTTCCTATTTTTTCATACATATTTCAAGCTGAGGTTGGAATAATACTGTGAAATTGTGAAAATTATGATAATGCCCTTTTAGTGTAAAAGCTGTTTGAAAAGACCTCCTGAAAAATCAGCGTGTTTTGGTGGGATGGAGTTAATAGCCAATAGCCAATAACAACTCGTTTTCAGTTTTCCCCTTCCCACTCAGACCACTCCCAGACAGCCCATGAAAATATTTGCTTGACAAATTGCTCTTTGCTAAGAGAAGCAATTTTTTAAAACCATTTTAATGCAAACCAATCACAGTAAGGTACTTAATTGTTACGCTGAAATTATTTGATATAAAAATGGCTGCATTAGTTTTTTTATATATACTGTATATAATTTACCTCCACAGCAACATGGACACCAGCATACTGGCACGTACACACCAGAGGAGGCTGGTGGAGGAGCTATAGGAGGACGGGCTCATTGTAAAGACTGGAATGGAATAATGGAATGGTATTTAACGCATAATTTATTTATTCCATTCCAGCCATTACAATTAATCTGTTCTCCTATAGCTCTTCCCAACAGTCTCCTCTCGGAAAACTTCTCGGTTCTGGTAAAAGAGAAGTTGAGAGTATCACATCATGTTTTATCTCAGCGAAGCTGTACAACAGCATATTTAAGAAGCATAAACTGCAACCATGTGATGTTGTTTTGAGAACTTACTCAGCTCAGCCTATTCAGTTATTGGGAAAGCTGGAGGTTAAAGTGAAATGTGGTGCTCAGGTGTTACCACTACCCCTATTAGTGTCAAAAAGGAAGGGGTCCTACGATAATATGGAGAACTGGATTCAGCACCTAAAATTAGATTGGTCAAGAGTGAAACATGTGTCAGACCCAGTTGCACAGCTGGGCGATAAATATGCTGAGGTGTTTAGTGGTGAAATGGGTGTGGTAAAGGGAGTTAAAGGTGTTTAGTGGTGAAATGGGTGTGGTAAAGGGAGTTAAAGGTGTTTAGTGGTGAAATGGGTGTGGTAAAAGGGAGTTAAAGGAGTTTAGTGGTGAAATGGGTGTGGTAAATGGGTGTGGGTAAAGGGAGTGGTGAAATAAAGGTAAAGGTTTAGTGGTGAAATGGGTGTGGTAAGGGAGTTAAAGGTGTTTAGTGGTGAAATGGGTGTGGTAAAGGGAGTTAAAGGTGTTTAGTGGTGAAATGGGGGGGGTAAAGGGAGTTAAAGGTGTTTAGTGGTGAAATGGGTGGGGTAAAGGGAGTTAAAGGTGTTTAGTGGTGAAATGGGTGTGGGTAAAGGGAGTTAAAGGTGTTTGTGGTGAAAGGGTGTGGTAAGGGAGTTAAAGGTGTTTGTGGTTAGTGGGGTGAGTGGTAAAGGGAGTTAAAGGGTTTGTGGTAAATGGGTGGGTAAAGGGAGTTAAAGGTGTTTAGTGGTGAAATGGGTGTGGTAAAGGGAGAGTTTAGTGGTAAAGGTGTTAAGGGAGTTAAAGGTGTTTAGTGGTGAAATGGGTGTGGTAAAGGGAGTTAAAGGTGTTTAGGGGTGAAATGGGTGTGGTAAAGGGAGTTAAAGGTGTAAAGGGAGTTTAGTGGTGAAATGGGTGTGGTAAAGGGAGTTAAAGGTGTTTAGTGGTGAAATGGGGTGTGGTAAAGGGAGTTAAAGCCAACATTCAAGCGTCAGAGAAAGCTGTTCCAATGTGTTATAAGGTTAGACCCTTATGCACTCAGAGAGAGGCAGTAGACAAACAGCTTACAGAGATAGAAAAACAAGGAGGGATCACACCATTTAGAATATAGTGAATGGGCAGCACCTATAGTTTGCCTTCCAAAGACAAAACGGGGGTGTCAGAATATGTCATGATTACAAGGTGACTGTAAATGCATGGGTGGATGTGGACCAGTACCCCTTACCAAAGACCCAGGACTTGTTTGCTACTCTAGCCGGGAGGTAAACAGTTCACAAAGTTAGACCTTACACAGGAACTACCAGCAAGTGGAGGTAGATCAAGAGTCAAAGCATTTCCTGACTATAAACAAGGGTTTCTACCAGATGAATAGACTGCCTTATGGAGTATCAAGCGCTCCAGCTATATTCCAACGTATTATGGACCAGGTCTTACAGGGTTGACCTGGGGTTGGGTGCTTTCTGGATCACATTCTTATCACAGGGAAATCGGCAGAGGACCACTTCCAGAACGTAGAAGCAGCAGTGTTACAGAGACTGCAAGAGCCTGGGTTAAGAGTAAAACGGGAAGTTTATGGAGAATCTCTCTACTCTCATCAAACCTGTGACAGAGCTCTTCCAGAAAGATAGACCTTGGGTGGGGTCAGAACAATGTCAGCAGGCATTTGAAACAACGAAGACGCAGCTGTCTTCCTCCTCAGTGTTAGTGCACTACGACCCTCACATGCCAGTAATATTGGCTTGTGATGCCTCACCATATGGGGTGGGGGTGCTGTCATCTCACATACAATGCCCCACGGTAGTGAGAGGCCTATTGCATATGCTTCACCCACACTCAAATAGAGAAGACAGAGGTGAAGTATGCCCAAATAGAGAAGACAGAGGTGAAGTATGCCCCAATAGAGAAGACAGAGGTGAAGTATGCCCAAATAGAGAAACACAGAGGTGAAGTATGCCCAAATAGAGAAGACAGAGGTGAAGTATGCCCAAATAGAGAAGACAGAGGTGAAGTATGCCCAAATAGAGAAGACAGAGGTGAAGTATGCCCCAATAGAGAAGACAGAGGTGAAGTATGCCCCAATAGAGAAAGACAGAGGTGAAGTAGTATGCCCCAATAGAGAAGACAGAGGTGAAGTATGCCCCAATAGAGAAGACAGAGGTGAAGTATGCCCCAATAGAGAAAACAGAGGTGAAGTATGCCCCAATAGAGAAGACAGAGGTGAAGTATGCCCCAATAGAGAAGACAGAGTTGAGGTATGCCCCCCAATAGAGAAGACAGAGGTGAAGTATGCCCCAATAGAGAAGACAGAGGTGAAGTATGCCCCAATAGAGAAGACAGAAGTGAAGTATGCCCCAATAGAGAAGACAGAGGTGAAGTATGCCCCAATAGAGAAGACAGAGTGAAGTATGCCCCAATAGAGAAGACAGAGGTGAAGTATGCCCAAATAGAGAAGACAGAGGTGAAGTATGCCCCAATAGAGGAGACAGGCCCTAGGGATCATATATTTGGAAGAATGAAGTTCCAGTACTACCTATATGGTGGTAAGTTTACATTGACAGACCATCAGCCTCTTGTTAAAATACTAGGACCAACAACAGACAGACCCCAGCTCCAGCAGCAGCCAGACTCCAGAGGAGGGTATTAATACTAGCTGCATATCAGAATGACATACAATACAAGTCCTCTCAGCAGCATATCAGTATGACGTACAATACAAGTCCTCTCAGCTGCATATCAGAATGACATACAATACAAAGTCCTCTCAGCCCCAATATCAGAATGACATACAATACAAGTCCTCTGCAGCCATATCAGTATGACATACAATACAAGTATCCTCTCAGAAGACATACAATCAGAAGTATGCCCTCTCAGCAGCATATATGACATACAATACAACAAGATGACATACCAATACAAGACCCTCAGCTGCATGTACATACAAGTCCTCTCAGCAGCATATCAATGACATACAATACAATACAATACAAAGTGAAAGTACAATCAGCTGCATATCAGAATGACATACAATACAAGTCCTCTCAGAGCATATCAGAATGACATACAATACAAGTCCTCTCAGCAGCATATCAGAATGAAGTATACAATAATTCCTCTCAGAGACTCATAGTATACAGCTGAGAATATCAGAATGATATACAATACAAGTCCTCTCAGCTGCATACTGAGGTGCACAATATCAGTATGAGAATACAATACAAGCATGCATATCAGAATGACGTAGCAGTCATATCAGAATCAGACATACAATACAAGTCCTCTCAGCTGCAGAAGACAGAATGAAGTACAATACCCCAATCAGCTGCATATGAAGTATGACCCCAATACAAAGATCAGAGGCTGCATATCAGAATAGACGTACAATACAAGTCCTCTCAGCAGCATATCAGAAAGACGTACAATACAATTCCTCAATCAGAAGCATAGGTGATATCAATGACATACAATACAAGGCCTCTCAGAGCATATCAGTATGCTCCCAATAGAGAAGACAAGACCTCTCAGCTGCATATCAGAATGACGTACAATATGCCTCTCAGCAGCATATCAGAATGACGTACAATACAAGTACAATACAAGTCCTCTCAGCTGCATAGTAGAATGACGTACAATACAAGTCCTCTCAGCTGCATATCAGAATGACGTACAATACAAGTCCTCTCAGCTGCATATCAGTATGACGTACAATACAAGTCCTCTCAGCTGCATATCAGAATGACGCACAATACAAGACCTCTCAGCTGCATATCATATCAGAATGACGTACAATACAATTCCTCTCAGCTGCATATCAGAATGACGTACAATACAAGGCCTCTCAGCTGCATATCAGAATGACGTACAATACAATCCTCTCAGCTGCATATCAGAATGACATACAATACAAGTCCTCTCAGCTGCATATCAGTATGACGTACAATACAAGTCCTCTCAGCTGCATATCAGTATGACAACAATACAAGTCCTCTCAGCTGCATATCAGAATGACATACAATACAAGTCCTCTCAGCTGCATATCAGAATGACATACAATACAAGTCCTCAGCAGCATATCAGTATGACATACAATACAAGACCTCTCAGCAGCATATCAGAATGACATACAATACAAGTCCTCTCAGCTGCATATCAGAATGACGTATACAATACAAGTCCTCTCAGCTGCATATCAGAATGACATACAATACGTACAAGTCCTCTCAGCTGCATATCAGAATGACGTACAATACAAGTCCTCCTCTCAGCAGCAAGTCCTACATACAATCAGTACATAATGATGACGTACAATACAAAATCTCAATATACAAGTCCTCTCAGCTGCATATCAGAATGACATACAATACAAGTCCTCTCAGCTGCATATCAGAATGACGTACAATACAAGTCCTCTCAGCTGCATATCAGAATGACGTACAATACAAGTCCTCTCAGCTGCATATCAGTATGAGAATGACGTACAATACAAGTCCTCTCAGCTGCATATCAGAATGACGTACAATACAAGTCCTCTCAGCTGCATATCAGAATGACGTACAATACAATTCCTCTCAGCTGCATATCAGAATGACGTACAATACAATAGCCTCTCAGCTGCATATCAGCATATGAAGTACAATACAAGCCTCTCAGCTGCATATCATATGACAATACAAGTCCGTACTGCACAATGACGTACAATACAAGTCCTCTCAGCTGCATATCAGAATGACATACAAGTCCTCTCAGCTGCATATGAATGACGTACAATACAAGTCCTCTCAGCTGCATATCAGAATGACGTACAATACAATACAAGTCCTCTCAGCTGCATATCAGAATGACGTACAATACAAGACCTCTCTCAGCTGCTGCATATCAGTATGTAACGTACAATACAAGTCCTCTCAGCTGCATATCAGTATGACGTACAATACAAGATGACCTCAAGTCCTCAGCTGCATATCAGAATGACGTACAATACAAGCCCTCTCTCTCAGCTGCAGTCCTCTCAGCTGCATATCAGAATGACGTACAATACAAGTCCTCTCAGCTGCATATCAGTATATGTACAATACAATACAAGTCCTCTCAGCTGCATATCAGAATGACGTACAATACAAGTCCTCTCAGCTGCATATCAGAATGACGTACAATACAAACCCTCTCAGCAGCATATCAGTATGACATACAATACAAGACCTCTCAGCTGCATATCAGAATGACGTACAATACAAGTCCTCTCAGCTGCATATCAGAAATACATACAAGTCCTCTCAGCTGCATATACACAATACAAGACCTCTCAGCTGCATATCAGAATGACTCTACAATACGTACAATTCCTCTCAGCAGCATATCAGAATGACATACAATACAAGACCTCTCAGCTGCATATCAGAATGATGTACAATACAAGACCTTCAGCTGCTCAGTAGCAGCATATCAGTATGACATACAATACAAGTCCTCTCAGCAGCATATCAGAATGACATACAATACAAGTCCTCTCAGCTGCATATCAGAATGACGTACAATACAAGTCCTCTCAGCTGCATATCAGAATGACGTACAATAAAAGCCCTCTCAGCTGCATATCAGAATGACGTACATACAATACAAGTCCCTCTCAGCAGCATATCAGAAAGACGTACAATACAATTCCTCTCAGCAGCAGCATATCAGAATGACATACAATACAAGGCCTCTCAGCTGCATATCAGAATGACGTACAATACAAGACCTCTCAGCTGCATATCAGAATGACGTACAATACATTCCTCTCAGCTGCATATCAGTATGACGTACAATACAATCCTCTCAGCTGCATATCAGTATGACGTACAATACAAGTCCTCTCAGCTCTCATGCTGCATATCAGAACGACGTACAATACAAGTCCTCTCAGCTGCATATCAGAATGACGTACAATACAAGTCCTCTCAGCAGCATATCAGTATGACATACAATACAAGTCCTCTCAGCTGCATATCAGAATGACATACAATACAAGGCCTCTCAGCTGCATATCAGAATGACGTACAATACAGAATGAGCGCATACAATACAATCTGCTCTCAGCTGCATATCAGAATGACGTACAATACAATTCCTCTCAGCTGCATATACAATACAGCCTCTCAATCAGAATGACATACAATACAAGTCCTCTCAGCTGCATATCAGTATGACGTATAATACAAGTCCTCTCAGCTGCATATCAGAATGACGACGTACAATACAAGTCCTTCTCAGCTGCATATCAGAATGACGTACAATACAAACCCTCTCTCAGCAGCATATCAGTATGACATACAATACAAGTCCTCTCAGCAGCATATCAGAATGACATACAATACAAGTCCTCTCAGCTGCATATCAGAATGACGTACAATACAAGTCCTCTCAGCTGCATATCAGAATGACGTACAATACAAGTCCTCTCAGCTGCATATCAGAATGACGTACAATACAAGTCCTCTCAGCAGCATATCAGAATGACGTACAATACAAGTCCTCTCAGCAGCATATCAGAATGACATACAATACAAGTCCTCTCAGCTGCATATCAGAATGACGTACAATACAAGTCCTCTCAGCTGCATATCAGAATGACGTACAATACAAGTCCTCTCAGCTGCATATCACGTATGACGCATACAATACAATCCTCCTCTCAGCTGCATATCAGAATGACGCACAGAAATACAAGGCCTCTCAGCTGCATATCAGAATGACGTACAATACAATTCCTCTCAGCTGCATATCAGAATGACGTACAATACAAGTCCCTCTCAGCTGCATATCAGAATGACGGTCCTCTACAATACAAGGCCTCTCAGCTGCATATCAGAATGACGTACAATACAATCTCCTCTCAGCTGCATATCAGAATGACGTACAATACAAGTCCTCTCAGCTGCATACCCTCAGAATGACTGACGTACAATACAAGTCCTCTCAGCTGCATATCAGAATGTACAATACAAGTCCTCTACAATACAAGACCTACAAGACCTCTCAGCTGCATATCAGTATAACAATACAATACAAGTCCTCTCAGCTGCATATCAGTATGACGTACATACAAGACCTCTCAGCTGCATATCAGAATGACGTACAATACAAGGCCTCTCAGCTGCATATCAGAATGACGTACAATACAAGTCCTCTCAGCTGCATATCAGTATGACGTACAATACAAGTCCTCTCAGCTGCATATCAGAATGACGTACAATCTCACATAAATCCTCTCTCAGCTGCATATCAGAATGACGTACAATACAAACCCTCTCAGCAGCATATCAGTATGACATACAATACAAGACCTCTCAGCTGCATATCAGAATGACGTACAATACAAGTCCTATCAGCTGCATATCAGAATGATATACAATACAAGACCTCTCAGCTGCATATCAGAATGACATACAATACAATTCCTCTCAGCAGCATATCAGAATGACATACAATACAAGACCTCTCAGCTGCATATCAGAATGATGTACAATACAAGACCTCTCAGCAGCATATCAGTATGACATACAATACAAGTCCTCTCAGCAGCATATCAGAATGACATACAATACAAGTCCTCTCAGCTGAATATCAGAATGACGTACAATACAAGTCCTCTCAGCTGCATATCAGAATGACGTACAATACAAGCCCTCTCAGCTGCATATCAGAATGACGTACAATACAAGTCCTCTCAGCAGCATATCAGAAAGACGTACAATACAATTCCTCTCAGCAGCTCTCAGCTCATATCAGAATGACATACAATACAAGGCCTCTCAGCTGCATATCAGAATGACGTACAATACAAGACCTCTCAGCTGCATATCAGAATGACGTACAATACAAGACCTCTCAGCTGCATATCAGTATGACGTACAATACAAGGCCTCTCAGCTCCATATCAGTATGACGTGCATATCACAATACAAGTCCTCTCAGCTGCATATCAGAACGACGTACAATACAAGTCCTCTCAGCTGCATATCAGAATGACGTACAATACAAAACCCTCTCAGCAGCATATCAGTCAGCAGCATATCAGAATGACATACAATACAAGTCCTCTCAGCTGCATATCAGAATGACATACAATACAAGTCCTCTCAGCTGCATATCAGAATGACGTACAATACAAGTCCTCTCAGCTGCATATCAGAATGACGTACAATACAAGTCCTCTCAGAAGCATATCAGAATCAGCGCATACAATACAAGTCCTCTCAGCTGCATAGCTGCATATCAGAATGACGTACAATACAATACACCTCTCAGCTGCATATCACAAATGACGTACAATACAAGTCCTCCTCTCAGCTGCATATCAGTATGACGTACAATACAAGTCCTCTCAGCTGCATATCAGAATGACGCACAATACAAGCCTCTCAGCTGCATATCAGAATGACGTACAATACAATTCCTCTCAGCTGCATATCAGAATGACGTACAATACAAGTCCTCTCAGCTGCATATCAGAATGACGTACAATACAAGGCCTCTCAGCTCCTGACGTTACAATCATCCCTGCATATCAGAATGACGTACAATACAAGTCCTCTCAGCTGCATATCAGTATAACGTACAATACAATCCCTCTCAGCTGCATATCAGTATGACGTACAATACAAGTCCTCTCAGCTGCATATCAGAATGACAATACAATACAATGCCTCTCAGCTGCATATCAGAATGACGTACAATACAAGCCCTCTCAGCAGCATATCAGAATGAAATACAATACAATATCCTCTCTAAAGACTACAATACAATGTCAGTATGACGTACAATACAAGTCCTCTCAGCTGCATATCAGAATGACGTACAATACAAGTCCTCTCAGCTGCATATCAGAATGACGTACAATACAAGTCCTCTCAGCAGCATATCAGAATGACATACAATACAAGTCCTCTCAGCTGCATATCAGAATGACGTACAATACAAGTCCTCTCAGCTGCATATCAGAATGACGTACAATACAAGTCCTCTCAGCTGCATATCAGAATGACGTACAATACAAGTCCTCTCAGCAGCATATCAGAATGACGTACAATACAAGTCCTCTCAGCTGCATAGCATATCAGAATGACAGTACAATACAAGGCCTCTCAGCTGCATATCAGTCCTCTCATGACGTACAATACAATACAAGTCCTCTCAGCTGCATATCAGAATGACGTACAATACAAGTCCTCTCAGCTGCATATCAGAATGACGTACAATACAAACCCTCTCAGCAGCATATCAGTATGACATACAATACAAGTCCTCTCAGCTGCATATCAGAATGACATACAATACAAGTCCCTCTCAGCTGCATATCAGAATGACGTACAATACAAGTCCTCTCAGCAGAAATATCAGATATGAATACTAAATACAAGTCCTCTCAGCTGCATATCAGAATGACGTACAATACAAGTCCTCTCAGCTGCATATCAGAATGACGTACAATACAAGACCTCTCAGCTGCATATCAGAATGACGTACAATACAAGTCCTCTCAGCTGCATATCAGTATGACGTACAATACAAGTCCTCTCAGCTGCATATCAGAATGACGCATACAATACAAGTCCTCTCAGCTGCATATCAGAATGACATACAATACAATTCCTCTCAGCTGCATATCAGAATGACATACAATACATCAGCTGCCTCTCAGCTGCTCTCAGCTCAGAATGACATACAATACAAGTCCTCTCAGCTGCATATCAGAATGACGTACAATACAAGTCCTCTCAGCTGCATATCAGTATAACGTACAATACAAGACCTCTCAGCTGCATATCAGTATGACGTACAATACAAGTCCTCTCAGCTGCATATCAGACAATGGTACAATACAAGTCCTCTCAGCTGCATATCAGAATGAATGGTACAATACAATCCTCCTCTCAGCAGCATATCAGAATGACATACAATACAATATCCTCTCAGACTGCATGTCATATCAGATGACATACAATACAATACAAGTCCTCTCAGCTGCATATCAGAATGACGAATACAATACAAGTCCTCTCAGCTGCATATCAGAATGACATACAATACAAGCTCTCCTCTCAGTTGAGCATATCAGAATGACATACAATACAATATCCTCTACCAGCTGCACTATCAGAATGACGTACAATACAAGTCCTCTCAGCTGCATATCAGAATGACATACAATACAAGTCCTCTCAGCTGCATATCAGAATGACATACAATACAAGTCCTCTCTCAGCAGCATATCAGAATGAAGTACAATACAAGTCCTCTCAGCAGCATGATCATACAATAGAGCGTACATGGTATACAAGTCCTCTCAGGTATTCAGCTACAATACATATCAGATATGGTACAAGGAGCTGCATATCAGAATAACCCACAATACCCTCTCATACAAGGTCCTCTCAGCTGCATATCAGAATGTACGTACAATACAAGGTCCTCTCAGCTGCATATCAGAATGACGTAAATACAAGTCCTCTCAGCTAGCATATCAGAATGACATACAATACAAGTCCTCTCAGACTCAGACATAAAGACACTGCATACAATACAAGTCCTCTCAGCTGCATATCATAGAAGAATGGTACAATACAATGGCCTCTCAGCTGCATATCAGTATGACGTACAATACAAGGAGATCAGCTGCATATCAGAATGACGTACAATACAATGCCCTCTCAGCTGCATATCAGAATGACGTACAATACAATCCCTCTCAGCACCATATCAGAATGCAATGGTAATACAATACAATCCTCTCAGCTGCATGTCAGTATGACATGGTATCAGAATAACGTACATACAATCCTCTCAGCTGATCACATCAGTCTGACATACAATAGATGGACCTCTCAGACTCAGACATCAGATGACATATAATACAAACACCTCTCAGCTGCATATCAGACATGACGTACAATACAAGTCCTCTCAGCTGCATATCAGAATGACAGACATACAATACATGGTCCTCTCAGCTGCATATCAGAATGACATACAATACAAGTCCTCTCATACAGCTGCAGATCAGACATGACATACAATACAAGGAGATGGCATATCCAGTTAGACTCAGACATATGACATACAATACAAGGCCTGGCCAGCTGCATATCAGACATACATACATACAAGGAGATGGCCCTCAGGTTAGATATCAGACATGACATACAATACAAGTCCTCTCAGCTGCATATCAGAATGACATACAATAAGGAGATCCTCTCAGCTGCACTCATCAGATGACATACATGGTAATACACCCCTCTCAGCAGCATATCAGACATGACATACAATACAAGTCCTCTCAGCTGCATAAGGAGATGGCCCAGGTTCAGACTCATCATACATACAACAAGTCCTCTCAGCTGCATATCAGAATGACATATACAAGACATCTCAATGCATCAGAATGACATACAGCTGCATATCAGCTTAGACTCATGACATACAATACAAGTCCTCTCAGCTGCATAGAGATGCCCATACATAGACTCCTCTCAGCTGCAATCACAATGGTAAGGAGATCCTCCAGCTGCATATCTCAGACATAGAAGACATGGTAAGACCTGGCCCAGCATATCAGAATCAGTACAATACAAACAATTCCTCTCAGCTGCATATCAGACATGACATACAATACAGGAGATGGCTGCCCTCTCAGCAGACATATCAGACATGGTAACAATATGGCCCTCTCAGACTGCATATCAGAATGACATACAATACAAGTCCTCTCAGCTGCATACTCATGACATACAAGACAAGTCCTCTCAGGAGCATATCAGAATGACATAGACATAGAAGACCTCTCAGCAGCATATCAGATCATGACATACAATACAAGACCTCTCAGGTGCATCAGACATAGAAGACATGGTAAAGACCTGGCCCAGGTTAGACTCCAAACTATCCAGTGACATTTGTAATGTACTTCCCCTTTCAGAGCAATCCAAACTATCCAGAAGACATTTGTAATGTAGATGGCCCTTTCAGAGCAATCAAACTATCCAGTGACATTTGTAGATGTACTTCCCATTTCAGAGCAGATCCAGGAGATCCAGTGTTAGACTCAGTACATGTACTTCCCATTGTAGCTAAGGACACAGCCAGGTTAAACTACCAAGGACAAGGACATGGTAAAGTGAAGCACTTCCCACTTACAGGGTGACCTAACCACGTTACTGATCCTGAACTAAAGCCTGATTGGGATGAGAAGGGATGAGCTCACTGTAGACAGTGATTGTGTGTTATGGGGTATGAGATGGCGGTGGTGCTCAGGCTACTCTACAGAGAACCTACTGAAGGAGCTACATGAAAACCACTGGAGCATGGTTCAAATGGAAGACTAGTGGCCCAGGTTAGACTCAGACATAGAAGACATGGTAAGGAGATGGCCCAGGTTAGACTCAGACATAGAAGACATGGTAAGGAGATGGCCCAGGTTAGACTCAGACATAGAAGACATGGTAAGGAGATGGCCCAGGTTAGACTCAGACATAGAAGACATGGTAAGAGAGATGGCCCAGGTTAGACTCAGACATAGAAGACATGGTAAGGAGATGGCCCAGGTTAGACTCAGACATAGAAGACATGGTAAGGAGATGGCCCAGGTTAGACTCAGACATAGAAGACATGGTAAGGAGATGGCCCAGGTTAGACTCAGACATAGAAGACATGGTAAGGAGATGGCCCAGGTTAGACTCAGACATAGAAGACATGGTAAGGAGATGGCCCAGGTTAGACTCAGACATAGAAGACATGGTAAGGAGATGGCCCAGGTTAGACTCAGACATAGAAGACATGGTAAGGAGATGGGCCCAGGTTAGACTCAGACATAGAAGACATGGTAAGGAGATGGCCCAGGTTAGACTCAGACATCAGACATAGAAGACATGGTAAGGAGATGGCCCAGGTTAGACTCAGACATAGAAGACATGGTAAGGAGATGGCCCAGGTTAGACTCAGACATACAAGGTTATCACTGGTTAAACCCAGCTTTTCAGCTGACATGCAGTCTAAGATACAGGACAAGGGGTTGGGCAAGAGTCTTTGTTTTTTTACAGTCGGAACAAACAGTGCTTGTCCCAGATTACCGGGGAGGAGAGAGAGAGAAATGGAGACCCGGGGTTGTGAAAAGGCTACTTGGTCCTGTAACCTACTTAGTGCAGACTGAGGGAAAAACTGTGTAAGAAGCATGTGGATCAAATGATGATGCAACCCAATGAAAGAGAAGAGCTGAATGTGTCAGAGTGGAACATCTCTGATTGGGACTTGGACACTACCACTGGGACGGGCACCAATACAGACACACAGATGGTTCCAGGCCGTGAGCCTGAGGGGTCCAGAGCATCATGAGAGGCCAAAAAGGGTCAGAAGGCCTCCGGACGATTGGATCTGTAAACAGGTTGTATATGAGTTGAGAAGTGAAAGACTGTTTTGGAAAACTCATGATGTTCGTCGAGGATGTTTTCAGAGGAAGTGAGAATTTCCTGGGGAGGAGTTTGGTGTATTGAGAAATGTATTATGTGTTAATGAGTTTAGATTTAAAATGGTTGCAAATAGCCAATGGGATTTGTATGCAGGAGTTTATTTGAATTAACAAATGACATGGGTTTTCCATTCTTGCATTGAAGTGATTGGATTACGAGATGAAAGGGCAGTAAAAAGTTTAATGATGTATTGGTTGGGCTGAAGACACTGTAGAGAGTGGTCCACTGGAATGTGTTAAGGAGAACATGAAATAAATCTGTTCAGTTTATTATAAGTACGCTTCGGAGTCTTCAGTAAAAGAACCCAGCATCTAGGATGCAACAATGATCCTTTATCATGTTTACAAAAATAACAGATTGAAAGACAAACAATAGACTAATTTTAATTAATTAAAAATATGTTTGAGACATGGGACATGGCCTTGTGTTGCTGCACTGTCTAAATATGTTAGAGACATGGGACATGGCCTTGTGTTGCTGCACTGTCTAAATATGTTAGAGACATGGGACATGGCCTTGTGTTGCTGCACTGTCTAAATATGTTAGAGACATGGGACATGGCCTTGTGTTGCTGCACTGTCTAAATATGTTAGAGACATGGGACATGGCCTTGTGTTGCTGCACTGTCTAAATATGTTAGAGACATGGGACATGGCCTTGTGTTGCTGCACTGTCTAAATATGTTAGAGACATGGGACATGGCCTTGTGTTGCTGCACTGTCTAAATATGTTAGAGACATGGGACATGGCCTTGTGTTGCTGCACTGTCTAAATATGTTAGAGACATGGGACATGGCCTTGTGTTGCTGCACTGTCTAAATATGTTAGAGACATGGGACATGGCCTTGTGTTGCTGCACTGTCTAAATATGTTAGAGACATGGGACATGGCCTTGTGTTGCTGCACTGTCTAAATATGTTAGAGACATGGACCAAAAGACATGCCTTGTGTTGCTGCCTTGTGGCCTTGTGTTCATGTTGACATGGCACTGTCTAAACTTGTTAGAGACATGGGACATGGACATGCCTTGTGTTGGCTGCACTGTCTAAATATGTTAGAGACATGGGACATGGCCTTGTGTTGCTGCACTGTCTAAATATGTTAGAGACATGGGACAGTTGGCCTACAGAGTGCTGCACTGTCTATATATGTTAGAGACATGGGACATGGCCTTGTGTTGCACCACTGTCTAAATATGTTAGAGACATGGCCAGCTCATGCTATTTTGACTTTTAAGAGACTGTTGCTCCCCAGAGGTCTTAACCTGGAAAAGGACTATAGTATGTTTTAGAGACTTTAGTCCCCAGGTCTTAACCTGGGAAAATGACTATAGTATGCTAGAGACTTTGTCCCAGAGGTCTTAACTGGAAAAGGATTAAAAATATGTTTAGAGATGTGTCAACCTTGACAATACCCCATGACTTAACCAAAAAGGACTAAGTGAGAGACTTTAGTCCCCAGAGGTCTTAACCTGGAAAAGGATATATAACTTAACCTGGCCCAGGACTATATCCTGTTTCCCCATTGATTCCCCAGAGGTCCACCTGTGGTAAATTATAATGTTGATTGGACATGATTTGGAAAGGCACACCTGTCTATATAAGGTCCCACAGTTGACACAAACATGTTTTCACTATTGTCATTGGTTGCACTAATTGACTAAAACTGTTTGTCTACATAACCTGGTTCAGGACTATCATTCATGACATCAGTCTTTGATATACAGAGTGTGAGACTCTCTATATATATTTTTATATCTTCCAGTTCATTCTCCGTTAGTCAGCACCTCTACACTGGAAAAATAATGTTCTCTGGGGGTGCGCCAGCTCATGCTTTTTATTAGAGACTTTAGTCCCCAGAGGTCTTAACCTGGAAAAGGACTATAGTATGTTTTAGAGACTTTAGTCCCCAGAGGTCTTAACCTGGAAAAGGACTATAGTATGTTTTAGAGACTTTAGTCCCCAGAGGTCTTAACCTGAAAAGGACTATAGTATGTTTTAGAGACTTTAGTCCCCAGAGGTCTTAACCTGGAAAAGGACTATAGTATGTTTTAGAGACTTTAGTCCCCAGAGGTCTTAACCTGGAAAAGGACTATAGTATGTTTTAGAGACTTAAGTCCCCAGAGGTCTTAACCTGGAAAAGGACTATAGTATGTTTTAGAGACTTTAGTCCCCAGAGGTCTTAACCTGGAAAAAGGACTATAGTATGTTTTTTTAGAGACTTTAGTCCCCAGAGGTCCCTTAACCTGGAAAAGGACTATAGTATGTTTTAGAGACTTTAGTCCCCAGAGGTCTTAACCTGAAAAGGACTATAGTATGTTTTAGAGACTTTAGTCCCCAGAGGTCTTAACCTGAAAAAAGGACTATAGTATGTTTTAGAGACTTTAGTCCCCAGAGGTCTTAACCTGGAAAAGGACTATAGTATGTTTTAGAGACTTTAGTCCCCAGAGGTCTTAACCTGGAAAAGGACTATAGTATGTTTTAGAGACTTTAGTCCCCAGAGGTCTTAACCTGGAAAAGGACTATAGTATGTTTTAGAGACTTTAGTCCCCAGAGGTCTTAACCTGGAAAAGGACTATAGTATGTTTTAGAGACTTTAGTCCCCAGAGGTCTTAACCTGGAAAAGGGACTATAGTATGTTTTAGAGACTTTAGTCCCCAGAGGTCTTAACCTGGAAAAGGACTATAGTATGTTTTTAGAGACTTTAGTCCCCAGAGGTCTTAACCTGGAAAAGGACTATAGTATGTTTTAGAGACTTTAGTCCCCAGAGGTCTTAACCTGGAAAAGGACTATAGTATGTTTTAGAGACTTTAGTCCCCAGAGGTCTTAACCTGGAAAAGGACTATAGTATGTTTTAGAGACTTTAGTCCCCAGAGGTCTTAACCTGACTATAACCTGTTTTAAAGGACTATAGTATGTTTTAGAGACTTTTAGTCTTAACCCAGAGTCTTAACCTGGAAAAGGACTATAGTATGTTTTAGAGACTTTAGTCCCCAGAGGTCTTAACCTGGAAAAGGACTATAGTATGTTTTAGAGACTTTAGTCCCCAGAGGTCTTAACCTGGAAAAGGACTATAGTATGTTTTAGAGACTTTAGTCCCCAGAGGTCTTAACCTGGAAAAGGACTATAGTATGTTTTAGAGACTTTAGTCCCCCAGAGGTCTTAACCTGGAAAAGGACTATAGTATGTTTTAGAGACTTTAGTAGGTAACCCCTGGAAAAGGACTATAGTATGTTTTAGAGACTTTAGTCCCCAGAGGTCTTAACCTGGAAAAGGACTATAGTATGTTTTAGAGACTTTAGTCCCCAGAGGTCTTAACCTGGAAAAGGACTATAGTATGTTTTAGAGACTTTAGTCCCCAGAGGTCTTAACCTGGAAAAGGACTATAGTATGTTTTAGAGACTTTAGTCCCCAGAGGTCTTAACCTGGAAAAGGACTATAGTATGTTTTAGAGACTTTAGTCCCCAGAGGTCTTAACCTGGAAAAGGACTATAGTATGTTTTAGAGACTTTAGTCCCCAGAGGTCTTAACCTGGAAAAGGACTATAGTATGTTTTAGAGACTTTAGTCCCCAGAGGTCTTAACCTGGAAAAGGACTATAGTATGTTTTAGAGACTTTAGTCCCCAGAGGTCTTAACCTGGAAAAGGACTATAGTATGTTTTAGAGACTTTAGTCCCCAGAGGTCTTAACCTGGAAAAGGATAGTATAGAGACTTAGTCCCCAGAGGTTTTAACCTGGAAAAGGACTATTTAGTTTCCCCAGTCCCCAGAGGTCTTAACCTGGAAAAGGACTATAGTATGTTTTAGAGACTTTAGTCCCCAGAGGTCTTAACCTGGAAAAGGACTATAGTATGTTTTAGAGACTTTAGTCCCCAGAGGTCTTAACCTGGAAAAGGACTATAGTATGTTTTTAGAGACTTTAGTCCCCAGAGGTCTTAACCTGGAAAAGGACTATAGTATGTTTTAGAGACTTTAGTCCCCAGAGGTCTTAACCTGGAAAAGGACTATAGTATGTTTTAGAGACTTTAGTCCCCAGAGGTCTTAACCTGGAAAAGGACTATAGTATGTTTTAGAGACTTTAGTCCCCAGAGGTCTTAACCTGGAAAAGGACTATAGTATGTTTTAGAGACTTTAGTCCCCAGAGGTCTTAACCTGGAAAAGGACTATAGTATGTTTTAGAGACTTTAGTCCCCAGAGGTCTTAACCTGGAAAAGGACTATAGTATGTTTTAGAGACTTAGTCCCCAGAGGTCTTAACCTGGAAAAGGACTATAGTATGTTTTAGAGACTTTAGTCCCCAGAGGTCTTAACCTGGAAAAGGACTATAGTATGTTTTAGAGACTTTAGTCCCCAGAGGTCTTAACCTGGAAAAGGACTATAGTATGTCTTTTTAGAGACTTTAGTCCCCAGAGGTCTTAACCTGGAAAAAGGACTATAGTATGTTTTAGAGACTTTAGTCCCCAGAGGTCTTAACCTGGAAAAGGACTATAGTATGTTTTAGAGACTTTAGTCCCCAGAGGTCTTAACCTGGAAAAGGACTATAGTATGTTTTAGAGACTTTAGTCCCCAGAGGTCTTAACCTGGAAAAGGACTATAGTATGTTTTAGAGACTTTAGTCCCCAGAGGTCTTAACCTGGAAAAGGACTATAGTATGTTTTAGAGACTTTAGTCCCCAGAGGTCTTAACCTGGAAAAGGACTATAGTATGTTTTAGAGACTTTAGTCCCCAGAGGTCTTAACCTGGAAAAGGAAGGACTATAGTATGTTTTAGAGACTTTAGTCCCCAGAGGTCTTAACCTGGAAAAGGACTATAGTATGTTTTAGAGACTTTAGTCCCCAGAGGTCTTAACCTGGAAAAGGACTATAGTATGTTTTAGAGACTTTAGTCCCCAGAGGTCTTAACCTGGAAAAGGACTATAGTATGTTTTAGAGACTTTAGTCCCCAGAGGTCTTAACCTGGAAAAGGACTATAGTATGTTTTAGAGACTTTAGTCCCCAGAGGTCTTAACCTGGAAAAGGACTATAGTATGTTTTAGAGACTTTAGTCCCCAGAGGTCTTAACCTGGAACCACTAAAACAATTTGGGAGACAGGGCAATCATATTTTTTGTGAAGAATCCATTCCCTTGGTAGTCCCCCCCCCCCCCCCAACTTGTTGTTGTTTATTTTCCAATACCTAACATATTGAACATGTGTTATATAGCAATGGTTTTACATCAATGATATCTACTGCAGTTGAAATATGATTGCCCTGTCTCCCAAATTGTTTTAGTGGTTCCATTTGTGTAATTGACCACTAGGTGGAGACATTGACCACAGTACCGCTCACCCTGAGGACCAACCTGTATAGTCCACCACACCCTCTCTCATTAGCACCACCAGCTGAAGAGAGTTTCTCCCTCACTGTGTTCCCCATGCAGGCCCTGCGCCACGAGGGTGCAAAAGGGGGGAAATGGCATTGTGTGCATGGAGCACTTTAACAATTCCATGTCCAAGGAGGTCTGGGTGCAGTGAACCCCAGGGGAATGATACCACTGTCACCAAGCCTGAACCCCAGGACAGCCATACCACTGTCACCAAGCCTGAAACCCAGGACAGCCATACCACTGTCACCAAGCCTGAACCCCAGGACAGCCATACCACTGTCACCAAGCCTGAACCCCAGGACAGCCATACCACTGTCACCAAGCCTGAACCCCAGGACAGCCATACCACTGTCACCAAGCCTGAACCCCAGGACAGCCATACCACTGTCACCAAAAGCCTGAACCCCAGGGACAGCCATACCACTGTCACCAAGCCTGAACCCCAGGACAGCCATACCACTGTCACAAATGTGACTCTGATTAAATGAACATGTCCAACATTCAGTCACAGACACAGACACACACACACACACACACACACACACACACACAGACACACACACACAGACACGCACACACAGACACACACACACACACACAGACACACACATACAGACACACACACGCACACACACACCACAAACGTTCAGGTGTTTAGTTTTGCCTAGATGTTGTTTGGTTGAGAAAGACCATTTTGTGGAGGGGAAAAGGGGGAATTTATTTACAATATTTATTATTATTTCTGCCAAATGAAATGTTGAACATGGCAATGTTGCTCTCATGGTCTCAATAAAGTTGTACAATATTTAGTTGCATGTCATGATCTATGCCCTTTTTCATTCTGTTCCAATTCAGCCCAAGCACTGTTCCAATTCAGCCAGACCATGGGGTAAACTGGAACACTTCACTCCTTGTAGTTAAGAGACAACACCATGCATTTGCAGTTTGATTTACATATATAATAACCACACCATTTGTAAAGGACAGATGTAGGTTGTTTGTATCAAGTTTTGGACACACCACCATAAAGGATCTCTGAGAAACTGACAAAAAGGTGAAAAGTGTTACAACCATCTCCGGTCTCCCCTACATGTTCAACTTAATAGACATGTTTTCCATCTCAAGAGGTCAAATAAAACAAATGTCTATAGTGCCTATTAAGTGCAGGCCCGGCGCCACCAGGGGGCAGAAGGGAGGCAATGCCCTTGAAGTTTGGAATATTGTGCCTCCTCAGTTCTGTATCCATATTCTGTCCCACAATCTGCCCCCTCCGTCATGCCCAACCCATTTGTTGTGTATGCTTCATTCATGCAACTCCCTTGCACGCATCATACCTACGTCATACACATTTTACCGGTTAGAAGGGCAGGGTCAATCTGACCGTTTAGGTTTACTTTCAAAGTTACGTACTACAAAAAAAAAAAAACATTCACCGCGCAGCTGGATGGAATTTAGCTAATGTTAACAGTTAGGTAGGTAGCTGATAGTATGATGGATATTAGAAAGTGGCTTCTCCAGGGCACAACGGCAGCATCGGATCAAAGCGGCGGGGGGGAGGAGAAGCCTGCCACAGAGACCAAAGGCAAGGCCGCTGAGCCGACGCTAATCACCGATCACCGAGGCCAAGGCTGCTGGTCGACGCTAATCACCGAGGCCAAGGCTGCTGGTCGACGCTAATCACAGAGGCCAAGGCTGGACATCCTGGACGCTTCACTGACCAGGGATTTCCACCGTCGGCGCCCCTGACCGACCCGCACATTTTCAGACGACTCACACATAGATAGATATAGATGAGAAATTGCCCTCATGATGAATTTGAGACGGGGACTGATCCCATTGAGTGATGTCATCTTCCAGCCAGAGGCTGAATATGTTCAAGCCACAGAGATCAACACTGAGCAGCTAATTGAAGGTCTCAAAATCAATATCTGTCTTTTAATTTTGAAAATCAGGAAATCAGCATCCCAGCTACGGTACAGAATAGCATTGTTGAGGACCTCAGAACCATTTCTGATGCATTTATGACACACTACAGTGATCCTCTCAGGTTTCATCTTACAAATAAGCAAATACATGTGGATGAAGATGGGACTTGCTTAACAACTCTGCAGTATTTGAGGAATGCATTAGATGCATAAGCTCTGAGTGGATGCTGGAGCATTACCGTGTGAAAGAATTGGGCATGGTCCGGCCAATTGAAGTACCACTGAGCAACAAAGAAGGTTATAAACAAGGTCATTTCAATACAGCTACATGGTCCCCAGGGTATATGAATATAAAGAGACATGAGACAAAACAATCATAATGAATAAGATTACATGGACAGGGGGACCTGATCCTAGGTCAGCACTCCTCCTCTGGGACACTTCCCAGGAGTCACCAGGACCAAGAAACCGAACACTTACTGTTGTAAAGTCTAGTTACAGCAGGTGTTTACTGCCATCTAGTGGAAGATACCAATAAAACACTTTATTATCAGGGTGTGGAGACTGCTGAGTGAAACAGAAAGTAAATGTGTTCTTTTGTACAGGATCCATTTTGAGACGACAGAGCAGAAAACAAGATATGGAGAGAACTAAAAAATAAAGTGAGTATTTCTAAGTATTTCTGAATAATAATCTAAGCCTATAACTTCAGTTTATTGTTGTTGTAGCCTTGTGTTATTATGTAATTATTAATGGCCGTAGTTAGTTCATTCAATTGGAAGTTATCAAGTGTCACCATGGTCACAGTTCTATCGCAATTGCTGATCAGATGTTAGAATGCATTAGATTGAAGGTAACAGTCAGCCAGATTAGGCTACAGGTAAAAAAAATAACCTGGCTGTTGTTGACAAGCATAGGCCTATTCAGTTCATATCCATATTATTAATATTTGATTCATTGATTGAAATTCCGACCCCATCCTCAGTAGCCTATTCCAGCAGGCTACTGGGTAACAGAAGCACTTCCTACCTCAACATCGTCTTGCTATTCATGTTAAATAAATGAATCTGTCAATTTGAACTAAGCAAGCTGCTAAATCATTCAGCTTACATCTTGCCTACATCTTGCCCAGGCTACTGGAGGCTATCTGAAATAACATGTAGGCCTATCAGGGTCTATGTTTTGGCCTAGTTTTCAGGCCTTGTTGGTGGGTTTTGAGTAGTCATTGGGCTAGAAAAAGTCATTGCATTAAATCACCTGACTGTTTGGATGTATCTATTAGTAAACTGTTTTATTTTTGAGAGATCATGAATAAAAGAGAACAATGGACATTCTAGAATGAGTTGTCACTGTGTTCACCACAACCAACATGCTGCATCTCTGTTTAGGGGTCAGTGGTCTAAAATGAGTCTCTCTGGGGAGAGAGAGGAGGGGGGCCCTGCCTCTAAAATGAGTCTCTCTGGGGAGAGAGAGGAGGGGGGCCCTGCCTCTAAAATGAGTCTCTCTGGGGAACATGACACCAAAACCAAAAGGTGAGCTGAAAATATTGTTTAAGAATTTATATTCCAAAGTGCTATATAGGAGGGAAAAAAATCACTTTTGTGTTTTTTCATCAGAAATGATTGCTAATGGGTACCTTCAATATAACTATTGTAGATTTGAGATGTGATTTAAAACCATTGTTTAGCTGGAATGTAATGTTCGTATCCTGTATATTTGACTGTGATACGTGGTTGTCTCACCTAGCTACCTTAAGATGAATGCATTTACTGATGCCATATCTTAATTTGACCCAGTTTCTCACAGCAGGAACATAATCCTGCAGCAATAGCAAATGTGCATTTTTATGTGGATTATAATTAAGGGATATTTTCTGTAGGGGTTGATACATTTTTTCATCAGGGAAAATCAAGTCTGACATTTTAAAGTGGAAATTACCCACTTTAGACACCTTTATAAAGCCTTGTAGTGGTTTAATAATTTATTTAAACAATAAAAGCTAATTGACCAACATTTCTGAAAATGGATATATAGCATTTTGGAATGAAACTCTTCTTATGTTTCCCCATCTGAGCTCAGAGTAGATGAGAGACGTAATGTTTGTCTCTGTTGTGTTGAAGCCCAATCAAGCAGGAGAGACCAGCCTCCCCTGTACCCAGCTGTGTGTCCATGAAGAGTGACCGGTCTATGCATCAACCTATACTGTTTAGAGAGGGAGACTTTTCTACTGAACAAAGGTAAGAAGAACTCATGGGTCATGGTCAGTGAGTTAAACAACACTGTCTCTAGTCATTTCTCCTCTCCCATTTTACCATTTAATTTTGTTGTTTTCATATCCATAGGCTAATCCTTTTTTTTCCATTTTCATAGTCCTGAAACATTATCAAACAAACACAACATTCCCTGTGTGTGTGTGTGTGTGTGTGTGTGTGTGTGTGTGTGTGCACTCCCTGGATGAGGAGATGTAATCTCTATCCTGATTGCCTAGTCACTTTTACCCCTACCTACATGTACATATTACCTCAACTACCTGGTACCCCTGCACATTGACTCAGTACTGGTACTCCTTGTATATAGTCTAGTTATTACCTCAACTACCTGGTACCCCTGCACATTGACTCAGTACTGGTACTCCTTGTATATAGTCTAGTTATTACCTCAACTACCTGGTACCCCTGCACGTTGACTCAGTACTGGTAGTCCTTGTATATAGTCTAGTTATTACGTCAACTACAGTGAGGGAAAAAAGTATTTGATCCCCTGCTGATTTTGTACGTTTGCCCACTGACAAAGAAATGATCAATCTATAATTTAAATGGTAGGTTTATTTAAACAGTGAGAGACAGAATAACAACAACAAAATCCAGAAAAACGCATGTCAAAAATGTTATAAATTTATTTGCATTTCAATGAGGGAAATAAGTATTTGACCCCCTCTCAATCAGAAAGATTTCTGGCTCCCAGGTGTCTTTTATAACAGGTAACGAGCTGAGATTAGGAGCACACTCTTAAAGGGAGCGCTCCTAATCTCAGCTTGTTACCTGTATAAAAGACACCTGTCCACAGAAGCAATCAATCAATCAGATTCCAAACTCTCCACCATGGCCAAGACCAAAGAGTGCTCCAAGGATGTCAGGGACAAGATTGTAGACCTACACAAGGCTGGAATGGGCTACAAGACCATCGCCAAGCAGCTTGGTGAGAAGGTGACAACAGTTGGTGCGATTATTCGCAAATGGAAGAAAAACAAAAGACCTGTCAATCTCCCTCGGCCTGGGGCTCCATGCAAGATCTCACCTCGTGGAGTTGCAATGATCATGAGAACGGTGAGTAATCAGCCCAGAACTACACGGGAGGATCTTGTCAATGATCACCAAGAAAACAATTGGTAACACACTACGCCGTGAAGGACTGAAATCCTGCAGCACCCGCAAGGTCCCCCTGCTCAAGAAAGCACATATACATGCCCGTCTGAAGTTTGCCAATGAACATCTGAATGATTCAGAGGAGAACTGGGTGAAAGTGTTGTGGTCAGATGAGACCAAAATGGAGCTCTTTGGCATCAACTCAACTCGCCGTGTTTGGAGGAGGAGGAATGCTGCCTATGACCCCAAGAACACCATCCCCACCGTCAAACATGGAGGTGGAAACATTATGCTTTGGGGGTGTTTTTCTGCTAAGGGGACAGGACAACTTCACCGCATCAAAGGGACGATGGACGGGGCCATGTACCGTCAAATATTGGGTGAGAACCTCCTTCCTCAGCCAGGGCATTGAAAATGGGTTGTGGATGGGTATTCCAGCATGACAATGACCCAAAACACACGGCCAAGGTAACAGGCGTTTTTCTGGATTTTTTTGTTGTTATTCTGTCTCTCACTGTTCAAATAAACCTACCATTATAATTATAGATTGATCATTTCTTTGTCTGTGGGCAAATGTACAAAATCAGCAGGGGATCAAATACATTTTTTCCCTCAATATATACTTTTTATTTAGATGGGTGACATTATCTGCCAAAGTAATACCACTGTAGATAAAGAAAAGCTCTCCAGTTGGTGTACCAAAACTTTCAAAGGCCATTTTTCTCAAAATTGAGGTTACAAGTTTATCATCTTTCAAAGCAGAATTATGAAGATGTTCAAGAGGATTCTTAGTCCAGAACTCCCAGAAGGCTTTGAGAGTCAGAAGCAGGATAAGGAAGTGGTGGACGCTGAAGATGAGAAGCAGGAGAGCAGTGTCAGAGAGGGGGCTCTGAAGAGCACACTTCACGTCCTGAGGAAAATGAACCAGAAGGAGCTTGCTGACACACTGGAGAAAAGTAAGAGCTGTCTGCCTCATGTTGAATGCTGTTTTAGAACAAACATTTCAAAGCTGTAGCTAAAGTACAGCTAAAGTAGCTGTGTAATTAAATGATATTGTAGCAGTCTTAACACAACACCTAGTGACCTCGTCAAACTTTATAACACAGTCGTACAATACTGTAGGCATCAAATCAGACAGAATATTAATATCCTCTCTGTTATTTATAGATTCAGATGAGCTTGCTGTGATTTGCCAACGTGAACTCAAATCTAATCTAAAGAAGAAGTTTCAATTTGTATTTGAGGGATCGCTAAAACAAGGAAATCCAACACTTCTCAATAAGATCTACACAGAGCTCTACATCACAGAGGGTGGAAAATGGGAGGTCAATAATGAACATGAGCTGAGACAGATCGAGACTACAGCCAGGAAACAAGCAAGACCAGAGACTGCAATCAAATGTAACGACATCTTCAAACCCTTAACTGGACAAGACAAACCTATCAGAACTGTGCTGACAAAGGGAGTCGCTGGCATTGGAAAAACAGTCTCTGTGCAAGAAGTTCATTTTGGACTGGGCTGAAGGAAAAGCAAATCAGGATGTCCAATTGGTATTTTCATTCCCTTTTCGGGAGCTGATTTGATGAAAGGAAAAAACACACGTTGATTGAACTTCTCAATCACTTCTCAATGGGAAACCAAAAAATCAAGAATCTCCAACTACGACAAGTACAAAGTTCTGTTCATCTTTGATGGTCTGGATGAGTGCCGACTGCCCCTAGACTTCCAGAAGAACAAAGATCTGTTGTGACGTCACAGAGTCAACCTCAGTGGATGTTCTGCTGACAAATCTCATCAAAGGAAATCTGCTTTCCTCTGCTCTCCTCTGGATAACTACCAGACCTGCAGCAGCCAATAAGATCCCTTCAGGGTGTGTTGACCAGGTGACAGAGGTACGAGGGTTCAATGACCCACAGAAGGAGGAGTACTTCAGGAAGAGATTCAGTGATGAGGACCTGGCCAACAGAATCATCTCACACATAAAGACATCAAGGATCCTCCACATCATGTGCGACATTCCAGTCTTCTGTTGGATTTCTGCAATCGTCCTTGAACACATGCTGAAACATAAGAGAGAAGAGATGCCCAAGACTCTGACTGAGATGTACTCACACCTTGTGGAGTTTCATACCAAACAGAAGAATGAAAAGTATCTTGGGAAAGAAGAGACAGGTCCACACTGGAATAAAGAGAGCATTCTGTCACTGGGAAAACTGGCTTTTCAACAGCTCGTGAATGGCAATCTGATTTTCTATGAAGAAGACCTAAAAAAGGCTGGCATTGATGTTAATGAAGCTTCAGTGTACTCAGGATTGTGCACACAGCTCTTTAAAGAGGAATGTGGGCTGTATCAGAACAAGGTGTACTGCTTTGTTCATCTGAGCATTCAGGAGTTTCTGGCTGCTGTATATGTGTTCCTCTCATTCATCAACAACAATGAGAATCTAACGGCCAAACCGCAATCAAACGTCCAGGAATGTTTTTTGCGCTGTTCAGAGACAAGCCCTGAAGTTACTTCCTACAAGAGAGTGCTGTGGATAAAGCCTTACAAAGTGAGACGGGAAAGCTGGACCTTTTCCTCCGCTTCCTTCTGGGGCCTCTCAATGGAGTCCAATCAGAAGCACTTACGAGGTCTACTGACAAAGACAAGAAGCAGCTCACAGAGCCATGAAGAAACAGTCAAGTACATCAAGAAGAAGATCAGAGAGAATCCCTCTCCAGAGAGGTGCATTAATCTGTTCCACTGTCTGAATGAACTTAATGACCATTCTCTAGTGGAGGAGATCCAAAGATACCTGAGATCAGGAAGTGTCTCCAGTGAAAGAACTTTCACCTGCACAGTGGTCAGCTCTGGTCTTTGTGTTGCTGACTTCAGAAAAGGAGCTGGATGTATTTGACCTGAAGAAAATACTCCAGATCAGAGGAAGGTCTTCTGAGGCTGCTGCCAGTGGTCAAAACCTCCAGAGCTGCTCTGTGAGTACATAAAATGACATTTCAGTACTTATTATCAGGAATAAATATTCAGTTTAGAGAAAAATATGCATTATAATATGTACATGTGGGGAAAAAAGTATTTAGTCAGCCACCAATTGTGCATGTTCTCTCCCACTTAAAAAGATGAGAGAGGCCTGTAATTTTTCATCATAGGTACACGTCAACTATGACAGACAAAATGAGAAAAAAAATCCAGAAAATCACATTGTAGGATTTTTAATGAATTTTATTTGCAAATTATGGTGGAAAATAAGTATTTGGTCAATAACAAAAGTTTCTCAATACTTTGTTATATACCCTTTGTTGGCAATGACACAGGTCAAACGTTTTTCTGTAAGTCTTCACAAGGTTTTCACAGACTGTTGCTAGTATTTTGGCCCATTCCTCCATGCAGATCTCCTCTAGAGCAGTGATGTTTTGGGGCTGTCGCTGGGCAACACAGACTTTCAACTCCCTCCAAAGATTTTCTATGGGGTTGAGAATCTGGAGACTGGCTAGGCCACTCCAGGACCTTGAAATGCTTCTTACGAAGCCACTCCTTCGTTTGCCCGGGCGGTGTGTTTGGGATCATTGTCATGCTGAAAGACCCAGCCACGTTTCATCTTCAATGCCCTTGCTGATGGAAGGAGGTTTTCACTCAAAATCTCACGATACATGGCCCCATTCATTCTTTCCTTTACACGGATCAGTCGTCCTGGTCCCTTTGCAGAAAAACAGCCCAAAGCATTATGTTTCCACCCCCATGCTTCACAGTAGGTATGGTGTTCTTTGGATGCAACTCAGCATTCTTTGTCCTCCAAACACGATAAATTGAGTTTTTAACCAAAAGTTCTATTTTGGTTTCATCTGACATATGACATTCTCCCAATCCTCTTCTGGATCATCCAAATGCACTCTAGCAAACTTCAGACGGGCCTGGACATGTACTGGCTTAAGCAGGGGGACACGTCTGGCACTGCAGGATTTGAGTCCCTGGCGGCGTAGTGTGTTACTGATGGTAGGCTTTGTTACTTTGGTCCCAGCTCTCTGCAGGTCATTCACTAGGTCCCCCTGTGTGGTTCTGGGATTTTTGCTCACCGTTCTTGTGATCATTTTGACCCCACGGGGTGAGATCTTGCGTGGAGCCCCAGATCGAGGGAGATTATCAGTGGTCTTGTATGTCCTTCCATTTCCTAATAATTGCTCCCCACAGTTGATTTCTTCAAACCAAGCTGCTTACCTATTGCAGATTCAGTCTTCCCAGCCTGGTGCAGGTCTACAATTTTGTTTCTGGTGTCCTTTGACAGCTCTTTGGTCTTGGCCATAGTGGAGTTTGGAGTGTGACTGTTTGAGGTTGTGTCTTTTATACTGATAACAAGTTCAAACAGGTGCCATTAATACAGGTAACGAGTGTAGGACAGAGGAGCCTCTTAAAGAAGAATTTACAGGTCTGTGAGAGCCAGAAATCTTGCTTGTTTATAGGTGACCAAATACTTATTTTCCACCATAATTTGCAAATAAATTCATAAAAAATCCTACAATGTGATTTTCTGGAAAAAAAATCTCAATTTGTCTGTCATAGTTGACGTGTACCTATGATGAAAATAACAGGCCTCTCTCATCTTTTTAAGTGGGAGAACTTGCACAATTGGTGGCTGACTAAATACTTTTTTCCCCCACTGTATATAATATATAATATTATATTTGAAAAACATATTGAATCATTGATGTTCACATTAGTATAACAATATGACTACATACAATTCTAAGATAAATCTATATGTTGTTTGAGAGAATAAACCAAATGCATCTGCAATTGTCCTTCTACACTACTCATGTTAATTAAAAGTGTGTTTTTTTGAAATCTTGATGATATCTTTGTCAGACTGTCAGGCTGTGGAGTCACAGAGAAAGGCTGTGCTTCTCTGTCTCAGCTCTGAAGTCAAACCCCTCACACCTGAAAGAGCTGGACCTGAGTAACAACGACCTGAAGGATTCAGGAGTGAAGCTGCTCTCTGCTGCACTGGGGAATCCTCACTGTAAAGTTGAGACTCTGAGGTCAGTAGTCCTGTATTTGGTCAACAAGTGATAACAATTTGATTGTTAGTGTATATCAATCACCCATTATGTATATCACTAGTAGTACATTTACCGTTAATTCGTATAATTTATAATCTACAATATTTGTTACTGTGGTTACAGTAATGTATTTTTAATATATTCAATATTATTATTCCAGTCTTCCCGTTCTCATTGTCAGAGTGGACACATTGTTTGCAGAGCACACAACCTATGCTACACTTGTGAGAAAAAGTTATGGTTTATTTCATTCCATTTACGAGTTTTTTGTCAATTTAGTCATTGTCTTTTGTTTGGAGCGCTCCTGTCAATGTTGAGTAAGGACGCACACGCATAGAAGTAGCCCTATAGGCTACCTGGCCTGCGCGCAAATGTAGGCATATACAGTGAGCTCCATAATTCATTGGACAGTGACCATTGTTTTGTTATTTTGGTTCTGTACTCTAGCACTTTGAGTTTGAAAGGATACAATGACAATGAGCGTGAAGTGCAGACTGTCAGCTTTAATTTGAGGGTATTTTCATACATATCGGATGAACCGTTTAGAAATGACAGCACCTTTTGTACATGGTCCCCCCATTTTAAGGTACTACAAGTATTTGTTAAATTGGCTTCACAGATGTGTGTCGTTAGGCAGGTGTATTCATTTGTGTCGTTAGTGAATGCAGGAGAGCTGTTGATGAATAGTAATGATTCTAGACGTTGCTATTGCCTTTGGAGGTTGTTATTGGGGTGTGACAACATGAGGAAGACAGCAGTGTCGATGCAAATGAAGTTGGCCGTCATAAGGCTCAGAAATGAAAATCAATAATTCAGGAACATTGCAAAAACCCTGGCCATGCCCAATTCAACAGTTTTGTTTATCATTAACAAGAAAAAACAACCGGTGAACTCAATTATGTCAAAAGACCCGGTAGACAGAGGAAGACCACTGTAGTGGATGACCGGAGAATACTCTCTATGGTGAAGAAAAACCCCTGATAACAGCCCAACAGATCAAAAACACTCTCCTGGATGCAGGTGTAGATGTGTCCCAAAGTCTACCATATGCAGAAGACTACACCAGCAGGACTACAGAGGGTACACTACAAGATGCAAACCACTGATAAGCCTGAAGAACAGAAAGGCAAGATTACAGTTTGCTAAAAAGCACCTAAAAGAGCCCCAAGAGTTCTGGAAAGAAGTATTGTGGACAGATGAGACAAATATTAACATGTACCAGAGTGATGGAAAGACAAAAGTGTGGAGAAAAAAAAGAAATGCCCATGATCCAAAGCATACCACCTCATCCATGAAACATGGTGGAGGGGGTGTTATGGCTTGGGCCTGTATGGCTGCCAGTGGAACAGGCTCACTTGTCTTCATCGATGATGTGACTGCAGACAGAAGTAGAACAATGAATTCTGAAGTCTACATAAATATTTTATCTGCTCAGATAAAACCAAATGCCTCCAAACTCATTGGACGGCACTTAATCATGCAACAAGACAATGACCCTAAACATACTGCTAGAGCAACAAAGGGGTTTTTGATGGCCAAAAAGTGGAGAATCCTTGACTGGCCGAGTCAAATCACCAGATCTGAATTCAATTGAACATGCATTTGACATGCTGAAGAGGAGACTTAAGGCAATAAGTCCCCGAAACAAGCAGGAACTGAAGATGGCTGCAGTACAGGCCTGGCAGAGCATCACCAGGGAAGATACCCAGCGTCTGGTGATGGCGATGCATCGCAGACTTCAAGCAGTCATTGCATGCAAAGGATATGCGACCAAATATTAACAATGATTACTTTATTCTACATTATGTTAAACTGTCCAATGTTTTTTGATGCCCGAAAATGGGGGGGACCATATACAAAAGCTTCTATAATTCGTAAACGGTTCATTCCGATATGTATGAAAATACCCTCAAATTAAAGCTGACAGTCTGCACTTCACCCTCATTGTCATTGTATCCTTTCAAACTCAAAGTGCTAGAGTACAGAACCAAAATAACACAAAGAATGGTCACTGTCCAATGAATTATGGAGCTCACTGTAAATGTGCCCATTTGGGGATCTGATAGAATTTCTGATTGGCTTAACGCATCACCACTAATGACCTTTGGAGTTTCTCAAAATAATGTTTTTCTTCACCTCAAACAGAAAGCAAATTAAGTCTATTTTTACATCCATTGAGAATTACAATAGTTCCTCAATGTGTTTGAAAAATCTTTCCAGCTCTCTCCCTTTCAATAACCACATAGTGTGAAAGGGAAAAATGCTCTAATCCAGTGGAAACATCATAAAATAGGCCTACCTGATTACTACTTATCAGTGCTTGACTTGGTCTGAAACAGGTTCCGGTACTATTTTTGGGTGCTGGAACTGTATATATTTAGGTGCAGGAGCTCCACAATACTTTTGAGCTAATATTCTATAAGAGGAACAGGAGCTCAAGCAGTAGAACATTTGAGGTGCCGGTACTCAGCTCCGGTCAGCTCCTGCCCAAGTCAAGCACTGCTTCTTATCCCTTGCGCCTACAGCTGTGTCTGTCCCGAGCTCACTGGAGCAGGAAACTCTGAGGGCCCATAATATTTTATACAATGTTGCAAGTTTGCTAGTACAAGCTTCCTGCCAGGTCCAAGTTAACAGTTTTATACAATGTTTCAAGTTCCTTGCAGACAGGCCAATGTGATTTATAGGAGATGTATTTTTTATCAGGATATTTTCTACCTGCAGGCTGCAATGTTTTTATTTTTTTGGCTTTATGTAGGCTATTTTTACAACAAAGTTGGAAATGGCAACAGAAGTTACTTTTTAGGTTTGTTTCATTTTCATTTAGATTTGGATAGAATTTTGATTAACCACATGACAATGATTTTGAGATATAAAAAAAAAACTGTTTTCACAAACATTTGCATATGAAAACCATAACTGGCACGCA
>CM072257.1:6759502-6807835 GCA_036851935.1 Coregonus suidteri | reverse complement strand
GTACTATACAGTGAGGGAAAAAAGTATTTGATCCCCTGCTGATTTTGTACGTTTGCCCACTGACAAAGACATGATCAGTCCATCATTTTAATGATAGGTTTATTTGAACAGTGAGAGACAGAATAACAATAAAGAAATCCAGAAAAACGCATGTCAAAAATGTTATAAATTGATTTGCATTTTTTAATGAGGGAAATAAGTATTTGACCCCTCTGCAAAACATGACTTAGTACTTGGTGGCAAAAACCCTTGTTGGCAATCAGAGGTCAGACGTTTATCTGTAGTTGGCCACCAGGTTTGCACACATCTCAGGAGGGATTTTGTCCCACTCCTCTTTGCAGATCTTCTCCAAGTCATTAAGGTTTTGAGGCTGACGTTTGGCAACTCGAACCTTCAGCTCCCTCCACAGATTTTCTATGGGATTAAGGTCTGGAGACTGGCTAGGCCACTCCAGGACCTTAATGTGCTTCTTCTTGAGCCACTCCTTTGTTGCCTTGGCCGTGTGTTTTGGGTCATTGTCATGCTGCTGGAATACACATCCACGACCCATTTTCAATGCCCTGACTGAGGGAAGGAGGTTCTCATCCAAGATTTGACGGTACATGGCCCCGTCCATCGTCCCTTTGATGCGGTGAAGTTGTCCTGTCCCCTTAGCAGAAAAAACACCCCCAAAGCATAATGTTTCCACCTCCATGTTTGACGGTGGGGATGGTGTTCTTGGGGTCATAGGCAGCATTCCTCCTCCTCCAAACACGGCGAGTTGAGTTGATGCCAAAGACCTAGTTTTTGGTCTCATCTGACCACAATACTTTCACCCAGTTCTCCTCTGAATCATTCAGATGTTCATTGGCAAACTTCAGACGGGCCTGTATAAGTGCTTTCTTGAGCAGGGGGACCTTGCGGGCGCTGCAGGATTTCAGTCCTTTCACGGCATAGTGCAGGGTTCTTCAATTCCGGTCCTGGAGGGCCGAAACACTTGTGTTTTTTTTATTTCTACCTGGTAGTTAATTGCACTCACCTGGTGTCCCAGGTCTGAATTAGCCCCTGATTAGAAGGAGAGGATGAAAAACAGAGGTGTTTCGGCCCTCCAGGACCGGAATTGAAGAACCCTGGAATAGTGTGTTACCAATTTTTTTCTTGGTGACTATGGTACCAGCTGCCTTGGGATCATTGACAAGATCCTCCCGTGTAGTTCTGGGCTGATTCCTCACTGTTCTCACAATTCCTGTAGTTCCTGTAGTTCCTGGAATTCCTGTAATTCTCCTGAGTGGCGCAGTGGTCTAAGGCAATGCATCGCAGTGCTAGCTGTGCCACTAGAGATCCTGGTTCTAATCCAGGCTCTGTCGTAGCCGGCCGGGACGGGAGACCCATGGGGCGGCGCACAATTGGTCCAGGTAGGGGAGGGAATGGCCGGCAGGGATGTAGCTCAGTTGGTAGAGCATGGCATTTGCAATGCCAGGGTTGTGGGTTTGATTCCCACAGAGGGCCAGTATGAAAAAAATAAAAAAAATAAATAATGTATGCACTAAATGTAAGTCGCTCTGGATAAGAGCGTCTGCTAAAAATGTAAATAATCATTGCAAACTCCACGAGGTGATATCTTGCATGGAGCCCCAGGCCGAGGGAGATTGACAGTTTTTTGTGTTTCTTCCATTTGCGAATAATCGCACCAACTGTTGTCACCTTCTCACCAATTGTTTGGCGATGGTCTTGTAGCCCATTTCAGCCTTGTGTAGGTCTACAATCTTGTCCCTGACATCCTTGGAGAGCTCTTTGGTCTTGGCCATGGTGGAGAGTTTGGAATCTGATTGATTGATTGCTTCTGTGGACAGGTGTCTTTTTATACAGGTAACAATATGAGATTAGGAGCACTCCCTTTAAGAGTGTGCTCCTAATCTCAGCTCGTTACCTGTATAAAAGAAACCTGGGAGCCAGAAACCTTTCTGATTGAGAGGGGGTCAAATACTTATTTCCCTCATTAAAATTCAAATCAATTTATAACATTTTTGACATGCGTTTTTCTGGATTTTGTTGTTGTTATTCTGTCTCTCACTGTTCAAATAAACCTACCATTAAAATGATAGACTGATCATTTCTTTGTCAGTGGGCAAACGTACAAAATCAGCAGGGGATCAAATACTTTTTTCCCTCACTGTACATGTTCTATCTAGAAGCAATAATCTCATAATTTCTAATAATGATACATTAATTTATGAATAGATATGGCAGGTTTCAGGACACTGATATATCTGAATATGTTGAAAAAATATACTGCCACTATTTTCACCGCCAAAGAATAGCAGTGTGTGTTTTAATATGATTTGACTCTTTGCAGGCTGTCAGGCTGTCTAGTCACAGAGGAAGGCTGTGCTTCTCTGGTCTCAGCTCTGAAGTCAAACACCTCACACCTGAGAGAGCTGGATCTGAGTAACAATGACCTGAAGGATTCAGGAGTGAAGCTGCTCTCTGCTGGACTGGAGAATCCCCACTGTAAACTGGAGACTCTGAGGTCAGTATTCCTGTAGTTGGTCAACAAGTGAGAACTGTTCACCAGATCCACATGTGTTTGCCAGGCACACATAGTCCACACCATATGTGTTTGGACAGTGAAGCTTACAGTTTTTAATTTGGCGCTATGCTCCAGCATCTTGGATTTGAGATAAAAATGTTTCATATTAGGTGGAATTACAGAATGTCACCTTTTATTTTATGTTAATGGTGAGAGGTTAGCATATTTTGTTGTAGCCTCTGGAACTCTCACTCATTATTATTAATGATTAATTCATAATTTTTCTTAATCATGGCATCATCAGGATTCATTTAGTAATGTTTAGAAACATGTTATATACTCACTTAGACAGAAGATTCATCCAGTCATCATCCACCATTCAGTTACTATTGGGCAAAACATAACCCAAAACACAACCAAAACAAACTGCAAATGCAACCAACGAGTTTGGGACCAAATACTAAACCTTTGACTACTTCAATACACTTGAAGTGAATTGGTCAGAATATTTTTGACTTCTTCAAATGGGGAGACTAGATACATAAAGTGCTTTCATTTGAAATGTTAGCTTCACTGTCAAACTAGATATGGTGTGGACTGTATACTCAATACAATCTAAATCTGATACCTCACCGTCTGTCTTTTGACTGATAATGCTTTTTAAACTGCTCTGGTCAGTCTACTCAAATATTTGTACTATACAGTGAGGGGAAAAAAAGTATTTGATCCCCTGCTGATTTTGTACGTTTGCCCACTGACAAAGACATGATCAGTCCATCATTTTAATGATAGGTTTATTTGAACAGTGAGAGACAGAATAACAATAAAGAAATCCAGAAAAAACGCATGTCAAAAATGTTATAAATTGATTTGCATTTTAATGAGGAAATAAGTATTTGACCCCTCTGCAAAACATGACTTAGTACTTGGTGGCAAAACCCTTGTTGGCAATCAGAGGTCAGACGTTTCTTGTAGTTGGCCACCAGGTTTGCACACATCTCAGGAGGGATTTTGTCCCACTCCTCTTTGCAGATCTTCTCCAAGTCATTAAGGTTTTGAGGCTGACGTTTGGCAACTCGAACCTTCAGCTCCCTCCACAGATTTTCTATGGGATTAAGGTCTGGAGACTGGCTAGGCCACTCCAGGACCTTAATGTGCTTCTTCTTGAGCCACTCCTTTGTTGCCTTGGCCGTGTGTTTTGGGTCATTGTCATGCTGGAATACACATCCACGACCATTTTCAATGCCCTGACTGAGGGAAGGAGGTTCTCATCCAAGATTTGACGGTACATGGCCCCGTCCATCGTCCCTTTGATGCGGTGAAGTTGTCCTGTCCCCTTAGCAGAAAAACACCCCCAAAGCATAATGTTTCCACCTCCATGTGTTTGACGGTGGGGATGGTGTTCTTGGGGTCATAGCAGCATTCCTCCTCCTCCAAACACGGCGAGTTGAGTTGATGCCAAAGACCTAGTTTTTGTCTCTCATCTGACCACAATACTTTCACCCAGTTCTCCTCTGAATCATTCAGATGTTCATTGGCAAACTTCAGACGGGCCTGTATAAGTGCTTTCTTGAGCAGGGGGACCTTGCGGGCGCTGCAGGATTTCAGTCCTTTCACGGCCATAGTGCAGGGTTCTTCAATTCCGGTCCTGGAGGGCCGAAACACTTGTGTTTTTTTTATTTCTACCTGGTAGTTAATTGCACTCACCTGGTGTCCCAGGTCTGAATTAGCCCTGATTAGAAGGAGAGGATGAAAAACAGAGGTGTTTCGGCCCTCCAGGACCGGAATTGAAGAACCCTGGCATAGTGTGTTACCAATTTTTTTTTGGTGACTATGGTCCCAGCTGCCTTGGGATCATTGACAAGATCCTCCCGTGTAGTTCTGGCTGATTCCTCACTGTTCTCATAATTCCTGTAGTTCCTGTAGTTCCTGGAATTCCTGTAATTCTCCTGAGTGGCGCAGTGGTCTAAGGCAATGCATCGCAGTGCTAGCTGTGCCACTAGAGATCCTGGTTCAAATCCAGGCTCTGTCGTAGCCGGCCGGGACCGGGAGACCATGGGGCGGCGCACAATTGGTCCAGGTAGGGGAGGGAATGGCCGGCAGGGATGTAGCTCAGTTGGTAGAGCATGGCATTTGCAATGCCAGGGTTGTGGGTTTGATTCCCACAGGGGGCCAGTATGAAAAAAATAAAAAAAATTATGTATGCACTAAATGTAAGTCGCTCTGGATAAGAGCGTCTGCTAAATTGTAAATAATCATTGCAACTCCACGAGGTGATATCTTGCATGGAGCCCCAGGCCGAGGGAGATTGACAGTTTTTTTTTGTGTTTCTTCCATTTGCGAATAATCGCACCAACTGTTGTCACCTCTCACCAATTGTTTGGCGATGGTCTTGTAGCCCATTCCAGCCTTGTGTAGGTCTACAATCTTGTCCCTGACATCCTTGGAGAGCTCTTTGGTCTTGGCCATGGTGGAGAGTTTGGAATCTGATTGATTGATTGCTTCTGTGGACAGGTGTCTTTTATACAGGTAACAAGCTGATATTAGGAGCACTTCCTTTAAGAGTGTGCTCCTAATCTCAGCTCGTTACCTGTATAAAAGACACCTGGGAGCCAGAAACCTTTCTGATTGAGAGGGGGTCAAATACTTATTTCCCTCATTAAAATGCAAATCAATTTATAACATTTTTGATATGCGTTTTTCTGGATTTTGTTGTTGTTATTCTGTCTCTCACTGTTCAAATAAACCTACCATTAAAATTATAGACTGATCATTTCTTTGTCAGTGGGCAAACGTACAAAATCAGCAGGGGATCAAATACTTTTTTCCCTCACTGTACATGTTCTATCTAGAAGCAATAATCTGATAATTTTTAATAATGATACATTAATTTATAAATGGATATGGTGGGTTTCAGGACACTGATATATCTGAATATGTTGAAAAAATATACTGCCACTATTTCACCGCCAAAGAATAGCAGTGTGGTTTTAATATGATTTGACTCTTTGCAGGCTGTCAGGCTGTCTAGTCACAGAGGAAGGCTGTGATTCTCTGGTCTCAGCTCTGAGGTCAAATCCCTCACACCTGAGAGAGCTGGACCTGAGCTACAATCACCCAGGAAACTCAGGAGTCAGACTGCTCTCTGCTGGGACTGGAGGATCCACACTGCAGACTGGAGAAACTCAAGTATGTAGAGGGTTTATGTCAATGTTCATATCAGACATGTTGGAGTTATCAGGCTAGTTAAGACAAACATTCTGACCACCACTTGGACTAAGTTATATAAAGACTGTGTGTGTGTGTGTGTGTGTGTGTGTGTGTGTGTGTGTGTGTGTGTGTGTGTGTGTGTGTGTGTGTGTGTGTGTGTGTGAGTGTGTGTGAGTGTGTGTGTGTGTGTTTGACCAGTGTGTGTGTGTTAGTGTGTGTGTGTCCTGTGTTTGTGGGTCCAGTGTGTGTTTGTGTGTGTGTCCAGTGTGTGTGTGTCCAGTATGTGTGTGTTTGTCCAGTGTGTGTGTGTGTGTCCTGTGTGTGTGGGTCCAGTGTGTGTGTGTGTGTGATCAGTGTGAGTGTGTGTCCAGTATTCAATATGGTGTTCAATATTAGTACACACACTGGACAAACACACACACACTGGACACATACACACACACACACACACACACACAACAGACTGGACAAACACACACATACTGGACACACACAAACACTGGACAAACACACACACTCACACACTGGACGCACACACATACACGCACACACTGGACCCACACACACACACTGGAAACACACACACACTCACACACACTAGACACACGCACTGGACACACACACACACACACTGGACACACACACAGACTGGACACACGAACACACACACTGGACACACACACACAAACACACACACACACTGTACACACACACACTGGACACACACACAAACACACACACACACACACACACACAAAGTTATATGCAGACTGTGTGTGTGTGTGTGTGTGTGTGTGTGTGTGTGTGTGTGTTGTGTGTTGTGTGTTGTGTGGTGTGTGTGTGTGTGTGTGTGTGTGTTTGTGTGAGTGTGTGTGTGTCCAGTGTGTGTGTGTCCAGTGTGTGTGTCCAGTGTGTGTGTGTGTGTGTGAGTTCAGGTGTATCCCTCAATGACTGTCTGTTCTTCTGCTTACCGCTACAGTGTGGAACATGGTGGAGAGAAACACAATGACACCTGGACTTAGAAAATGTGAGTGTTTGACTGCTGTGAAGAATATGACTAAGAATAAGTCTTAATTCAAGTGAAGTCAAAGTCAAAGACCACCATCATTACTTACTTGGTCATATTAAATATCAGCTGTAGTTCTACAGAAGCAGAAATCAGGGACACCAAAGTTTACAAAGAGTTGCTTTGACAATGTGTGTGTCTGTGTATGTGTGTGGCGCGTTCGTGTTACTTTAGGAATGTGTGTGTGTTTGTTCAGGATATGTGTGTGTGTTCAGTGTGTTCTGTGTTTGTGTTCAGGATGTGTGTGTGTGTGTGTGTGTGTGTGTGTGTTCCTGTTACTTTAGAAATGTGTGTGTGTGTGTTTTCATGCTTGCATGCATACAGGTGTGGGTGTGTGTGTGTTCAGGATGTGTGTGTTTGTGTGTGTGTGTGTGTGTGTGTGTGTGTGTGTGTGTGTGTGTGTGTGTGTGTGTGTGTAATTAATGGGAATAAGTGTGTTTTATATTACCATACAGTATAACATATGATCATTCAACAAGTCTCAAGTTACCTTAACTTCTCCTTTTGATACCTAGAAACATCTACATTAAATGAATTAATGAAAAGTGAGTTAAACATTCTAATGTGAATGATGATGATTTCTAATATTGTGTCTGGTTTCATCCATCAGATGTCTGTGATCTCACACTGGACCTAAACACAGTAAACAGATTCCTCTCTCTGTCTGAGGAGAACAGAAAGGTGACATGTAGGAGAGAGAAGCAGCCGTATCCTGATCACCCAGAGAGATTTGAGGACTGGTACCAGGTGCTGTGTAGAGAGGGTCTGACTGGGCGCTGTTACTGGGAGGTAGAGTGGAGTGGGAGTTGGGCTGATATAGGAGTGGCATATAAAGGAATCAGCAGGAGAGGAAGGGGTAATGACTGTGGGATTGGATACAATGACAAGTCCTGGAGTCTGGACTGCTATGGCAACAGTTACTCTGCCAGGCACAATAATAAGTCCACTACCATAGACGTCCCCTCCTCCAGCTCCCACAGAGTAGGAGTGTATCTGGACTGGTCAGCCGGCACTCTGTCCTTCTACAGAGTGTCCTCTGACACACTGACCCACCTGAAACACATTCCACTCCACATTCACTGAGCCCCTCTATCCAGGGTTTAGGGTTTATTATGGCTCCTCAGTGTCCCTGTAAATAATAACCATGGTAACACTGACACACACACACACACTGGACACACACACAAACACATAAACACACACACACACACACTGTACACACACACACACTGTACACACACACACACACTGAACACACACACTGGACACAAACAAACACACACACACACACACACTGTACACACAAACACACACACTGAACACACACACTGGACACACACAAACACACACACACACACACACACACACACTGGACAAACACAAACACTGGACACACTCACACTGGACATACACACACACACACTGGATACACACACACTGGACACACACACACTGGACACACACACACACACACACACACACTGGACATACACACACTGGACACACACACACTGGACACACACTGGAAAACACACTGGACACACACACACACACACACTGGACACACACACACATACTGAACACACACACACACTGGCACACACACTGACACACACTGGACACACAAACACACTTGATACACTCACACTGGACACACACACACACACACTGGAAAACATCTTCTTCAGTATGAGGTCTGGGATGTACACCATGTGATTTTCTTTGCCATATGCCTTTTTCAACAGCTTTTCTCTTTCTTTCTCCCTCTGTTTCTTTTCGTTATAGTTCCTTGCCACCTCGTCCAGGTGGGCTTTCACCCTCTCCTTATTCTTCCTCACTTCTTCCTTACTCTCTGCTTTTTCTAGCTCTGAGCAGTTCTTTTACTTTGTTCTTCTCCAACAAGTCTCTTTCTTTCCTCTCCTTTTTCTCCTGCTTTGCCCTGACTCTCTGGGCGCGTTTAGTTTCCATCTGAAAGAGAAAGTCCATACATGTTGGTCAGTGATCTGAAATATTATTATTACTCCTTCTCTAGCATGCAGTCAACTTAATCTGTTGAATCTGATAGTATAACCATTAGGAGGTGACTTATGACCTCCCTGAACTGTGACTGGTTAAATGGAGTACTGTACCTGTGCCTGCTCTTGCTCTCTGAACCTCAGGACAGTCTGCATCTGGTACAGCTTTATGTACGCCTCCTTCATCCTCTCCACCACATCCCTCTTCTCTATTGCCCATCTCTCTTTGTCCCTTTGCATTTTCTCAATTTCACTACTCTTTCTCTCCCGCTCCTCTGTAATCTTCCAGTTCTCCTTCTCCATCTCTCTCTTTTCCATCTCCCATCCCTTCTTCTCTTGTCCATTCAGGCACAGAATCCTCATCTTTTCTCTTTCCAGAGCCTCTATCGCTCTCTCCTTCTCTCTCAGCTCAATTATCCACTCCTCTGCTGCCTGCGTGCTCCTCCTCTTAATCTCCTCCTTCTCCTTCATCTATCTTTCCCCCCATTGATCCAAGAGGCTTCGTAGGCCAGCCTTGGCCTTGGCCCATCTCCCCCTGTCCTCCTTCCAGGCTACTAGGGTCTGATTCCTCTGGTCTGCTTTGGCCAAAGCTGTCTCCAAACCATTTCTTATGAGGTTCCATCCATTCCTCTCTCTCACCCTCTCCTTCCCCACCCTTTCATTCTCAGCTAACAGTCTCTTCTTGTTCTCCACTGTCACCTTGCATAACTTGGCCAAGGACATCTTCACCTTTGATATCTTGTCCACCATTGTCTGTTTGTCGGTCACTGCGCTTTCTCTCTGTTTGTCCATCACCTCTCGCTGCCTTTCATTCTCAGCTGACAGCCTCGTGTTCTCCACGGTCAACTTCCCTATCTTGGCCAAGTGCAGTATGTTCTGCACCTTCAGCTTTGCCATCTTGAGCTCCATATTTTTTCTGTCTGACACTGCACTTTCTCTCTGTTTCTCAAACAACTCTCTCTCCAGCTTCCATTGGTAGCTGTTTACCTCAATAGAAGCCTCAGTCTCCCTTATCTGTCTCAGCAACTCTTCAATTAGCCTTTCTCTTTCTTGCTCTGGTTCCACCCTCACCTTGTTGACTTCCTCCAACACCTCTCTCTGCAGCTTCCACCGGTAGTGGTCTACCTTGTTACAAGTCTCAATCGCCTTTCTCATTCTCAGCAGCCCCTCCATTTTTACATTTACATTTACATTTTAGTCATTTAGCAGACGCTCTTATCCAGAGCGACTTACAGGAGCAATTAGGGTTAAGTGCCTTGCTCAAGGGCACATTTACGTCATTTAGCAGACGCTCTTATCCAGAGCGACTTACAAATTGGGCATTCACCCTATAGCCAGTGGGATAACCACTTTACATTTTTTTTTTTTTTGGGGGGGGGGGGGGGGGGGGGGGGGGGGGGTAGAAGGATTACTTTATCCTATCCCAGGTATTCCTTAAAGAGGTGGGGTTTCAAATGTCTCCGGAAGGTGGTGAGTGACTCCGCTGTCCTGGCGTCGTGAGGGAGCTTGTTCCACCATTGGGGTGCCAGAGCAGCGAACAGTTTTGACTGGGCTGAGCGGGAACTATGCTTCCGCAGAGGAAGGGGAGCCAGCAGGCCAGAGGTGGATGAACGCAATGCCTCGTTTGGGTGTAGGGACTGATCAGAGCCCGAAGGTACAGAGGTGCCGTTCCCCTCACTGCTCCATAGGCAAGCACCATGGTCTTGTAACGGATGCGAGCTTCAACTGGAAGCCAGTGGAGTGTGCGGAGGAGGGGGGGTGACGTGAGAGAACTTGGGAAGGTTGAACACCAGACGGGCTGCGGCATTCTGGATGAGTTGTAGGGGTTTAATGGCACAGGCAGGGAGGCCAGCCAACAGCGAGTTGCAGTAGTCCAGACGGGAGATGACAAGTGCCTGGATTAGGACCTGTGCCGCTTCCTGTGTAAGGCAGGGTCGTACTCTCCGAATGTTGTAGAGCATGAACCTTGATGTTAGCGGAGAATGACAGGGTGTTGTCCAGGGTCACGCCAAGGCTCTTCGCACTCTGGGAGGAGGACACAACGGAGTTGTCAACCGTGATGGCGAGATCATGGAACGGGCAGTCCTTCCCCGGGAGGAAGAGCAGCTCCGTCTTGCCAGGGTTCAGCTTGAGGTGGTGATCCGTCATCCATACTGATATGTCTGCCAGACATGCAGAGATGCGATTCGCCACCTGGTTATCAGAAGGGGGAAAGGAGAAGATTAGTTGTGTATCGTCAGCGTAGCAATGATAGGAGAGGCCATGTGAGGATATGACAGAGCCAAGTGACTTGGTGTATAGGGAGAAAAGGAGAGGGCCTAGAACTGAGCCCTGGGGGACACCAGTGGTGAGAGCACGTGGTGCGGAGACAGCTTCTCGCCACGCCACTTGGTAGGAGCGACCGGTCAGGTAGGACGCAATCCAGGAGTGAGCCGCGCCGGAGATGCCCAGCTCGGAGAGGGTGGAGAGGAGGATCTGATGGTTCACAGTATCAAAGGCAGCAGACAGGTCTAGAAGGACAAGAGCAGAGGAGAGAGAGTTAGCTTTAGCAGTGCGGAGAGCCTCCGTGACACAGAGAAGAGCAGTCTCAGTTGAATGACCAGTCCTGAAACCTGACTGGTTTGGATCAAGAAGGTCATTCTGAGAGAGATAGCAAGAGAGTTGGCTAAAGACGGCACGCTCAATAGTTTTGGAAAGAAAAGAAAGAAGGGATACTGGTCTGTAGTTGTTGACATCAGTGGGATCGAGTGTTGGTTTTTTGAGAAGGGGAGCAACTCTCGCTCTCTTGAAGACGGAAGGGACATGGCCAGCGGTCAAGGATGAGTTGATCAGCGAGGTGAGGTAGGGGAGAAGGTCACCGGAGATGGTCTGGAGAAGAGAGGAGGGGATGGGGGTCAAGCGGGCAGGTTGTTGGGCGGCCTGCAGTCACAAGTCGCAGGATTTTATCTGGAGAGAGAGGGGGAGAAAGAAGTCAAAGCATAGGGTAGGGCAGTGTGAGTAGGACCAGCAGTGTCATTAGACTTAACAAACGAGGATCGGATGTCGTCAACCTTCTTTTCAAAGTGGTTGACGAAATCATCCACAGAGAGAGAGGAGGGGGGGGGGGGGGGGGGGGGGGGATTCAGCAGGGAGGAAAATGTGGCAAAGAGCTTCCTAGGGTTAGAGGCAGATGCTTGGAATTTAGAGTGGTAGAAAGTGGCCTTAGCAGCAGAAACAGATGAAGAAAATGTAGAGAGGAGGGAGTGAAAAGATGCCAGGTCGGCAGGGAGTTTAGTTTTCTTCCATTTCCGCTCCGCTGCCCGGAGCTCTGTTCTGTGAGCTCGCAATGAGTCAACAAGCCACGGAGCTGGAGGGGAGGACCGAGCCGGCCGGGAGGATAGGGGACACAGAGAGTCAAAGGATGCAGAAAGGGAGGAGAGGAGGGTTGAGGAGGCAGAATCAGGAGATTGGAGGGAGAAGGATTGAGCAGAGGGAAGAGATGATAGGATGGAAGAGGAGAGAGTAGTGGGAGAGAGAGAGCGAAGGTTGCGGCGGCGCATTACCATCTGTGTAGGGGCAGAGTGAGTAGTGTGGGAGGAGAGCGAGAGAGAAAAGGAAACAAAGTAGTGGTCGGAGACATGGAGGGGAGTTGCAGTGAGATTAGTAGAAGAGCAGCATCTAGTAAAGATGAGGTCAAGCGTATTGCCTGCCTTGTGAGTAGGGGGGGACGGTGAGAGGGTGAGGTCAAAAGAGGAGAGGAGTGGAAAGAAGGAGGCAGAGAGAAATGAGTCAAATGTGGACTTAGGGAGGTTGAAATCCCCCAAAACTGTGAGGGGTGAGCCATCCTCAGGAAAGGAACTTATCAAGGCGTCAAGATAGATAGATAGATGACAAGGATATTAAGCTTAAATGGGCTAGTGACTGTGACAGCATGGAATTCAAATGAGGAGATAGACAGATGGGTTAGGGGAAAAATTGAGAATGTCCACTTGGGAGAGATGAGGATTCCTGTGCCACCACCCCTCTGACCAGATGCTCTCGGGGTATGCGAGAACACATGGTCAGACGAGGAGAGAGCAGTAGGAGTAGCAGTGTTTTCAGTGGTAATCCATGTTTCCGTCAGCGCCAGGAAGTCGAGGGACTGGAGGTTAGCATAGGCTGGGATGAAGTCAGCTTTGTTGGCAGCAGAACGGCAGTTCCAGAGGCTGCCTGAGACCTGGAACTCCAGGTGTGGGGTGCGTGCAGGGACCACCAGGTTAGAGAGGCAGCAGCCACGCGGTGTGGGGGCGTTTGTGTAGCCTGTGCAGAGAGGAGAGAACAGGGATAGGCAGAGGCATAGTTGACAGGCTGTAGCAAATGGCTACAATAATGCAGAGGAGATCGGAATGAAATGAACTAAACATCTGGGATAGTAGAGAGCAGGGCCTCCCTCACCAAAAACTTCTACCTCAGAAACTATAATTGTTTCACTGAACCACCCGAACAAAAAAACTCTACCAACTTCCACCTTTAGAAATCAGAATTGTTGTGAACCACAGCGGTTCAATGTTTAAAGGAATAGACTCAACCCACTTTATTCAGCTAGCTAACTATGACACCATAGCTAACTAGCATGCTAGCATCCAATAACACACAGTTTAGCACCAAACACTTGGTCACAACAAACCACCAAAGTGTGTTAACACACTAAGCAGATAATTCGTGTCCGTGTCTAGTTCCTTTCCTAACGCAGCAATAATTAAACGTTGGCTATGTAGCACAAATATATTGTATTTAGCTACTACAGTACAGTTAGCTGGTCGTGTTGGCTAGCTAGCAATGGCCACTGTGTTGACTTTGTTTGAAGAACGGCTAGCTAGCTAGCTTCGTGCTACCCCCGGCACCGCCGAAAAAACTATGCCAACCTACAGTAACTACCCACAACAGCCCACGATGCCTAGCTATGACGCCATAGCTAACTAGCATGCTAGCATCCAATAACACACAGTTTAGCACCAATACTTGGTTACAACAAACTACCAAGAGTGTGTTAACACACTAGACAGATAATTCATGTCCGTGTCATTTCTCTTTGTCTTTCTATCTCTCGTTCCCCCCTCATCTTGTTGCCTTTCTCCATCTCCTCACTTTCAGTCATCTCTTTCTCCATCTCAATGACTTCTCTCTGCATCAATATGTATGGAGAAACATGTATTCCTTATTTTTTTTATTTTGTGTGAATCTTTTCCATGTCATTTTCTTAAAAACTGTCTGGCCATGCCAGTTTTCCAACTTCAGTTACCTTCAGGCTAACTGGTATAATTTATTAAATGGTAATAAGTAGGCCTACCTTCACTGATTTCCTTAGAAGTCAAACACTTTTACACATTATTATGTTCTAACTCACCTCTCCTCCGCGATGTCTGTCCACTTATGAAGATTTAAAAAGATATACACTTGAGTAGTTATGGTGTGGTGAATGGATATGCTGGTTGTTTTCTTTGGTTTGGAACTTGTTGTAGCCAAGTTCTAATTCCAAATTCTATGGTTGTAGCCTAGCTTAATTGTTGAGTCATAATGAGATTGGAATGTTGGCTTGAATTCTGTATTATGGACAAAAATCTCAGAATTCTGAAGATTTTAGAAATATATTTAAAAATTATTGTTTGTCATACATTCTATATACATCATTCTAGCCCTTGGATGCTCTCTCAGAGTTATAAGTCTTATATTCTCAGCCCAAAAGAAATTTGGTCTATTTCAAAAATATTCAAAATAAGGATTACTTTGTAAGTATTGGTTGTCATGGTGCCGTGAGGAAGCCTAGGCAGAGAGTTCTGTTAATATGTGACCGACCCCCACCCCCCCCCCCCCCACACACACACACACACACACACACACACACTCACTTAAAGACCTTGAAGTTTGGTTTGGAAACAACATCACTATTTGTCCTGGCAATGAAGGTCTGTCTTCTGGAACACTCATGAAAAAAGAGAATGGTTTTCGTTTAAGTTGTCCACTTTAAAAACCCTTCAGCTTCTTCTCGCTGAGTTGCTTGAGGACACGGTAGCGCTGTGGCGAGGAGGCACAAGATAGGTCCTTAAAATAACATAACTAAGGCTACTTAACACTGTAGAAACTCTGGAATCACACTTTGTTGGCATAAAGACACCCACAATCTCTCCTTCTATCTCGGTACATTCTGTGTTGCACCAACGAGTGTTCAGTCCTTGCACACCATATAATGGAGGGTGTCATTCCAAAATACCCTTCGCTGCATTGAACCTGCTAATTACCAAGACAGTTGAACGTTAAAATGATTGAGAATGACTTTCACCACTAAATAAACTTCCACAGTTTGACAAAGACACATCAGGGGAAAACAGCTACTCGTATTAAAAACCTTTCATTATGGCGATAGCTATTTGCTGCAGTGACTGAGAGCCAATTGAGGCCCAGTATTCTCAGTGCTTCTGGGGCCTGTGCAGTGCAGGTGAATGGTGTGCGTGTGTGTATGTGTGAAATGTAGGATTGTCTGAGCACAAACAGAGCTACTTATTTTGGCAACGCATGAAGCAGAGTTAGCAAACAGCTTGAGTGATGAATGACAGGCTGCTAGGAGAGGCAGAGAACCCAAAGATCCTTCCTCACTCACACTCCCAGAAAAAGCTTTTGAGTTGCTGTGGATCCAGTGGTTTGTGTGTGTGTGTGTGTGTGTGTGTGTGTGTGTGTGTGTGTGTGTGCGCACGAGGCAGGCTGCCTCTGCCAACTCCTAATGAAAGTGTTGCTGAGGAGGAGAGTGATAACTCTAAGACAGATTTGCCTCAGCTCACCTGTGTGTTTGTATGTGTGTGTGTGTGTGTGTGTGTGTGGGGGGGGGGGGGGGGGAGGGTGGTGTGGAGGAGGGATGGGAGGGGGGTATGATGAACACAATACTGTGACACAGGTGAGAGCTCCAGCCTCTAGCCCAGCCAGACTAGAAAACACTCATCTGAAATTGGACAATAAACTACAGTTTGTAATGAAATACAGGAATGTGTCTTTACCGGTTACTGCCACATCACTGAGCTTTCTACATCTGAATGAGTTTTCTACAGAGATGAAGCACAGTGGTCAAACAGCAGTGTTGACACTGTGACTATGGTGTGGGCTGTTAAGCATGAAACACACACTGAGAATCTCACTGCCGATATACTGCCGATGAGTACTTACTTTACATTACTGACTTTATTGTCCCCATGGGGACATTTTGTTGCACTATCATGCACATTTTTAAAGTGGCGTTTATACAGTAGACAACAAATTGACAATACAAAAAGTAATAACAGTTACATACAGTATATATCAATGAAAGAGACTAGCCTGCTGGCCTTACTGGTGGATAGGAACATTAGCCCAAGCTGTTTAGGAGGGATATCACACCTGGCACAAATGTTTGTCTAGTTCTGTTTTTCCTGCCGGGGGGTGCCCTATACCTGCACCCAGAGGGGAGTAGTTCAAAGTTCAGGTACGGGGGTGGCTTGGGTCTAAAATGTTTTTGTGAGCCTTGCTGAGGGCTCTGAACTTAAAGATCTCATCACCTTGCTTGCTGTGGTGATAATCCTTCTCAGCATATTTTTCTGTCTGACAGTGGCATTGCCAAACCAACAAACAATGCAAAAAGTTTAAATACTAAGATTTGTAAAACACAGTCAGTATAGTACAGTTAACATTAAAAAAGATCCCAGCTTTTTGAGAAAGTACAGTCTCTGTTGACTCTTTTTGTAAATCAGGTCTGTAGATTTACTCTACTGAAGCTTATTGTCTAAGTGGACAGTCTGTCAAGGTAGATGTAGGTGGGTGTGGGTGGAATCAGGCGCAGGACGCAGTACGTTAGTCCAACAGACTTTAGTGAGGCACAGCAAAACAAAAACACGAAATAAATGCCCTGAGGCAAAAGCTCCGCACGTAGGCGGAAACACAAGCGCACAAACAGGTGCGACAAAATACTCCAAAACTAAGGAGCAAACTAGCTCAACCGAGCAAACAGTAAATATCCAGCCTACCGGCACGACAGTAAAACAATCACACACAACACCTGACAAACACAACGAGAACTAAATAGGACACTAATGACACTAAATGATAACAGGTGTGACAACAATCAGACAAAAGCAAACGAACATAGAAACATGCAACGGTGGCAGCTAGTATTCCGGAGACGACGAACGCCGAAGCCTGCCCGAGCAAGGAAGAGAGGCAGCCTCGGCCGAAACCGTGACAGTACCCCCCCCTTGACGCGCGGCTCCAGACGTGCGCCGACTCCGGCCTCGGGGACGACCAGGAGGACGCGGAGCAGGATGCGTCGGGTGCCCACGATGGAATTCCGTCAGGAGAGACGGGTCCAAAATGTCTCTCCTCGGCACCCAGCACCGTTCCTCCGGGCCGTACCCCTCCCACTCCACTAGATATTGGAGACCCCCCATCCGACGTCTCGAATCCAAGATGGACCGCACAGAGTACGCCGGTGCCCCCTCGATGTCCAATGGGGGCGGAGGAGTTTCCCTGATCTCACTTTCTTGGAGTGGGCCAGCTACCACCGGCCTGAGAAGAGACACATGGAACGAGGGGTTAATACTTTTATACTCCATAGGCAGTTGTAATTTGTAACACACCTCGTTCAACCTTCTCAGGACTTTAAATGGCCCTACAAACCGCCGACCCAGTTTCCGACAGGGCAGGCGGAGGGGCAGGTTCTGGTAGAGAGCCAGACTCGATCACCAGGTGCGTACACCGGTCCCTCACTGCGGTGGAGATCGGCGCTCGCCTTATGACGACGGATGGCCCGCTGCAGGTGGACGTGTGCAGCGTTCCATGTCTCCTCCGAGCGCCACACCCACTCATCCACCGCAGGAGCCTCGATCTGGCTCTGCTGCCAAGGTGCCAGAACCGGCTGGTAACCTAACACACATTGGAAAGGGGTTAGGTTAGTGGAGGAATGGCGTAGGGAATTCTGGGCCATTTCGGCCCAGGGAACGTACCTTGCCCACTCCTCCGGCCGGTCCTGACAGTATGTTCTAAGAAACCTACCCACATCCTGGTTCACACGTTCCACCTGCCCATTACTCTCCGGGTGGTAACCCGAGGTGAGGCTCACCGAGACCCCCAACCGCTCCATAAAAGCTCTCCAGACTCTGGAGGTAAATTGGGGACCTCGATCAGACACAATATCCTCGGGTACCCCGTAGTGCCGGAACAATGGGTGAATAGTGCTTCGGCAGTTTGCAGGGCCGTAGGAAGGCCCGCATGGGGAGCAAACGACAGGCCTTAGAAAAACCGGTCCACAACGACCAGTATAGTGGTATTCCCCTGTGAAGGAGGAAGGTCAGTGAGGAAATCCACCGAGAGGTGAGACCATGGTCGTTGTGGAACGGGCATGGGTAGTAACTTACCCCTAGGCAGATGTCTAGGCGCCTTACACTGGGCGCACACCGAGCAGGAGGAAACATAAACCCTCACATCCCTCGCCAACGTGGGCCACCAGTACTTGGCACTAAGACAGTGCACTGTCCGGCCGATACCAGGGTGTCCAGAGGAGGGTGACGTGTGAGCCCAATAGATCAATCGATCCCGAACCTCGAGCGGAACGTACTTCCGACCCTCCGGACATTGAGGTGGACTAGGGTCGGTGCGTAACGCTCGCTCGAGTTCAGCATCGACCTCCCACACTACCGGTGCCACCAGACAAGACTCCGGCAGTATGGGAGTGGGCTCCACGGACCTCTCCTCCGTGTCATACCGCCGAGACAGTGCGTCTGCCTTACCATTCTGTGACCCAGGGATGTATGTGATCTTAAATGTGAACCGAGTCAAAAACATATTCCACCTCGCCTGGCGAGGGTTCAGCCTCCTCGCTGCCCGGATGTACTCCAGGTTACGGTGGTCCGTCAAAATTAGGAAAGGGTGTTGAGCCCCCTCAAGCCAGTGCCTCCACACTTTAGGGGCCTGTACCACGGCTAACAGCTCCCTGTCCCCTACGTCATAGTTTCACTCCGCCGGACTGAGCTTCTTGGAATAAAAAGCACAGGGGCGGAGTTTAGGTGGCGCGCCGGACCGTTGCGAAAGCACGGCTCCTATACCGGCCTCTGACGCGTCCACCTCTACCTGAAATGGCAAAGAGGGATCCGGATGCGCCAGCACCGGGGCCGAGGTAAACAGGTCCTTCAACCTCCCAAACGCCCTGTCCGCCTCGGCTGACCACTGCAGACGCACCGGACCCCCCTTCAAAAGAGACGTTATGGGAGCTGCCACCTGTCCAAAACCCGGATAAAACCTCCGGTAGTAATTCGCAAACCCCAAGAACTTCACAGTGGTTGGCGTTTGCCAATTACGCACGGCCGCCGACACCCGGTCTACCTCCATCTTCACCCCTGACGCAGACAACTGATAACCAAAAAAGGAGACCGACTCCTGGAAAAAACAGACACTTCTCTGCCTTGACATACAGGTCGTGCTCCAACAGCCTCCGCAACACTCTGCGCACCAGGGCCACATGCTCGACTCGGGTAGGCGAGTACACGAGAATGTCATCTATGTACACGACCACCCCCTGCCCCTGCATGTCCCTGAAGATCTCATCAACGAATGATTGGAAAACTGAAGGAGCGTTCATCAACCCATATGGCATGACAAGATACTCGTAATGGCCCGAGGTGGTACTAAAGGCTGTCTTCCATTCATCGCCCTCCCTAATGCGCACCAAGTTGTACGCGCTCCTGAGATCTAATTTAGTGAAGAAACGCGCCCCGTGCAATGACTCCGTCATGGTCGCAATCAGCGGGAGTGGATAACTGTACTTCACCGTGATCTGATTGAGACCACGGTAATCAATGCACGGGCGTAATCCTCCATCCTTTTTCTTCACAAAAAGAAACTTGAGGACGCAGGGGAAGTGGAAGGCCGTATGTATCCTTGTCTCAGAGATTCGTCTATGTACGTCTCCATAGCTCTCTTCTCCTCCTGAGACAGAGGATACACATGGCTCCGTGGGAGCGCAGCTCCTGCCTGGAGGTCTATCGCACAATCTCCCTGCCTATGGGGAGGCAACTGCGTCGCCCTCGACTTACTGAACACAATAGCCAAATCCCCATACTCAGGGGGAACGTGCAATGCGGGCACCTGGTTTGGACTCTCCACGAGGTAGCCCCTATGGAAACGCCTAAACATCGACCCACACACTGGGCAGACCACTCCATCAGAGCCCTCTCCTGCCACGAAATAGATGGGTTATGGGTACTCAACCAGGGCATGCCCAGCACCACCGGATACGCAGGCGAGTCAATCAGAAATAGCTGGATCATCTCCTGATGACCCCCCTGCGCACACATCCTAAGTGGCGCAGTGACCTCCCTGATCAAGCCCGCACCCAACGGACGACGGCTATCTAGGGCATGAACGGGAAAGGGAACGTCAACAGGGAGAAGGGGAATCCCTAAGGCTAAAACAAAATTTCTTATCAACAAAATTCCCAGCCGCGCCTGAATCTACCAGCGCCTTATGCTGGGAATGAGGTGCTACCTGTGGAAAACGCACAGATATACAGAAATGTGCAACAGAGAGCTCTGGGTGAGTGGGGCGCCTACTCACCTGGAAGGACTCCCCAGTGCGGGACCTGTCGTCCTCTCCCCCCGGGAGGCCATCCCCAGCACCTAGCCGTGGTGTGTCCTCCCCGACCACAGTTGGTGCAGGAGATGGACCCCCTCGTAAGCCGACCCCTCCTCTCTCTAGCGCCAGCGTCCCCGAGCTCCATGGGGCACGGCTCGGAGGCGCTGGAGGGTGAAATGGACGGACCCCCCTCGGAACGTCCGCGGGTAGCTAGCAGGGTATCCAGCCTGATGGACATGTCGACCAACTGGTCGAACGAGAGGCTGGTGTCCCTACAGGCCAGCTCCCTACGGACGTCCTCGCGTAGACTACATCTGTAGTGATCGATGAGAGCCCGCTCATTCCACCCTGCATCCGCCGCTAGGGTACGGAACTCCAAGGCGAACTCCTGGGCACTCCTCTTCCCCTGCCTGAGGCCGACCAGACGCCCCCGCCGCTTTCCCCTCCGGGGGATGGTCAAACACCGCCCTGAAGCGGCGGGAGAACTCGTCGTAGGTGATGGTGTTAGCGTCGATCCTCCTCCACTCTGCGTTGGCCCATTCCAACGCCTTCCCGGAAAGGCAGGAGATCAGGGCGGACACACTCTCGTGTCCCGAGGGCACCGGGTGCACGGTGGCCAGGTAAAGCTCCACCTGGAGAAGGAATCCCTGACACCCGGCCGCGGTCCCATCATAGGCCCTCGGGAGCGAGAGTCGAACTCCTCTGGGTTCCGGAGCGGGAATGGGCTGAGTGGCCGATGGTGCGGGCAGGGAGGATGGCCGTGGAGGAGTCCCTCGGGTCTCCCAGCCTCGGATGGGGTGATCACCTCCTGCAGTGCGGACCCCATCCGCAGGATCTGGTCATCCTGCTCACGGATCCTGTCCTCCAACGTCGCCTGTGCTGCTGCGGCTCCTGCTGATTCCATCGAGTATGGTGTGTGATTCTGTCAAGGTAGATGTAGGTGGGTGTGGGTGGAATCAGGCGCAGGACGCAGTACGTTAGTCCAACAGACTTTAGTGAGGCACAGCAAAACAAAACACGAAATAAATGCCCTGAGGCAAAAGCTCCGCACGTAGGCGGAAACACAAGCGCACAAACAGGTGCGACAAAATACTCCAAAACTAAGGAGCAAACTAGCTCAACCGAGCAAACAGTAAATATCCAGCCTACCGGCAAGACACTAAAACAATCACACACAACACCTGACAAACACAACGAGAACTAAATAGGACTACTAATGACACTAAATGATAACAGGTGTGACAACAATCAGACAAAAGCAAACGAACATAGAAACATGCAACGGTGGCAGCTAGTATTCCGGGAGATGACGAACGCCGAAGCCTGCCCGAGCAAGGAAGAGAGGCAGCCTCGGCCGAAACCGTGACACAGTCAGATATTTGTATTCCTCTACAATCTCTATGTTCTGACCTCTGATAGATGTTGCAGAGGTGGGTGTTGTTCGCTTCCTGAAGTCTATCTATGCACATCTCTTTGATCTTGTTGGTATTGAGGACCAAGTGTGATTCATCACACCATCCTACAAAGTCATTTAGTACTGGGCCATGACAGAGGGAGGCCGTTCCTTCTCTTGCTAGAACAAAAATGGTACCTGCTGCGTACCGACCCAGTAGCAACGAACCTACCGATTCTACTTGTAGAATAGCAATGCTTGTCAGTGGCCAATAACTTGACTTTGAGCCAGTCAGAGAGCACGAAACACCATGTGGGGGAGCCAGCAATTATTTATTTTTAAAGAGGGCATTTTCTGCGTACATCCACAGATGAGCCAGTCACACTTCATATGCAATGTAGGCTATGGGATGGTAGCTAGATAAGTGCACAGACGCAATGCACACAACACTAAATACTTCCTCCAAGACAGCTAACCACTGTAGTTAGTATTGCCATTATAATTAAATCACAATGGATTAGATAGTTTCCATTAAACAGCTGCCTGTGTGTAGCTGCCTAGTTAGTGCAATGTCCTTAGCTAGCTAGCTATGTTGTGCTAGCTAGCGAATATGCTAACATTAACTAGTTAGCTAAACATTTGGCTATGGGCTGGCACTGGCAATATGGGATTATGGAGAGTGCCTTAAATTGTTTCTTCATCATCTTGCTAGGTAGTTATCTAGTAGTGGCCATCTGGCTAGTATCAACAAGGGCTTTCTACAAAATAACAACATTAGCGCAGATAACTTGGAATCTAGACCATAAGCAATACGCACATATATGCATTGCCAAACAACGCTACTACCACCTTCTGGTTTGGAGTATTTTAACAAGGCTGAGTGGCTGACGACTTCCAAGGTCTTTGCTGTGTGAACAAATACAGTGTGAATACATTAGTGAATACATAAAATATGTATTCACTAACTGTAAGTCGCTCTGGGTAAGAGCGTCTGCTAAATGACTAAAATGTAAATGTAAATGAACACATAAGAGATTGACTGCCGACACTGTTCAGAGGTGCTAAGTACTAAATAAAGGTGAAATAAAAATAAATAAAAAACTGTCGGCAGGCAAACGTTTGACAATCCAACCGGTGTGTCTGAGCTTTTAGAGGAGGGGAGACACCCTTCTGTGCGTCTGTCACAGCTGAAGACTAACACAGAGGAAGAGGGCTGTTGGTCTGAGAGGAGGAGTGAAAAGGAAGGTAGGGGGAGAGATCAGGGCCTAAAGTGCTTAACAGTCCAGAGAGAGGAGTGTGAGAAAGCCATCAAGGAGACCACACCTCTGTTAAAATGAAGAAGCACCAGTAACTACAACCACAACCCCCTCTGCTTCCTCCCCTGGCCGCTCTCTACTATCCCCTCATTACCACTGGTGGTCCTGGAGGTAGAGCTCAGTGTTGCCAGATTGGGTAGTTTCACACCTAAAAGAAATGCGATGCAAGAAACATACAAATCCCGCCCACCCAGCTCAAAGAGAAATCTGTTAAAATGTGGCTACTTTTTAGTGGATTGGGCAGGATTTTGGTTCTGATTGTGCTAGAAAGTGGCAATAGAATCTGGCAACACTGGTAGAGCTATACCGGCCTTGGGGTGGGGAAGAAAGCCTCCGAGCAGCCTCCAAGTATGCTTTTATATTTTCCTTTAAGTGGAAAACATCAGATTTGTTCATGTTTAGCCTCTGGAAGACTATACATAGACTGAAAACTCAGAATGGATCCTGCTGAACAACTAGCAGTGAGTAATGATAGGATGTGTCAACAGAACACTGAGGGATAGAGAGCAACTGGACATGCCTAGCTCTGGAACACAGTCCTAGTGGTGCCAGGCTTCTTCACTGGTTTATTTAGCTCTTAATGAAAGAAGAGAGAAGACAACGGAGGGAAAGACAAACAGAGAGGAAAGAGAAGGGGAAGCTGCTGGTACTTTGGGAGACGATGATGAGTTTGCTGAGGTGCCAAGATAATTCACTGTAGAACAGTAGAGGACTCCCACATACTCCCGCATAACTGACAGATCTCTGCTGCTAAGAGAGGCCCTCACTCTCATATAGAGAGTACACACATAGAGCGTGATTTACCCTTGGAGTCATGCACCGTATACCCTGACTGCACATGTACATATGCACGCACGCACACACACACGCACACACACAGACAGAACTGATTTACTGGCTCCCTGAAGGCCTGATAAAACACTGTCTGCGTGACCTCACTTCCTGTTGCTGCAGCCAGCGGAAGGATGGATAGACATTAACCCGCTGAGTGGTAGAGGAGATGAGGACACATACACACATTTCCACTCAGGGTGTTTTACTGGCTGGGAATCTGCCCCCCTGACCTTTCCCGTGTCATGCTTTAGGGGAGGTGGTCTGATCCTGACCTGTGACCCCCACATGGGCCCTCGAACAAATTAAATCAATTTGTCCTTGGGGGTTAATAATGTTTTCCCATCCTATCTATCTATATACAAGTTATAAAACTGAACCTCAACTCTCAGTCTCAATTACAGTTCCAGCAAGTTTAAGAGTGATGTCTGACGTGATGACATCATGAGGTTTTCCAACTTCTATCCCTCGTCGCTTAAATCATCCTTCAATTTGAATTAATCTTAAATAATTGTTTGCCCGCTGATGTCTGCCTTTAAATTATAGTATGGCTATATAGGAAATGCCTTTTTGGAAGTGAACCCCATCACTCAAGCTTGTGGCGTAAAGCGAGTTTTAGAAGATACATTTTCAGTGGACAACTTTCTTCTTTAATCGGTGCAATGTGCCGAGGAGTGAGGAAATACCTGGCCACAATTCCTGGCAAGCCCTGGGAGAATCTACTTCCATATGGACCATGACTTCAGATCAGTCCTTAGCAAAGCTGCACTGTTGAAAATGGTCAGACGGTAATTACTACGAATGGCTTCTTCAAACAGGTAAGATGACAGAGGTACCGGGAGTCCAAGGCCAGACTCAGCGAGATGACGGAGCACGTGGCACCCTATTCACATTGAACTACTTTTGACCAGTGCATTATATAGATAATAGGGGGTTGTAGGAGCTATTCATCATGTTTGTGTTCTATTGATTTAATCCCTATATTTACCTGTTTAGCACCTGACTGCCCCGCTAATTACATTTCCCCCCCATTGAATATATAAAAGGCTGCCAGGTGAATGAGAAAATTACCTGCAATTTTTAAAGGAACCGGTTGACTTTGTCTTTTAGCTAGCTAGGTCTTTTAAATTTGCAAAAATAAAAATAAAAAGACACAATTGATGAAGGACGATGATTATGAAGACTAAATACATCAAATGTAAATGTTTGAGGACAGGGTTTTGTTCTTTCTGGATTCCACTAGAATGACGCTATTAGAGATCTCGCACATGAAGCCCTACCTAGACTGCAAGTGCCGGCATTTTTTCCTCTGGTCTAAAATAAAATATCGCAATGCCCCAGGGCAGTGATTGGGGACATTGCCCTGTGTAGGGTGGCGTCTTTCGGATGGGATGTTAAATGGGTGTCCTGACTCTCTGTGGTCACTAAAGATCCCATGGCACTTATTGTAAGAGTAGGGGTGTTAACCCCGGTGTCCTGGCTAAATTCCCAATCTGGACCCTCATACAATCATGGACACCTAATTAATATTAATAATAATAATATGCCATTTAGCAGACGCTTTTATCCAAAGCGACTTACAGTCATGCGTGCATACATTTTTTTTGTGTATGGGTGGTCCCGGGGATCGAACCCACTACCTTGGCGTTACAAGCGCCGTGCTCTACCAGCTGAGCTACAGAGGACCACATCCCCTGCTTCCAATTGACTCATTCATCCCGCCTCCTCTCCCCTGTAACTATTCCCCAAGTCGTTGCTGTAAATTAGAATGTGTTCTCAGTCAACTTACCTGGTAAAATAAGGGTAAAATAAAAAATAAATTAAAATTGTGTGGGTGGGAACTAGTGTGCCTGAGAGCACAGACAATTTTCAACCGTTTCATATCGTACTCTTTCTGTTAGTGACAATGATTTAAGAAAATAACGAAAATAAATGGACTAAAAATTATTGGATTTCTCTCTTTTATTGGATTGTGTGCAATGGAATTATCCCCAGGTCACTAGTAAGTGGCATCAATAACTTTTTGTATTTGCCACTACAAACTGGTGAGATGACAGAGAGGTACCGGGAGGCCCAGGTCAAGGCCAGACTCAGTGTAATAATTGATGGAGGAGTGGGAGCAGGAGAGGTGGCCAGAGAGGTGTCCAGAGAGAGGGATGGATGAGAGGGGGCAGGAGAGTGGGCCAGAGAGGGATGGAGGAGAGGGGGCAGGAGAATAGGCCAGAGAGGGATGGAGGAGAGGGATGGAGGAGTGGGAGCAGGAGAGGTGGCCAGAGAGGTGTCCAGAGAGGGATGGATGAGAGGGGGCAGGAGAGTGGGCCAGAGAGGGATGGAGGAGAGGGGGCAGGAGAATAGGCCAGAGAGGGATGGAGGAGAGGGAAGGAGGAGTGGGAGCAGGAGAGGTGGCCAGAGAGGGATGGAGGAGAGGGGCCAGGAGAGTGGGCCAGAGAGGGATGGAGGAGAGGGGGCAGGAGAGAGTGCCAGAGAGATATGGAGGAGTGGGAGCAGGAGAGGTGGCCAGAGACGGATGGAGGAGAGGGGGCAGGAGACAGCCACTGATGGGGGATGAGGGGGTAAGAGCAGTGTTGCTCATCAGAGGCGTGTACCACTGACACATACACACACACACCAGAGGAGGCTGGTAGGAGGAGCTATAGGAGGATGGGCATATTGGAATGGCTGGAATGGAATAAATGGAACGGTATCAAACATATGGAAACTCTTCCATTTATTCCATTCCAGCCATTACAATGAGCCTGTCCTCCTATACCTCCTCCCACCAGCCTCCTCTGACACACACGTATACATAAACACACTAGGCATTCATGCACCTAAGGGTATTCTGTTGATGCCTCTCTCTCTCTCTCTCGTTGCATCCAATGGCAGTGTACGCGATAAGCTAATGCAAGGAGCTGCTTGTGGATTTGCCATCTCTAACGCAGTTCCACCTCCGATTTGATAGAATCTAGCCCTTCACATTGCATTATCCAGTAACCACATCAACCTTTAATCCACATCTTATACTTTTCTCATATGTTGTGTGTTCTTTCTTCCATATGGGAATGAATGCTGACAAATAAATGCTCATATTATTTTATTGATGAAGTATTCCACTAAATGAAAGAAGATAGAAATGAACTTTTGACCAATGCTAGCTGATAACATTTACTCTTCCATATGCGTTGTGTTCTTACATCTTCTTCAGTATGAGGTCTGGGATGTACACCATGTGATTTTCTTTGCCATATGCCTTTTTCAACAGCTTTTCTCTTTCTTTCTCCCTCTGTTTCTTTTCGTTATAGTTCCTTGCCACCTCGTCCAGGTGGGCTTTCACCCTCTCCTTATTCTTCCTCACTTCTTCCTTACTCTCTGCTTTTCTAGCTCTGAGCAGTTCTTTTACTTTGTTCTTCTCCAACAAGTCTCTTTCTTTCCTCTCCTTTTTCTCCTGCTTTGCCCTGACTCTCTGGGCGCGTTTAGTTTCCATCTGAAAGAGAAAGTCCATACATGTTGGTCAGTGATCTGAAATATTATTATTACTCCTTCTCTAGCATGCAGTCAACTTAATCTGTTGAATCTGATAGTATAACCATTAGGAGGTGACTTATGACCTCCCTGAACTGTGACTGGTTAAATGGAGTACTGTACCTGTGCCTGCTCTTGCTCTCTGAACCTCAGGACAGTCTGCATCTGGTACAGCTTTATGTACGCCTCCTTCATCCTCTCCACCACATCCCTCTTCTCTATTGCCCATCTCTCTTTGTCCCTTTGCATTTTCTCAATTTCACTACTCTTTCTCTCCCGCTCCTCTGTAATCTTCCAGTTCTCCTTCTCCATCTCTCTCTTTTCCATCTCCCATCCCTTCTTCTCTTGTCCATTCAGGCACATAATCCTCATCTTTTCTCTTTCCAGAGCCTCTATCGCTCTCTCCTTCTCTCTCAGCTCAATTATCCACTCCTCTGCTGCCTGCGTGCTCCTCCTCTTAATCTCCTCCTTCTCCTTCATCCATCTTTCCCCCCGTTGATCCAAGAGGCTTCGTAGGCCAGCCTTGGCCTTGGCCCATCTCCCCCTGTCCTCCTTCCAGGCTACTAGGGTCTGATTCCTCTCCTGGTCTGCTTTGGCCAAAGCTGTCTCCAAACCATTTCTTATGAGGTTCCATCCATTCCTCTCTCTCACCCTCTCCTTCCCCCCCCTTTCATTCTCAGCTAACAGTCTCTTCTTGTTCTCCACTGTCACCTTCCATAACTTGGCCAAGGACATCTTCACCTTTGATATCTTGTCCACCATTGTTTGTCTGTCTGACACTGCGCTTTCTCTCTGTTTGTCCATCACCTCTCGCTGCCTTTCATTCTCAGCTAACAGCCTCGTGTTCTCCACGGTCAACTTCCCTATCTTGGCCAAGTGCAGTATGTTCTGCACCTTCAGCTTTGCCATCTTGAGCTCCATATTTTTTCTGTCTGACACTGCACTTTCTCTCTGTTTCTCAAACAACTCTCTCTCCAGCTTCCATTGGTAGCAGTTTACCTCAATAGAAGCCTCAGTCTCCCTTATCTGTCTCAGCAACTCTTCAATTAGCCTTTCTCTTTCTTGCTCTGGTTCCACCCTCACCTTGTTGACTTCCTCCAACACCTCTCTCTGCAGCTTCCACCGGTAGTGGTCTACCTTGTTACAAGTCTCAATCTCCTTTCTCATTCTCAGCAGCCCCTCCATTTCTCTTTGTCTTTCTATCTCTCGTTCCCCCCTCATCTTGTTGCCTTTCTCCATCTCCTCACTTTCAGTCATCTCTTTCTCCATCTCAATGACTTCTCTCTGCATCAATATGTATGGAGAAACATGTATTCCTTATTTTTTTATTTTGTGTGAATCTTTTCCATGTCATTTTCTTAAAACTGTCTGGCCATGCCAGTTTTCCAACTTCAGTTACCTTCAGGCTAACTGGTATAATTTATTAAATGGTAATAAGTAGGCCTACCTTCACTGATTTCCTTAGAAGTCAAACACTTTTACACATTATTATGTTCTAACTCACCTCTCCTCCGCGATGTCTGTCCACACTATGAAGATTTAAAAATATATACACTTGAGTAGTTATGGTGTGGTGAATGGATATGCTGGTTGTTTTCTTTGGTTTGGAACTTGTTGTAGCCAAGTTCTAATTCCAAATTCTATGGTTGTAGCCTAGCTTAATTGTTGAGTCATAATGAGATTGGAATGTTGGCTTGAATTCTGTATTATGGACAAAAATCTCAGAATTCTGAAGATTTTAGAATTATATTTAAAAAATTATTGTTTGTCATACATTCTATATACATCATTCTAGCCCTTGGATGCTCTCTCAGAGTTATAAGTCTTATATTCTCAGCCCAAAAGAAATTTGGTCTATTTCAAAAATATTCAAAATAAGGATTACTTTGTAAGTATTGGTTGTCATGGTGCCGTGAGGAAGCCTAGGCAGAGAGCTCTGTTAATATGTGACCCCCCCCCCCCCCCCACACACACACACACACACACACACACACACACACACACTCACTTAAAGACCTTGAAGTTTGGTTTGGAAACAACATCACTATTTGTCCTGGCAATGAAGGTCTGTCTTCTGGAACACTCATGAAAAAAGAGAATGGTTTTCGTTTAAGTTGTCCACTTTAAAAACCCTTCAGCTTCTTCTCGCTGAGTTGCTTGAGGACACGGTAGCGCTGTGGCGAGGAGACACAAGATAGGTCCTTAAAAGAACATAACTAAGGCTACTTAACACACTGTAGAAACTCTGGAATCACACTTTGTTGGCATAAAGACACCCACAATCTCTCCTTCTATCTCGGTACATTCTGTGTTGCACCAACGAGTGTTCAGTCCTTGCACACCATATAATGGAGGGTGTCATTCCAAAATACCCCTTCGCTGCATTGAACCTGCTAATTACCGAGACAGTTGAACGTTACAATGATTGAGAATGACTTTCACCACTAAATAAACTTCCACAGTTTGACAAAGACACATCAGGGGAAAACAGCTACTCGTATTAAAAACCTTTCATTATGGCGATAGCTATTTGCTGCAGTGACTGAGAGCCAATTGAGGCCCAGTATTCTCAGTGCTTCTGGGGCCTGTGCAGTGCAGGTGAATGGTGTGCGTGTGTGTATGTGTGAAATGTAGGATTGTCTGAGCACAAACAGAGCTACTTATTTTGGCAACGCATGAAGCAGAGTTAGCAAACAGCTTGAGTGATGAATGACAGGCTGCTAGGAGAGGCAGAGAACCCAAAGATCCTTCCTCACTCACACTCCCAGAAAAAGCTTTTGAGTTGCTGTGGATCCAGTGGTTTGTGTGTGTGTGTGTGTGTGTGTGTGTGTGTGTGTGTGTGTGTGTCCAGTGTGTGTGTGTGTGTGTGTGTGTGTCCAGTGTGTGTCCTGTGTGTGTGTGTGTCCAGTGTGTGTATGTGTGTGTGTCCGGTGTGTGTGTGTGTATCCTGTGTGTATGTGTGTGTGTGTCCAGTGTGTGTGTCCAGTGTGTGTGTGTGTGTGTGTGTGTGCAGTGTGTGTGTCCAGTGTGTGTGTCGTGTTTGTGTCCTGTGTGTGTGTGTCCAGTGTGTGTGTGTGTGTGTGTGTGTCCAGTGTGTGTGTGTCCAGTATATGTGTGTGTGTGTGTGTGTCCAGTGTGTATGTGTGTGTGTGTCCAGTGTGTGTGTATATGTGTGTTTGTCCGGTGTGTGTGTGTGTGTGTGTGTGTGTCTAGTGTGTGTGTCAAGTGCGTGTGTGTCCAGGGTGAGTGTGTGTTCAGTTTGTGGAAACACAAACACACACACACACACACTGGACACACACACACACTGGACACACACACACACTGGACACACACACACACTGGACACACACACACACTGGACACACACACAGGACACACTCACACACTGGACACACACACTGGACACACACACACTGCACACACACACTGCACACACACACTGGACACACACACACACAGAAACACACACACACACACACACACACACACACACACACACACACACAAGACACACACACACACACACACACACTGGACATACACACACACACTGGACACACACACACAAACTGGACACACACACACAAACTGGACACACACACAGGGACACACAGGACACACACACACACAGGACACACACACAGGCACTGGACACACAGACACACACACACACACACACTGGACACACACACACATACTGTGACACACACACACACACATACTGGACACACACACACACACACTGGACACACACACAGACACACACACACACACTGGACACTCGACAAACACACACACACACACAAGTCACACACAGACTAGACACACACACACACACACACACACACACACTCGACACACACACACACGTACTGGACACACACACACACACTGGACACACACACAGACAAGCATTCTTACCACCGCTTGGACAAAGTTATATGCTGACTGTGTGTGTGTGTGTGTGTCCAGTGTGTGTGTCCAGTGTGTGTGTGTGTGTGTGTGTGAGTTCAGGTGTTTCCCTCAATGACTGTCTGTTCTTCTGCTTACCGCTACAGTGTGGAACATGGTGGAGAGAACAGAATGAAACCTGGACTTAGAAAATGTGAGTGTTGACTGCTGTGAAGAATATGACTAAGAATAAGTCTTAATTCAAGTGAAGTCAAAGTCAAAGACCACCATCATTACTTACTTGGTCATATTAAATATCAGCTGTAGTTCTACAGAAGCACAAATCAGGAAAATTTACAAAGAGTTGCTTTGACAATGTGTGTGTCTGTGTTTGTGTGTGGCATGTTCGTCTTAAGTTAGAAATGTGTGTGTGTGTGTGTGTTCAGAAAGTGTATGTGTGTCCATTGTGTGTGTGTGTGTGTGTGTTCAGGATGTGTGTGTTTGTGTCTGTGTGTGTTCAGTGTGTGTGTGTGTGTGTGTGTGGTGTGTGTTCAGGATGTGTGTGTGTTCAATGTGTGTGTGTGTGTAATTAATGGGAATAAGTGTGTTTTATTTTACCATACAGTATAACATATGATCAGAACTGATCTGAGGAGAACAGAAAGGTGACATGGAGGAGAGAGAAGCAGCCGTATCCTGATCACCCAGAGAGATTTGAGGACTGGAAACAGGTGTTGTGTAGAGAGGGTCTGACTGGGCGCTGTTACTGGGAGGTAGAGTGGAGTGGGAGTTGGGTTGGTATAGGAGTGGCATATAAAGGAATCAGCAGGAGAGGATGGGGTGATGACTGTGGGATTGGATGGAATGACAAGTCCTGGAGTCTGTTCTGCTCTGACAACAGTTACTCTGCCTGTCACAATAATAAGTCCACTACCATAGACGTCCCCTCCTCCAGCCCCCACAGAGTAGGAGTGTATCTGGACTGGCCAGCCGGCACTCTGTCCTTCTACAGAGTCTCCTCTGACACACTGACCCACCTGAACACATTCCACTCCACATTCACTGAGTCCCTCTATCCAGGGTTTAGTGTTCATGGTGACTCCTCAGTGTCCCTGTAAATAATAACCATGGAAACACTGACACACACACACACACACTGGACACACACACACACTGGACACACACACACACATACACTGGACACACACACACACTGGACACACACACTGGACACACACACACTGGACACACACACACACACACACTGGACACACACACACTGGACACACACACACACTGGACACACACACACACTGGACACACACACTGGACACACACACACTGGACACACACACACACACACACACACACACACTGGACACACACACACACACACTGGACACATACACACACTGGACACACACACACTGGACACACACACACACACACACACACACACACACACACACACACACACACTGGACACACACACACACACTGGACATATACACACTGGACACACACACACACACACACACACACACTAGATTCACACACACACACACTGGACACACACACACACTGGACACACACAAACACTGGACACACACACACACACACACACACACACACACACACACACACACACACACACACACACTGGACACACACACACACATACTGAACACACACACACACTGGACACACAATGACACACACTGGAAACACAAACACACACTCACACACACACACTGAACACACACACACCGGACACAAACACACACTGGATACACACACACACACACACACACAGGACACACACACACTGATCACACACACACACACACTGGACACACACAGGACAAACACACCCACACACTGGACACACACACACACAATGGACACACACACACTCTGGACACACACACACACTGGACACACACACACACACACTGAACACACACACACTGGACACACACACACACTGGACACACACACTGGACACATACACACACACACACACACACACACACACACTGGACAAACACACACACACACACACACAGGACACACACTCATACACACTGGACACACACTCATACACACTGGACACACACACATACACACTGGAAACACACACAGGACACACACATACACACTGGACACACACACACACCTGACACACACACACACACACAGGACACACACACACACACACACACTGACACACACACACTCACACACACTGGACACACACACACACACACACCTGACACACACACACACACACACACAGGACACACACACACACACTGGACACACACACACACACACTGGACACACACACTCACACACACTGGACAAACACACACACACCTGACACACACACAGGACACACACACACACACACACACTGGACACACACACTAGACACACACACACACACACACACTGGACACACACAAACACTGGACACACACACACTGGACACACACAAACACTGGACACACACACACACACACTCACACATGGACCCACACACATACACACACTGGACACACACACACACTGGACACACACACACACACACTGAACACACACACACACACACACACACACAGGACACACACAAACACAATGGACACACACACACACACACACACACACACACACTGGACACACACACTCACACACACTGGACACACACACATACACACTTACACACACACACACTCACACACACTGGACACACACACACACACTGGACACACACACACACACTGGACACACACACACTGGACACACACACTCACACACACTGGACACACACACATACGCTGGACACACACACACCTGACACACACACACATAGGACACACACACAGGACACACACACACACACTGGACACACACACACACACTGGACACACTCACACACACACACACACTGGACACACACACTCACACACACTGGACACACACACACACTGGACACACACACATACACACTTACACACACACACACACACACACACACACACACACACAAACACATACACACACTGGACGCACACACTGGACACACACACATACGCTGGACACACACACACTGGACACACACACAAACTCACACTGGACCCACACACATACACACTGGACACACACACACACGACACACACACATACACACTGGACACACACACCTGACACACACACACACAGGACACACACACTGGACACACACACACACACACACACACACACTGACACAAACACACACACTGGACACACACACACTCTCACACACTGGACACACACTGGACACACACACACTAGACACATTTCCATGTGTTGGATTTTGATGAAAGGAAATCCCATATAGCCTACTGGACAGGACTTTGCTATGGCATCTTCTGTTTGGGTGTCTCAGGTCAGGTCTGAGCCATGATCAGAATGTGTCTCTGTGTCTATTTCCAGCCCTGCCATTTCTACCTGTCCTGATCTAGTGTTTCACCCCTGACCTCCTCACACCGTCTCACTGTCCATGTCTGCTTTTAGCTCCCACCTCTACTTCACTGTGTTATAATGGACCTTATGCTTGTTATGTCACCTCTGGAACCAGTTATCAAACATACTGACCTTTCTGACCCTATCCCATGGCCCTACTTTCTACAACTGAACATTTAAATTCCACTATGAGTTTTGTTTTGTGTCCATTTACTTATCTATGTATTTGTTGTATATTGGGGTTGTGCTGCAGAGCATCATGGGGGTTTGTATGTGTTGAGATGATCACGTTCCAGATAAATGGTTGATCTGATTCCTGTCTCCCGTCTCATCATTATTGAATTGTTATACAGACGTGGTTATGAAACCCACCAGACATAACAACAGATTGGTGATGAGTAAGTCTGAATCTACAGGAACTATTCTGTCTGGAAGAAGTGGGTTTTTACAACTGTTTAAAACTGTTATTTTCTGTGGTACAGTCTAGGCTAATGTTAGCACAGTGTATTGCTAGCAGAGGCAAGTGCATAGTCCAGCTAGCTAAGAAAGAGAGTTAACCAGTGGTGTAAAGTACTTAAGTAAAAATACTTTAAAGTACTACTTAAGTAGTTTTTGGGGGTATATGTACTTGACTTTACTATTCATATTTTTGACAACTTTTACTTTTACTTCACTACATTCCTAAAGAAAATAATGTACTTTTTACTCCATACATTTTCCCTGACACCCAAAAGTACTTGTTACATTTTGAATGCTTAGCAGGACAGAAAATGGTCCAATTCACACCCTTATCAAGAGAACATCCCTACTGCCTCTGATCTGGCAGACTCACTAAACACAAATGCTTTGTTTGGAAATTGTCTGAATGTTGGAGTGTGCCTCTGGCTGAACGTACATTTTAAAAACAAGAAAATTGTCTGGTTTGTATTATGTAAGGAATTTGAAATGATTTATACTTGTACTTTTACTTTTGATACTTTAGTATATTTTAGCAATTACATTTACTTTTGATACTTAGTATATTTAAAACCAAATACTTTTAGACTTTTACTCAAGTAATATTTTACTGGGTGACTTTTTCACTTTTAGTTGAGTCATTTTCTGTTTAAGGTATCTTTACTTTTACTCAAGTATGACAATTGGTACTTTTTTCACACCACTGGAGTTAACATCGTCATGGACGGCAGAAAAGGACTCGAGACGGACATCGGAGTGGCAAAACAACGTGATTAAAAAGGAGGAATATACAGTGATTAAAGGAAAGGACATTTATTCAACTGTGAAGACAAACATTTTAATTAAAATCTGCTAAATTAGCGAATTTAGGAGGAAACGTCAGTGAGTGAAGTGAATGAAGATCACATGACTGGGGAAAATATTGCTTTGGTTGAGGACAATATTGAAGTGAGTGACAATCAGGAGCTTATTGAGAAATGAACAATTATTGGAATTGATGGAAACATTGGACAGTTTGATAAAAGTATTGAGCAGTGGAGCTCATATACAGAACGGTTTGAATATTTCGTTCTTGTAAATGACATGGATGAGGACAACATTGTGCCTCCATGTTTTATTGTAATTTGGCCAAAGACATTTAATTTACTAGGCAGCCTGCTACAGCCAATCAGAACAGGTAATAAGACGTATGGGGATATTGTGGAGATACTTAAAGGAAATTTTTCACCAGAACCACTAGTTAATGCTGAAAGGTTCAGGTTCCACAGGAGACATCAGGAAGACGGAGAATCAGTAACAATGTTTGCTGCTGCATTAAAGAAACTACCAGAACACTGAGTTTAATGCTGTTCTAAATGACATCATTAGAGACAGACTAGTATGTGGGCTACGGAGTGAAGCTACACAAAAGAGACTGTTGACTGAAAGTCATCTGACCTTGGCAAAGGACATTGAAATCAGTGTGTCCATGGAACTAGCTGCTAAAGAGGCTCACCAGTTGAGTTCATCAGGAACTTAGTGGGTTCATCTAACAATCCTAATCATCAGCTGATACATTTTAATCTCATACACATGGTAAACCTTCCACCTAGAAAACATAATTTAATGAAAATCACAACTCGCTCCTCTGTGTGATCTATGTAATCAAGGTGCCTTGGGCTCCTTTAATCATATGTACTGGGAGTGACCAGGTGACATGTTTTGGAAAGAGGTATCCTCATACCTTGTTCCCCCAAACTGTTATTACTGGCTGTATAACTAGTTTCCATAATATACTGATGTATATTTTAACAGTATTGTGTCTCTAGCTGTATAACCATTCCTGCTGCTATTTGTTCTGATATATATTTTAACAGTATTGTGTCTCTAGCTGTATAACCATTCCTGCTGCTATTTGTTCTGATATATATTTTAACAGTATTGTGTCTCTAGCTGTATAACCATTCCTGCTGCTATTTGTTCTTGTTGTCTGTGTTCCTTTCAAATAAATAAAAAGTTGATCACAGAGTTTCAACTGAAAATCAGAGACCGGGAAATCAAGTCACATGCTTCCACTGTGGCAATGTCACGGTTTCAGCCGAGGCTGCTCCTCCTCCTTGCTCGGGCAGGCTTCGGCGTTCGTCGTCGCCGGAGTACTAGCTGCCACCGTTTGATGTTTTCGATGTTTGTTTTGTCATGTCTAGTTAAGTGCACCTGTTTCGTATTCTGTCATGATTATGTCACCTATAAGTTTCCCTGTGTTATGTTTGGTAGTTGTGTGTTATTGTCCGCCTGTCGTTTGGTGTCGAGGTTCGGTACTTTTGTTTGTGGGTGTTTTTACGCATTTCGCGTATTAGTTCGCCTCCGGTGTTTCGAGGCCATTTATTTTGTATTTGTTCAAGTATTTCAGTAAAGTCGTTTTGACTTATCCTCTGTGTCCTGCGCCTGACTTCACCACCGCATCCACATCAGTACCGTGACAGTGGTACCCCGTCAGAACCCAAAATAATTACTTATTTTATGCAAATGTTTGTAAACAACATAAACATCAACACTGTATAGCATCAAAACGTGGTTAAAACTATAATGTTGATATCGTGGATGGTCAGTCCTTGGTCTGTATAGGTTAGAGTTATAATGTTGATATCGTGGATGGTCAGTCCTTGGTCTGTATAGGTTAGAGTTATAATGTTGATATCGTGGATGGTCAGTCCTTGGTCTGTATAGGTTAGAGTTATAATGTTTATATCGTGGATGGTCAGTCCTTGGTCTGTATAGGTTAGAGTTATAATGTTGATATCATGGATGGTCAGTCCTTGGTCTGTATAGGTTAGAGTTATAATGTTGATATCGTGGATGGTCAGTCCTTGGTCTGTATAGGTTAGAGTTATAATGTTGATATCGTGGATGGTCAGTCCTTGGTCTCTATAGGTTAGAGTTATAATGTTGATATCATGGATGGTCAGTCCTTGGTCTGTATAGGTTAGAGTTATAATGTTGATATCGTGGATGGTCAGTCCTTGGTCTCTATAGGTTAGAGTTATAATGTTGATATCGTGGATGGTCAGTCCTTGCATCCATAGCTCTGTCTATACATTGAGAGAGGATACATTTATCCAGCTCCATCCCTCAGCTTTTTACCGAAACGGGTGTGGAGTAGCTTTGTTATTGTTTCAATTGCTGATTGCCGCGTTAAGTTTGGGATTTAAGGGAAACTAGACTGACCTGGGTCTAATTTCTGTTTTAGACCAGCCAGATTGCTCAAGATTGATTTCTAAACTGGACGTCTGTCCATGTCATGAGGAAGTCAGGAAATGCCTTCAAAACCGACCACTAGGGGCAACAGTGAGCGTTATTACCACCAAGTAGACTTGGGTTTTGCTAAGGTTATGTAATCCCATGACTCTGGATCAAAAGGTTGCGTGTTCAATCCCAGTTGCAGACACTCATTATTTTTTTTAATATTTTTTTTTTTACCCTACCCCAAACCTTAACCCTTAACCTTGACCCTTAACTTTTAAATTTGACGTTTGGAGCAACTTCGAAATTTGAAGTTTAGAGAAAAGTGCAAAAATGTCTAATTCTGCAGTGAGACTGTGAGAGCTCATTGAGACACCTGGGTAGGAAGGCTCAGGAAGGCAAAGGGAATGTCTCAGATAAAAATGCTTTAGGCATTAATTCTGACTGGTTAAGGTAAGGTTTAAGGTTTTGGGATGGGTTTTTTAACTAGCACTGAGATTGAACTCGCGATCCTCGAAGCCATAGCTCGCGGCTTAACACCGTAGCAAGCTGCGAACCTACTAGATAGAAAATAGGTGTTCACATTTGCCCCTAGTGGACAGTATTGAAGGCATCTCCCCACTAGATAGTAATAGGTGTTCACGTTTGCCCCTAGTGGACAGTATTGAGATAGTAATAGGTGTTCCCGTTTGCCCCTAGTGGACAGTATTGAGATAGTAATAGGTGTTCACGTTGCCCCTAGTGGACAGTATTGAAGGCATCTCCCCACTAGATAGTAATAGGTGTTCACGTTTGCCCCTAGTGGACAGTATTGAAAGCATCTCCCGGCATCCTGGGGACCTGGACAAACGTTTAATACTGCAGTGGATCTGGTGTGACCTGGCTGCTCAACTAAAGAGGTCAGATGGTCTACATCGTATATATTTAGATCTAAACGTTTCATAACATCATACTGCCCTAGCAGGGAAGAGAGGAAGAGGAGGGGGAGGAGGAGGAGGAGGAGGAGGAGGAAGATGAAGAATATTAGGAAGAGGAGGAAGAGGGGGAGGAGGAGGAGGAGGAGGAGGAGGAGGAGGAAGAGGGGGAGGAGGAAGAAGAAAAGGGGGAGGCGGAGGGGGAGGAGGAGGAGGAGGAGGAGAGAGAGGGGGAGGAGGAGGAGGAGGAAGAAGAAGAGGGGGAGGAGGAAGGGGGAGGAGAGGAGGAGGAGGAGGAGGAAATATTAGGAAGAAGATGAAGAAGAGGAGGAGGAGGAGGAGGAGGAGGAGGAGGAGGAGGAAGAATATTAGGAAGAGGAGGAGGAGGAGGAGGAGGAAGAATATTAGGAAGAGGAGGAAGAGGGAGAGAGGAGGAGGAGGATGGCTGACGATGGCTTTAACAGCTCATGGCAAAGGTTCCAGCCAGCGTTGTGTGTGTGTGTCTGTGTGTGTGTGTGTGTGTGTGTGTGTGTGTGTGTGTGTGTGTAAGACATTAGCATTCTATAAAAGCCCCCAGGGTTCCTTCTCTGTCCAGTATAAATATAAACATATAAACATTTAAACACATAAACACACGTCAACACGTGGCACAGATGCTTGATGTCTGCAGGCTTGCAGTGAGGAGCCGGGTGGTGTCCATAGGCAGTGACTGGAGCAGAATGAACCGAGTGTGTATGGTGAATGGAACGTGGTAACTTGAAAGCATAAAGCCAAAATGAAATTTCCCCTGAAAATGATTAAATGATAAACTAGAAAATTAATGTGTTGATATATGTACTTGGCCAAGCCTGTGTTAACACAATGTATTGTGATGATAGTTGGCCAAGCCTGTGTTAACACGATGTATTGTGATGATAGTCAGCCAAGCCTGTGTTAACACACGATGTATTGTGATGATAGTCGGCCAAGCCTGTGTTAACACAATGTATTGTGATGATAGTTGGCCAAGCCAGTGTTAACACAATGTATTGTGATGATAGTTGGCCAAGCCTGTGTTAACACGATGTATTGTGATGATAGTCGGCCAAGCCTGTGTTAACACGATGTATTGTGATGATAGTCGGCCAAGCCTGTGTTAACACGATGTATTTTGATGATAGTTGGCCAAGCCTGTGTTAACACGATGTATTGTGATGATAGTCGGCCAAGCCTGTGTTAACACAATGTATTGTGATGATAGTTGGCCAAGTCTGTGTTAACACAATGTATTGTGATGATAGTTGGCCAAAGCCTGTGTTCACACGATGTATTGTGATGATAGTTGGCCAAGCCTGTGTTAACACAATGTATTGTGATGATAGTTGGCCAAGCCTGCGTTAACACGATGTATTGTGATGATAGTCGGCCAAGCCTGTGTTAACACGATGTATTGTGATGATAGTCGGCCGAGCCTGTGTTAACACGATGTATTGTGATGATAGTTGGCTATTAGGCAGTAGTACGCCTGTAAGGCTGCAGGTACGGGTGTGGTTGGAGGCGTGGCCAGCCAATAAAGATGGAAGTCCCACCCAGTTGTCTACATTACAGTTTTTCTCCATTGGTTTGGCTCATTTCTTGAAACAGAAATTACATTCTCAAAACTCTAAGATCATTTGGCAAACAGTCTTACAGTTCAGCACAACACTATAGCTCACTTGCAAAAGCTCATATCTCTCCTAAAACTGTTCACTCATGCTTCAAAACTAAATTCCTTTCCCATATAAGGAGTCAGTGCCACGAAAATGGCAAAGATCCTTCTCAATTGCTTTGGCTCATTTCTTGAAACAGACCGGACGTTCTCAACACTCTTGGTGCTTTAGCCAAAATAACGTGGATGGTTCGGCACAACACCATGGTTCACCTGCAAAAGCTCATACCTCTCCCAAAACAGTTCACGCATGGTGTCAAAACTAAATTTCCTTCTCATTTAAAACAGTCAGTGCCCCCAAAATGCTTTGTCCCTTTGGCATTGTGTAAGCACTGCAAGTCAAAATGTTTAGATGTTTTGTCACTCCTGAGTGGCGCAGTGGTCTAAGGCACTGCATCGCAGTGCTAACTGTGTCACTAGAGATCCTGGTTCGAATCCAGGCTCTGTCGCAGCCGGCCGCGACCAGGAGACTCATGGGCGGCGCACAATTGGCCCAGCGTCGTCCAGGGTAGGGGAGGGAATGGCCGGCAGGGATGTAGCTCAGTTGATAGAGCATGGCGTTTGCAACGCCAGGGTTGCGGGTTCGATTCCCACAGGGGGCCAGTATAAAAAAAAAAAAAAATGTATTCACTAACTGTAAGTCGCTCTGGATAAGAGCGTCTGCTAAATGACTAAAATGTAAATGTCACTATGGCAGAGGACCATTGAAATATCCCCTCATGTCCACCTTTCAGTCTTAGCCCAGTCCTTCATTGACAATGGTTACTGTACTGTTTTTTGTCTAGCTAACAGAATACAATTGTGTATAAAACTGAAAAAAATAAATAGGATTTTAGGGTAAGAGTAGCCTCCAAGGTTTGACATCACACATTGCACTCATACTGCCAAGGAAATTGTAACCATTATCATTCACACACATAAAGTAACTTCCATACATCAGAGTAAAAAGAAAATGTATACAGCATAATATACTGTAATATAAACACACAAACAAAAAACAATGAAAATTATATGCAGCCTACAGTGCTGTAAATAAAGCTGGAGTTTCACAAACTAACAGTTCTTCACTGGTCGCTGTCCTCACCCTCCTGGCCATCCACACGCTGCTGTCTGTCTGGCCACAGATTCTCGTCCACATCACAGCGTATATTCTCCCTTGCGATGCAACGAGGGAAGAAACGGCGTGCATGTCGCAACCATCCCCTACACTGATCTCCTGTAATATCCTCACACGCAGCGTCCATTGCATGGAGCAGGGACCTCTGATCTTGAGCCCGATGCTCATACACTCTCCACCTCCAAGCGGAGAAATACTCCTCAATAGGATTGAGGAAAGGAGAGTAAGGTGGTAGGAACACCATGACCATCCTTGGATGAGTAGTGAACCAGGCCCTGATGAGCGGGCCACGGTGGAAATTCACATTGTCCCATACAATGACATATTGTGGTAGGTGAGGCCCTACGAGACCGCTCTCATTTTCAGGGATCAAATCAACATGAAGGCGGTCCAAGAAGATGAGGAGCTTCTGTGTATTGTATGGGCCAAGACTGGGGATGTGAGTGGCCACACCATTCTCCGATATGGCAGCCACACATAGTTATATTGCCCCCTCGCTGGCCTGGGACATCCACCATGGCCCGGTGGCCAATAATATACGGCCACGTCTTCGGCCCTTGCCAGGTTGAAGCCAGCTTCATCCACAAACACGAGGATGTGATGGGTCTCGTTTCCTTCCAATGCCATTATTCTCTACAATAGCGTAAAAAAAAAGAAAACATCAAATCAGTCATACAGAAGAGTCATACACTACAGTTACAGACAATTACATAGGAATGTTCTATGTTCTCCACAAGTTCAATATACTACTGGCCACTACTCCAGTGGTTCCAAACCTGGGGTACATGTACCCCTATGCAGAGGTACTACAGGGGGTATTTGACAGAAAGGGGAGGGGGGAAATCATCAATGACTAGACTTACTGAAATGTTACAGTAAAACCCACAGTATTAGATAGATTTACATGGGAGGCACTAATTGCAGCTCTTTGACCCCTTTTCTTATTGTATGTTATATTCTTCAAAATAAGGATTATAATGATAATTGCATCATACAGTAAGCTGCAGTTTTTAGGCGAAATGTTGAAGTCAGATAAATCAAATACTTCCATACCTGGATTACCTGGATACACAAATCAGGTAAAGTGGGTACTGAAGCCAAAAAAGTTTGGGAACCACTGCTTAATTGTAAAAATGTTATAATGATGGACAACCAGTAACTGACTTACATGTACATACTGGTACCGCAGCTCTTTCACTCTATCAGAGTTCCTCTCAAATGGTACCCTGTAAATTTGCATCATTGTCATCTGATGCTTCTTCAATATCCGGTCTATTGTGGAGATGCTTTATAGAGTTGACATTTTGGAATATGGCATTGTCTTGTAGGATTTGCAGCGCGGATCTGTCTCAATGTGATGGCATTATTTGCCATCACCATGTTACAGATCTCTTGTTCTTGTTGTTCATTGAGAAGTTTTCCTCTGCCACCTGTGCAAGGTTGTCGTCCAATCCTAGATATAGAAGTCAAAGGACAACACTCCATTCGTAATGTATACCTTATGTATTCCTTACAGAATGAGGTTACCTATGTAATTGTATTGTTGTTTTACTTACAGTAACTTTACCACAATTCTAATGCATCACTGCACAGTGACTGGAATACTACTGTAAAAACTGTATCATTAATACTGTAGAAAATAAACTATTCCCATAGTTTATTTTTCTCCAATGTTTTTTCTTGTCATTTTTAGTATCATAACATCCCATTGAGGTAAGATATTACTGTAGGCCTATCACACACACACACTAAATGAATAGGTAAATATGTAAATAATATATTTCTTGCTCTATGCACAGTGTCCTGTCCTATACAACATATAATTCCATCATTGACTGACTACATACCTGTTTTCCCTGCGAAAGGTTGGATGATGGAGGAGACTGTTGAGCGAGGCACATTAGGCTGCACTCGGCGACCTGCCTCCGCCATTGTGAGGCCATGGTTGATGACATGGTCTATAATTGTGGCCCGAATTTCATCCGGGACAGCATGGTGTCTTCGTGCTCCTCGGCCTCTTCCCCCTATTCCACCACCACGCACCTTACTACTCCTCCTCCTCCTCTTCTTCTTCCTCTTCCTCGAGCAGGCAGTTGCCCTTGTTCATTTACTTGGCCAGGTGCCTCATGTTCAGAAATTGTACTGGTCCTGCATGGTCAAGCTCTTTACATACATGTTTGGCAGCATTCACAGTCATGGACAGCACCTGTCAGGTAACTAAACATACTGTTTGATTGGTCATCTGAGATGTGTGAAACTCCTCCTTCGTTAGTCAAGTTCTAGTTTCACCTGACTGTCAATTGCTGTAATAAATTTATCAAATGTTCCAAGGGATTCATATATGGTATTCATGGTATTATGTTCTTGACTAATTTTGACAATTGAACAGACTATTGTGCATGTGATGACTTATACAATGAAATGACGCTGACACGTTTTGGGAGCGAACAACCATTAGACTGAGAATCAACAATCAGTTTAGATCAACAAGATCTATTCACTTGGAAATTGTGCTAAATGTAGGCTACCTGTACTTAATCATTTGCAAAGATGTACTGAGACATTGAGACATGTACTTAGACATTTGCAATTTGATGAAATGAATGAGAAATTCAATTCTGTTGTGAACAATTGCCAAGTGGTTTGGAGGTTTGTCCATGTAGTTTTGAGAATGTAATTTCTGTTTCAAGAAATGAGCCAAACCAATGAGAGAAAAACTGTAACACAGGATTGGCCAACTATCATCACAATATATTGTGTTAACACAGGCTTGGCGCCAAGTACATATATCAACACATTAATTTTCTAGTTTTATCATGTAATCATTTTCAGGGGCTATTTCATTTTGACTTTATGCTTTCAAGTTACCACGTTCCATTCACCATTACACTCTGTTCATTCTGCTCCAGTCACTGCCTATGTACACCACCCGGCTCCTCACTACAAGCCTGCAGACATCAAGCATCTGTGCCACGTGTTGACGTGTGTTTATGTGTTTAAATGTGTTCATATGTTTATATTTATACTGGACAGAGAAGGAACCCTGGGGCTTTTATAGAATGCTAATGTCTTACACACACACACACACACATACACACACATACACACACACACACACACACAACGCTGGAACCTTTGCCATGAGCTGTTAAAGCCATCGTCAGCCATCCTCCTCCTCCTCCCTCCTCTTCCTCCTCTTCCAATATTCTTCCTCCTCACTCCTCCTCCTCTTCCTCCTCTTCCTAATATTCTTAATCTTCATCCTCCTCCTCCTCCTCCTCTCCTCCTCCCTCCTCTTTCCTCCTCTTCCTAATGTTCTTCCTCCTCCTCCTCCTCCCCATCTTCCTCCTCTTTCCTAAAATTCTTCATCTTCCTCCTCCTCCTCCTCTTCTTCCTCTTCTTCCTAATATTCTTCCGCCTCCTCCTCCTCCCCCTCCTCCTCCCCCCCCTTCTTCTTCTTCCTCCTCCTCCTCCTCCCCCTCTCTCTCCTCTTCCTCCTCCTCCTCTCCCTCTCCTCCCCCTCCGCCTCCCCCCTTTTCCTCCTCCTCCTCCTCCTCCTCCTATCCTCATCTCCTCCTCCTCCTCCTCCCCCTCCTCCTCCTCCTCCTCCTCCTCCTCCTCCTCCTCCTCTTCCTAATATTCTTCATCCTCCTCCTCCTCCCTCCCCCTCTTCCTCCTCTTCCTAATATTCTTCATCCTCCTCCTCCCTCCTCTCCCTCCTCCTCCTCATCCTCCTCCTCCTCCTCCTCCTCCTCCTCCTCCTAATATTCTTCATCTTCCTCCTCCTCCTCCTCCTCCTCCTCCCCCCTCCTCTTCCTCTCTTCCTGCTAGGGCAGTATGATGTTATGAAACGTTTAGATCTAAATATATACGATGTAGACCATCTGACCTCTTTAGTTGAGCAGCCAGGTCACACCAGATCCACTGCAGTATTAACGTTTGTCCAGGTCCCCAGGATGCCGGGAGATGCCTTCAATACTGTCCACTAGGGGCAAACGTGAACACCCCCAAAAAAAAAACTATTTTCTATCTAGTAGGTTCGCAGCTTGCTACGGTGTTAAGCCGCGAGCTATGGCTTCGAGGATCGCGAGTTCAATCTCAGTGCTAGTTTAAACCTATCCCAAAACCTTAACCCTTACCTTAACCAGTCAGAAATTAATGCCTAAAATGCATTTTTATCTGAGACATTCCCTTTGCCTTCCTGAGCCTTCCTACCCAGGTGTCTCAATGAGCTCTCACAGTCTCACTGCAGAATTAGACATTTTTGCACTTTTCTAAAACTTCAAAATTTCGAAGTTGCTCCAAACGTCAAATTCGAAAGTTGCTCCAAACGTCAAATTTAAAAGTTAAGGGTCAAGTTAAGGGATAAGGTTTGGAGGATTAGGGTAAAAAAATATTTTAAAAATAACGAGTGTCTGCAACTGGGATTGAACACGCAACCTTTTGATCCAGAGTCATGGCATTACATAACACTAGCAAAACCCAAGTCTACTTGGTGGTAATAACGCTCACTGTTGCCCCTAGTGGTCGGTTTTTAAGGCATTTCCGACTTCCTCATGACATGGACAGACATCCAGTTTAGAAATCAATCTTGAGCGACCTGGCTGGTCTAAAACAGAAATTAGACCCAGGTCAGTCTAGTTTCCCTTCAATCCCAAACTTAACGCGGCAATCAGCAAATTGAAACAATAACAAAAGCTACTCCCACACCCGTTTCGGTAAAAAGCTGAGGAATGGAGCTGGATAAATGTATCCTCTCTCAATGTATAGACAGAGCTATGGATGCAAGGACTGACCATCCACGATATCAACATTATAACTCTAACCTATACAGACCAAGGACTGACCATCCACGATATCAACATGATAGTTTTAAACCACGTTTTGATGCTATAACAGTGTTGATGTTTATATTGTTACAAACATTTGCATAAATAAGTAATTATTTTGGGTTCTGAAACGGGGGTACCACTGTCACGGTACTGATGTGGATGCGGTGGTGAAGTAACGGCGCAGGACACAGAGGATAAGTCAAAACGACTTATCAGCTCAATGTAATTGTTGCCTGACTTCACCATTACATTGAAATCAGCTCAATGTAATTGAAGAATCCATAGACTCTAACCACTTCTGGGAAAAATAGGAAAAACACGAAACAAACAACAACACGAAGAGCTATCTATCCAAAATGGAGATGTATGGGTAAACCACTTCTCCAATCTTTTTGGCCCTATAACAGAGAACAAACAGCAAAAAAAATATACATGATCAAATGCAAATCTTAGAAACAACTATTAAAGACTACCAGAACCCACTGGATTTTCCAATTACATTGAATGAACTACAGGACAAAATACAAACCCTCCAACCCAAAAAGTCCTGTGAGTGTTGATGGTATCCTCAATGAAATGATAAAATATACAGACCACAAATTTCAATTAGCTATACTTAAACTCTTTAACATCATCCACTTTAGCTCTGGCATCTTCCCCAATATTGGAACCAATGAGCTGATCACCCCATCACACAAAGGGGAGACAAATTTGACCCCAATAACTACCGTGGGATATGCGTCAACAGCAACCTTGGGAAATCCTCTGCATTATCATTAACAGCAGACTAGTTCATTTCCTCAGTTGAAACACAATGTACTGAGTCACAATGTCAAATTGGCTTTATACCTTAATTACTCGTTACGACAGACCATGTATTTACACTTGAACACCCTAATTGACAAACAACACACCAATAAAAAAAAATACAAAAAAAAAAAAAAAAAAAAAAAAAAAAAAAACCGCAAACAAAAAAACAGAAGGCAAAGTATTCTCATGCTTTGCTTGATTTCAAAAAAGCTTTTGACTCAATTTGGCATGAGGGTCTGCTATACAAATTGATGGAACGGGGGGTTGGGGGAAAAAAAACTACGACATATAAAATCCATGTACACAACACACAAAGTTGCTGCACGGTTAACAATTGTCAACACCACACACAAACCTTTCTATTCCAGAAAAAAAAAAAAAACATTGCCGTGGGCGCTGAGACAGGGGTGCAGTTTAAGCCCCACCCTCTT